>JAQFVV010000142.1:2103739-2536443 GCA_028023455.1 Epiperipatus broadwayi | reverse complement strand
ACCAGAAAGTACCAAAATTATATATGATCTTAATAGCCTAAAATTCAGAAACCTGATAGTACAGTCATTGCCAGTACACTGTTTCTTTCTTTCATTATTGAATTAGTAATATCACGACAGCTTGTAAAAGTAATGTTACTTATTACAAGAGTTTAACAATGAGTTAATTTGTTCCATAATTACGCTGTTAAAAGTGTTGTTAATTTTAACATAGGATATGTCGAGATGAATGTCTACACATTATGAAAAAATTTTGAGAAAAGTAAAGGCAATACATTTTTAGTAGATACTTTCCAAGCTCAGGATTTATTAATGAAAGCTAAAATCTAATTAGAATTTTGCAATGGGTCACTTCATTTACTTTATGATAGAACCATCAAAGTGAGAGTCATGTGATGTTGCATACAGTTGAGAAATTATTAATTACTTGTTCAATAATTGAAGGTTATTGTTTTATCATGATATAAGTATATTATCTGCAAAAGCTAATGAATATGTATTTATTTTTAATAATGGTAGAAAAAGTGTAATTAAATTTTCATATTAAAGTAAAACAAGATCATCATCATCAACAACCATTATCAATCCACTCTCCAAGTTTAATCCATCTCCGATCTTTAGCTTCTCTTATCCACATCACCCCTGCACACTTTTTTATTTCATCCATCCATCTCACATGTGGTCTCTTTTTGGGTCTTTTACAATCTTTGGAATCCAGTTTAAGATTTCAATTGTCCTTTTATTATCATCTCTTCTAGCAATATGTCCATCCCAACTTTACTTCAATCTTTTAATTTTTTCAATGAGGTCAGTAACACCTGTTTGTTCTCTTACCCATATATTGTGTTTTCAATATCTTCTTGTTACTCCCAACATGCATCTCTCCATACTTTTTTGAATGGTCTGAAATATCTGTATTGATCTTCTATTAAGTGTCCAAGTTTCAGATCCATAAGTAAGAACTGGTAAAACACATTTATTAAAAATCTACCTTTTCAAACACATAGGCATATTTCCTTTTAGTATCAAGTTATTTCTACCAAACACACTACAACCAAGTTTAATTCTATGATTAATTTCATCCATTATGTTTCCATCTGTATTAATAATCTGACTAAGGTATTTGTAGCTGTTAACTTCTTCTAACTCTTCATAATCAATCTTTATTTTTATATGTTAAGAGACTCCATTGAACATTACTTTAGTCTTTTTAACATTTATCTTTAGTCCTACTTTCATCTGATAACTTCTGCAACATTTCCTGTAGATGTAAAGCATTACTAGCAAAAACAATTACATCTTCTACAAAATCTAAATGACTTTAATAATCTGCATTTACTTTCACTTCTTTAGCTTCCCATTTTAATCCACTAAATACTTCTTGCAGCAATGCTGTAAAAAGTATTGGAGATATGGAGTCACCCTTTCTTACACCTTTCTCAATATTGACTTTCCCAGTATCATTACATAATCTAATTGTTGCTGTTGCATTTCTATAAATATTCTTTAAAATATGACATTATCCTGGATCTATACCTTGATGATCCAATTCTTTACTCACTGAAGAAATGTGTATAGATTCAAATGCCTTTTTATAACCTACAAATTCAAAACATAATGGCAACTCATATTCATTTGTCTCTTCTATAACTTCTCTCAATATCTGGATATGACCTACTGTACTAAAACCACTTTTAAATCCAACTTGCGCTCTTGGTTGGTGGAAATCCAATGTTCTCTGTAGACGAGGTGTAATTATCTTGGTAAAAATTTTGTATAAAATTGATAAAAGGCTGATAGGTCTGTAATTTCTAATATCTTCTTTATCACCTTTTTTAAATATTAATACTGCATTCTTCCAATCATTTGGTACATCTTTATCATTTAGACATTTGGTATATAACTTTGCTAAAAAAATTATATTTCTTTATCTGCTTCTTTTAATATATCAATTATAATTCTATCATTACCTGGAATCTTTCCTTTTTTCATTATTTAACTGCATGTCTCATTTCTTCATTTAAAATTATGGGCAATTCAGAAGATGTAATAGATATAGGAAAAGTATTCTATCCATTTCCTGATGTCAACTCTCTTTTTAGTAATAATTCAATCTTTTTTTCTTATTGCAGATATAAATTTCCTACCAATACCAAAATCTTGTTTTACACTCTTGAGACTTTTATTCTCTTCTACAGAGTTTCTTGCCAGTTCACAATTATACTTTCTTATATCATTTTCAACTCTTTTCCATATCATTTTACAAAATGAGAGATATTCAATTTTTTTTAATGCATCATTTTTGTATATCTTCATATTCCTTCTTTTCTTCAAAAATTCTCTAGTCTCAGTAGAAATTTTATTGGTCAATTGCTGCTTTTTTTCAACCAGCTATTTTTGTTGCAGTTTTTAAAAGTGTATCAGTTATTTTCATAGTAATTTCATTCAAATCTGAATCATGTTCAAAATCTACTAATACTTGAAACCTATTTGTAAGTTCTAATTTAAATTCATTAGAATGTTTCTGAAGATTAGGAATATCAACTGTAAATGTTGTTTTTTTAAATAATTTTTGTCTCTCTAGTTTTGCATTAACACGTATCTCACATCTTACTAATAGATGATCACTTCCTGTGTTAAATTTATTAAGAACATTATATACTTGAAATATGTATTTTCTGTTAGTCAAAATATAATCCAATTCTGCTGTACCTTCATTTGGATGCTTCCATGTCCATTTCCTTTTAACATTTTTCTCAAAATAAGAATTCATCACATGATCACCATCTCTTATACTAGCATATAATTGTTTATAAACAAGGCAAAACTTCATACAGTAGTGCCACCCTGTGCCAACCAGAGTAATCAATGGATGCCAGAAGGTGGCTTGTGCATAAAATCCCTATCTAATGCCTACTCATTCAATATCCCCAGACTAGTTTCTGGCTCATGGCCTTTGTCAGTGAGGAGTTTTGGATCTGAGAGCACTGCACATAGATCTTAGGATCTAATGCACTTCTCCAGCAAGAACCATTTATCTCTACTTAATATAAAACTATGAAATTGAAAACACAAGAAATATTTTTAATCTAAGCTCAATATCTTATATTACTCTGGTTGGCACAGAGTGGTACTACTGTATGGAGAGTTTTGCCTGTTTTAATTTTCATAGATCTGATAGAAATGACATTTACCTTAATTCCAAATTATCAATCAGTATTAACTATAAAGTAGCATTTACCTTTATAGTTCCTTGGATCTAATGTATTTTGTACTTATCCAACTAAAAAATTCTATCAATTTTTTTTTATATATACATAGATTATTTACTTAAGGTCCTAAAAGTGCAGTATAAGAATAATCCCTTTGATCTTGTTTTACTTTAATATGCAAATTTAATTATACTTTTTCTACCATTATTAAAAATAAATACATATTCATTAGCTTTTGCAGATAATATACTTATATCATGATAAAACAATAACCTTCAATTACTGAACAAGTAATTGATCATTTCTCAACTGTATGCAGCATCACATGACTCTCACTTTGATGGTTCTATCATAAAGTAAATAGTGACCTATTGCAAAATTCTAATTAGATTTCAGCTTTCATTAATAAATCCTGAGCTTGCAAAATATCTACTAAAAATGTATTGCCTTTACTTTTCTCAAAATTTTTTCATAATGTTTAGACGTTCATCTCGACATATCCTATGTCAAAATTAACAACACTTTTAACAGCGTAATTATGGAAAAAATTAACTCATGGTTAAACTCTTATAATAAGTAATTACTTTTACAAGCTGTGGTGATATTACTAATTCAATAATGAAAGAAAGAAACAGCATACTGGCAATGACTGTACTATCAGGTTTCTGAATTTTAGGCTATTAAGATCATATATAATTTTCAATGATCATCCAATTTTGACAGGCAATGTCTTCCAAATTACTTGAGAACTAATAGTTTTAATTTTAACAGTATACAAGTCTAATGTAAGCATCAAACATTCATATCTATTTCAATGGACCCTCATACATTCTATGTTGCTCTTAATACTTTAAATGCAGTTGACTGCAATGTTTTTTCTTAACTTTTTAAACAAAACAATCCAAATTTCAAAAATAGTTCCTCAATCTGTTTGTTTTATAGACCATGAAATTTTAAATTCTATCCATCAATAAAGATATTAAATGTGTATATTTTTAACCTGCAACTTAAATCAGTGGATGGCACTGTCTCTCTCATCTCTTAAATTATTGTCCTATCTTCATTAATTTACATCTTGCGTTGTTTCCTTTTGCATTTTTCTCTAAATCTTTTTTTCCTGAGTCTCTGTAATATCTTACTGTTGCCACACTTATTAAACATATTATTTTGAAATTTCCTTGTGAGTATATGACATTTTTAGTTATGAAAATGATCCTAAAGTTTTAAATACAACTTGAATATTTCTATTCGATTTTTACACTGAAGAGAGTTTATGGATAAATCACCACACACTACACAAACTGCAATTCTCTAATATTTTATTCAGCCTACAAAGAATACAATAATAATATGTAGAATATACTTATAAGCAACATCTCTTCACAGCAAATTGGAACTGATAATAAGGGTCTTGTCCATACTCTTCAATTTTATGAATCCTATATTTTGTTTGTTATTTCACAAAAATGTGTTTGATGCTTTATTGCTTACACACATTAATTTTAATAAATGTATTTTTTACCAAAGATAGTAAAACTTGAATGGTTTATAAATTTATATATCATTTATGATATTAAGTAAATGGAAATGTTTTTCTATGGATTATTTCAAAAATGGATGATAATCAAGAGCTTATTCAGAAAATTGTTAGAGCAATAAAATCTGCTTTTTGATTGACCACTTAAGTATAGTTTAGTTATTTAGATCTTATATTACAAATAATACATGTATGTGCATATATAAATTGTACAGTTAACTTTTTTTACATTTGAACTGAATAGGTATTTTAATATATTTAAAGGAGAGTTTGGTTTGTTTTCTTTGAAGTAATTTAAAAATATTTATTGTGAACGAAACTCTTTGATAAACAGATCAAAATCTATATAAACTGCAATATATGGTTTTTAGTTAAAATATGAATTTTAGAAATAGAATAACAGAACTTAAAACAATTGTAATAAGAGAAGCATAGCACAGAAACAAGTTCAGAACAACAGATCTGCTTTTTGACTGACCACTTAAGTATAGTTGAGTTATTTAGATCTTATATTACAAATAATACATGTATGTGCATACATAAATTGTACAGGTAACTTTTTTACATTTGAACTGCATAGGTATTTTAATATATTTAAAGGAGTGTTTGGTTTGTTTTCTTTGAAGTAATTTAAAAATATTTATTGTGAACGAAACTCTTTGATAAACAGATCAAAATCTCTATAAACTGCAATATACAGTTTTTAGTGAATTTTAGAAATAGAATAACAGAACTTAAAACAATTGTAATAAGAAAAGCATAGCACAAAAACAAGTTCAGAACAACAGATCTGCTTTTTCACTGACCACTTAAGTATAGTTGAGTTATTTAGATCTTATATTACAAATAATACATGTATGTGCATACATAAATTGTACAGTTAACTTTTTTTACATTTGAACTGAATATGTATTTTAATATATTTAAAGGAGAGTTTGGTTGTTTTCTTTGAAGTAATTTAAAAATATTTATAGTGAATGAAACACTTTGATAAACAGATCAAAATCTCTATAAACTGCAATATACGGTTTTTAGTTAAAATATGAATTTTAGAAATAGAATAATAGAACTTAAAACAATTGTAATAAGAGAAACATCGCACAGAAACAAGTTCAGAACAACAGATCAGAAAAATTCTCTCGGCTAAAGATATTGTAAAAATGAATGGATAGAAATGAATCATATTCGAATTCTTGCTTGTGCATAATAAGCATGCATTATTACTTGTTACGGCACATCAATGTTTCATTGTAGCATTGTTAATAAAAAAAAGCGTTGTTTTCTATTAAATGTGTGATTTATTTTGTTTAGTTTTAAGAACAAAAACCTTTTGAAAGTAACACGATAGCGAAAGAATAATTGAAAACGAAATATAATTTGTATTAGTTTAAAAAATTTTTTTTTTCAAACAATCACCTTTAAAAATAACGCAGTT
Organism: Epiperipatus broadwayi; assembly: GCA_028023455.1. Classification (NCBI taxonomy): domain Eukaryota; kingdom Metazoa; phylum Onychophora; class Udeonychophora; order Euonychophora; family Peripatidae; genus Epiperipatus; species Epiperipatus broadwayi. Next base: position 2,530,259 of record JAQFVV010000142.1, on the reverse strand, counting down.
TCGAAAATTAGCTTTTTTATTTTTATTTTTTTTTAAAAAAAGGCCGATTTTTAGTAGTGTTGAAAGTCGTAAAAATTTTTATTTTTAAAAACAACCCATTTTTAGAGAAAATAATTTTTTAAAAAAGGTAGATTTTTAAAAAAATTTTTTTAAAATACATCGATTTACCTGAAGGTGAAAAGGAATGTAACATTATTACTGGTTAGAGTAGATTTAAATAGCTGTGCCTTCTATATTATTTAACACCTTCACATTATATGTTATCTTTGTATTAAATATGTGCATAGAGAGCACGTAGTGAATATTAATATTCTTTGTTCTAGCTGTTAGCCGACCGCATGACTGGCAACAGCGCCGGCAATCGGTCATCCAATGTTCTTGGTAGTCACTGTTAGCAGACGATGTTTGCAAAATTTGCTTATGCCTGACTATCAGCACCACATGGTTTATTGTTTGTTTTTGGTAGCAGACGACGTAAGGTAAATGTACTTACACGTCACGATCAGCGCCATCTAGCGGCAGTAATGAAAAATGCTGCTTTTGGCCCTGTAACCTGAATGCTTCTGTGTGTTGTCACAGAAACAGCGCCTCTTGCAGCCGCATTACAGGGTCGAAACAATATTATAATTCAATGTCTGCATTTCTTCAAATCAATATATGTAATCTTATAATTGAATATTTATAAATACAGTAATTAGATATATGTAAAGTATAACTTTAAAATTTTTATCAACTTAGGAGCGCTTTAGTCTATCATCATAGTCTTTGTCAACTAACACTTTGAAAGGCTAACCTTCCCACAATTCTGTGATCTTAACATTTGCTGCCTGTTTGTTAATTAAGTCTTGTTTCCTTTATTTTCCTTTTGTTGTTATTTTTTTCAACTTGCAAATTGAAAAAAATAATAAAAGGAAAATAAAGAAAGCTATGCTAATATACAAATACAGAGAAGACTTAATTAACAGACAGGCACCACGGAATTGTGGGAAGGTTGGTCTTTCAAAGCATTAGTTAACAAAGACTACGAGGATAATCGAAAGCACTCTTGAGTGGATAAAAACTTTAAAATTATACTTTACATATATCTAATTACTGTATTTATATATATTCAGTTATAAGATTATATATATGTGTAATATTGTTAATAAAATATAATAACTACTCTTTCTTATTGCATTGCCAAATATATACCATATAATACTAAATTGTCCAAGCACTTTTCTATTGCTACACAATGCTTTATAATAAAATATATCATCGTAATATTTAAGTTTTAAACAATAAATATTACTAATATATATATATATATTGGAAAGAAAGTTAATTCTAAGTTATAAAAAATGGTATATGACAGAAATGCAAGATAAAATAAATGATTTTGTAAATAGCAAAATATTGACATTTGTTTGACAAGATTCTAGTCTGGTCTTGATGAAACTATAAAAATTTTTTTAGATCACAAGAAAAATTTGGATTTTCTTTCATATGGACAACAGAAATCTAACTATTAATATATAAAAATAAAGCTCTCAAAAAATCTGAATTAATCAAATAAGTGTCAATATCTTAACCCAAAAAAAAAATTTATTCACTACTGATAAAAACAAGAGCTATAGCCCTAGAAATACTGAGCCAGGGGTTTACGTTAAGAAAACCTAGAATTTTAACATAATTTTAAAAAAAAAAAATCAAATTGAACATTAATTCTGTAAAAATCTTAATGTATAAATAAAAAAATATACGTTGCCATTAAATCTAAAATATGTGCATTCATGTTGTGTAAAATAGGCTTTTAAATAGCTATTTTTATGATTAACTTTATAAAAAAAATCTAAGTTGATTTGCAGCTTGAACAAATTTTCGATTATCACATGGAGCACATTTAAAGCATAGGCATAAAAACTGAGATCCCTAAAATATATAGCTATTGGTCTGGTGTCAAAACTTTATATCGAAATAAGCAAGTTGGCTTGAGTTTAAAATTTTAAGATATTTAAATTTTAGGTTTTTAGATGTTTGAATATAAATTCAGGTCTTTACTAAAAATAACCAGAGATCTTTGTCCAGGGATAATGATGTAATACTCCCATCTGGTTATCAATTGATTACTCAAGCTCATGATAAATAGCTCTGGATTAAAGTAAATAGAGTGAATTGATGCTTATTTTAATCAATAAAGAAAACAACGAAAATCTTGTGATTCTTTGTTGGCATACCTTTGCAATCTCTCATTCAAATTATGAATGATAATATAAATAAGTTTGTCTGATAACAAAAACAAAATAAAAATAATTCTGCAATAAAGTATAATCACAAAACTAAAACAAAATAGAAATTTAGCTTAGAATTTATATAACTAATTGGTTTTAAAATATAATAGCTTTTTAAATGAAAAATACTGAAGTGAATTGTGAGAGTACCACATGAGCCTCACCTAAAACAATTTGATTCTTTATGAATTTACCTGTGTCTATATCAAATTAACAGATATAAATAACCTACACCTATCTTAAGCTTTTTATATATCAGCTATATACATAAACTAATTAAATATTAAAAGAATAATTCTAAAAATGAATTATTCTTAATTTATTTATATGCATACATAAATAAATGTTTCCAACTAATAGTATTTTTTTATTAACCAAAACTTGACATTGACCAAGCCTTAAGTCAACATTGCATTTTATCAGTTGAAACAAAGGAAATAAATGTTTGGAATTCATTACAAATTGTATATTTAAACAATAGAGAGCGTGAGCATGATTATGTGATATGCTTTCAGAAATTAATCCAAGTATAAAAACAAACTAACATTGTTATAACAATAATCTTCTATTTAGTTAAAGCAATAACTAGTTGGTAAATTTAAATGTGTTCGAATTTAGAACACATTTAAGAAAAAAAGAAGATTCACTATTTTAATTACTTTCTTCAAGTAATTAATTTACTTATTTTTAATATTATAAAGAACTACAAAAAATAATCATTTAAAGTGACAAGGTTATAAGAGAAATCAACGTCTTCGAAATGAGTTTTCAAAATATATGTTTAAGAAGACAAAAATTTACAAAGATGTTCTCTGGCTAGACAATTTATGCCAAAGATTTCTGCTGATGTTTTAAACCTGAACATGTAAATTTATTCCTACTTAATGCCTAAAATATAATCATCATAATTTCCATTAAAAAAGCTGCCTTAATAATGGACTATTTTAATGAAGAAGATGTTAAATATTTTAATACGCAAATATTTAAAGGAATGAATATTTGGATGGCCTCTTCGAAGGATGATCAATGAACTTTATCTTTCAACATTTATCGTCATTTTATTTAGTCTAAGAAGGGATATACAACCATTATTCTTTCTCGTCTTGGATTACTTCATTGTGTACTTTAATAACTCTTAAACTTTATTTCCTTTGTGAATAAATTGTATTTACTGGAAAAATTATTTTGCTTATCAAATTGATCTTAACAGAATAAATGGAGAACTGATAAGATGAACATTTTATTTTAGTTATTTAATAAAATCTAGATGTTGATATTTTGATATATGCTCTGATGAAAGCGACCGTTGACTAAGGTAAAAGTTTTTAAATTATTTCAATTTGGAAGTAAGTTTTATTATATTCCAAATTGAACCTTACCTGACAATTATCATAATTTCTTTTTAATCAATAACATAATTAATATAAGAATACATTATATTGTTATTCTAGTGTGAATGGTTGTTAGCTGGTACAAACATAAAACACAAACTGAATCATTTTAATGACACAATATGTAGATTTATAATGTATGGTGGTATTATTTATTTTACACATGATTTTAAATTATATATATGTAAATAATTACATTATGGTTTTTTTGGATGTTAAATAGTTTATTATTGTATCATATATAAGCACAGATTGTAATTCTAAATTTTAATATTTTTAATTATTTACGTGATAATATTTTTGTTCCTATTACTGGTTAAAATGTGTTAAACTTGATTTTAAAATTAAAGAGGTCTCGTTTGTTTATTTTATTTAGTCATTTTATAAAACCAATAATTATAAATATACATACTCATGCATATATATGTTGAATCAACTTAGTGATTTAATATTTGTAAAGAAGTTATATAAAGCTTATACTAAATTTATCATTACTATGGAATATTTATGGAAATGCCTGAAGAGAGTCCATTGCGATTTCTACTCTGAGCTCGAATTCCGAGAGTAACGAGGTTATTAATAGAGAAGTGGATTGGATTATATTTTAAATCACATCATCCATGGCATTCTATAAGAAGACTCAAAGTCCGAATATAGTTAGATGCGACTTCCTTAAGTCCTGAAAAGGATCATCCCGTTATAGAATATTTATTTAACATCAAGTGAATCTACCCCTGCCACAAGTATTTTTGTTTATGAAATTCTGACCATTGGTTATTCTTCTTCATATATTATTATTATTATTGTTGTTGCTGTTATTATTATCATTATCATCATTATCGTCATCATCATTATTATTATTATTATTATTATTATTATTATGTTTTAAAGGTAAGTTTATTCAAAAACAAGTGGTTACATTGGTTGTTGATTATACATAGTGTTATACATAGGTTTACACAGTTATTACATTACAGTCTGTATGTTTGATTAGAGTCTCTTTGCACTTAAAAATTGACTTTTTAGAACTTGGATAGTGGCTTTCACAATGTTTTAGATTTTTCCACACTTTATGAAATATTTGTTATCCAAGTTTATGTACAATATAAATCAATGATCATGGTTTCAGTAATTTTTTCATGTTCTTGCAACACTGAATTTCATGTTTGCTTTTGTCCTTTTCTATTATATCCTTTATTATAAAGTGGCCTGAATTTTAAAAAGAGACCATGTTGCTGCAAAGATATCAGGTGGTGCATAATGCTGTCTCTTTTATTTTTTGCAATTTGTTCTTATAGGTGTTAGGGTGCCTTCTCGTGTTGTTCCCAAGTGTAAAAGTGCATCTGGTACACCAGAATGCATATAGGCTGAAAGTAGCTGCCCTTATGGTGGGTATTTCATTATTTTTTAATGTTTGTAGAATCTCATCTATTGTTGTTCCATTTTTCCTATATCCGCCAACCATCATCTGTCTTACTTTTTCAAGTGCTGAACAATTATGTATGAAATGGTCCTATGTTTCCTCATCCCTGTGACACAGCATACACAAGGGATATATATTATATATAGAATCTTCTGTATCTTATAAAATGACTTGTAGGTAGTGCTTTAAAATTGACTTTAATTATGAAATCATAAAATTTTGGTTCCAGGTACCATTCCTAAATTTTTTAAGTAATTGGCTGTTATCAATTCCTAATACAGATATTTGGGTATTCTCAGATTGTTTTTGTGTTAGGAAATCCTTTTTTTGCCAATATGTATATTTTATTGGACTTTTCAGTGTTACTTTGTTTTTGATGCTCTCAATGCTTTCAAGCAATGTAAAGATATAATTGTTGGTAGGTGGTGAGCAATCTGTGGGTGTGATCTCCAATATTGGTTCAATATCTGGAAACCTTTTGACTATGGGTATTAGCAGATTTATTGTTTTTTGTGTCTGAAACACTGATATTGAGTGAAGTCCCAGACCATTCCATTTTGTTGGTTGGTTAAGTTGCTTTATTGAAATGGCAACTACTTTCCTGTTCCATAGTAGTTTGCTACAAAATGAATTAATTGAAGCTATAAATGGTTTTGTGAAACTGATTATTGGTAAATAGTAGTTTATTTTTGCCATTATGAGTTGATTAAATAATGATATTTTTGCGTATATTGATAGATATGAGCTGGATAATGATTCTGTGATTCTTTCTGCATCCACTTTGAGTTTGTTTTGTGTTGTTGTTCTCATTTGATTCATTCCCAGATAAAATGAAAAACCTAGAAAACTGCTGGGCTTTCCTTGATAAATTTGTTTGTTTACTTTCCCTGTAAAAATTGTCCAAGCAGCTGACTTATTGATATTGATTTTAAGTTTGAACTTTTTGTATATTCTTCTATGATGTTTTGTAGTGCTTGTAGTTGCTTTTTTGATGTTAAGAATATTGTGATATCGTCCATATAAGCTATACAAGAAATGTATCTTTTGGTATTTGGTATTAACACTCCCTGGATTTTTTTTTCCAATTTCTTCCAATAAGGGGTTTATGTAGAATGTGAACAGTAGTGTACTCAGTGGTGATCCTTGTGGTATTGATTGAGTGGAATAGAATGATGATGACATTCTTTCGTCAAGTGTGATATGTACTTCTCTGTTTAAAAGTAGGTTGGCTATTGCATATAATATTGATCGTGGTATTTGTGTTTCCTTTAGTTGGTTTAGTAAGATTTTATTGGTACCGAGTCGAAAGCACTTTCAAAATCTAGTTGTACTGCAATTGGAGCATATTTCTTTTTCTTAATTACTGAGTTAATTATAGTTTTAAAGATTAGTGCTGCCTGATCTGTGGATGAGCCTTTCTTTGCATACTGATGTGATATTTTTGTCAGTATAAATTGTTCAATTTTCACCTTTATTACTTTTTCTAGCAGTTTAATTCCTAAAGGCTCCATTGAGATAGGTCTTAAGTTGGTGATCATGGTAATAGGTTCTTGTTTTTTCATAAATGGTACCATTGATATCTTGTATAATCCTTGTTTGCTATAAATTTTTTGTGATATTTGATTTACCAATTGACACAGGTATGTCTTTGTAATTTGGCTAAGATGTGCAAGTACAAACTGTGGAATGCCTAGAGGTCGTGGATGACGTGGGTGGAATTGATTCTAACACTACCTTAAAATCCTCGATTTTAAATGGCATCTCATCTTCAGTTGTTCCAAAATAATCTTCTGTGGGTGTGAATTGTGCATGCTTAGTTAGCTTTGTTTTGAAATAGTTATATATAGGTGCAATCATGTTAAATCCTGCTGTAATCTTATTTTCCGATTCCAGCACCATGGGAACTTTATTTATGGATGGGTACCCCAAAGCCCACCTAATATATCCACGTGTCCATGTGTGCAGTTGTGCTAGGCAATTTTTTTTCTTTTTTATGCTTAGATATTGTTTTAATTTATTGCAAGTCTGTTTATAGAAGTGGGTGAGTTTAATTGTTTGTTTGATTATGTTGAACCAGTTTAGACAGACTGATTCTTTTGTATATTTCATCTGCTAATGTAATTAGCCTGGAGGGAGGGATTGATTTTTGTATATGGTTTATATTAAATGAAAGCATGTTAGTGTAAGCTATGTATCTGGATATCGGGTCTAATTCAAGCTGATTTATTTTATTTATCATGATATAAATTTCTGAAAAAAGTGAGTCCATAGTATTGTCTGGTAGTAGGATCCTGATTGTTTTTTGCAAATTAATTATTGTGCTGCAGTGTGTGTTTATGTTTAGCGTTATTATCTGCACTGCATGGTCTGAAAAAGGGGTTGGGAAAAGTGCTATTTCTATTGAATGATGCAGCATTGGGGAATAAAACATTAGATCTATTAAAGTTCCGTGTCTATTGTTATAAAAGGATATAGAACTAGATGGTAGACAATCTTCTGCACTCATGAGTGGAAATGTTAACTGGTGTATCCATTTCTTAATAAATTTCTTATAACTTATGTTGAAATCTCCCGTAAAAATAGTTGGGTAGGGATTGTTTGAGAGGATTGAATTAATTGTTGTTATTATTCTGTTAATTACAGTTGGCCCTGGTGGTATATATACAAATATAATATTTATTGAGAAGTTTTTATTATTGAATGTGGTTATTAATAGATTCGCGTCTATGTATATTATTTTAAATGTTCTTTGGCTAATAAATATTCCTGTTCCACCTGAGGGCGTTAGTGTGTCTCTAGAGCATGTGCAGAAACCCATTTTACTCATAAGTTGTGCTGTATTTATCTGCGATCCGTTATAGATTTTCGTTTCTATGAGTCCTAATATGGTAGGTTGGAGTTGCTGTATCCAGTGATTGATTTCTTGTATTTTTTTCTTCGAGTTTAATCCCCGAACATTTATTGTGCCTATCTTAATTTTCATTGAGTTTAACTTATATTGTGAAGGAGATTTAATTCGGACCATGGTTTATTCTGCTGTTTTTGTTTGCATGTTTTTTCCTGTGGTGATTCTGTTTGTGTTTGATATGTGTGCTATAGTGTGGTGTTTTTTTTAAATTTTTTTGCTTCTAGTGTGGTTAGTTCTATTTCCATCTCTTCTGCTATGGTTCCTTCTGTTAAATTAATCTGATTATCTTCTTCCTCGTTCATTTTAATTTTCTTACTTTCTTTTTTTTTTGTGTGTGTGTTTTTTTCCTGCTTTCAATTGATGTGCTTTCTAGCATTAGATAGTACTGAGTTATTTTATCCATGATTTCTGTGGTCATTTTATTTATTATTATACTTTCTGATTGCTCATTATTTTTATTCGTTTTTTCTTTAAGCTCTTTTGGTAGGTTCTTGTTTTCTTTTTCCTCCATTCTATTTAAATTGGGCGGGTTTTCACTGCTTTGATTTTCCTTATTTGTTTTAATTTCTGTTGCTGTTATAATGTTTACTGGATTGCTAATTCTTTCATTTCTATTAGATATGTTGTTTTCCTGAGTGTTTTGTAGTGTAGGCTAGTTTAACTCGTCTAGTTGGTTATTTGTGTCTTCGCTTTCTGTAATGTTTCCTGAGTTTTTTGATGTATTGTGTTTTTATTTTGCTGTGTTTGTTCATTGCATTCCATTGCAATATGTCCTCTTCTTCCGCAACGGAAGTAACCTAGCTTAAGCCCTCTGACATAAATATATAGTGTAGCTTCTTCGTCGGTTATGTGTGTGGGGATATTCTCCGGCTCTACTTGTTTATTAAATTTAATTTTGAATTCAAAGTTATTGGTTAGTATGAGAATTGCTGCTTCTTCAATGTATTTTTGCTTGAAGAAAACGACTTTTCCGAAAGGATTCATTATTTTTTGGAAATCTTCCATGTTGTAGCCAAAATATGTAATTTTTAAAATTCTGGAGATATTTTTATACTTATTCTCATTGACTGCTATTAGTGTGAAATTACTTAGCATCTTAATTCGGTTTCTAAATTGTTCTCTTTGCGCATTTTCATAAAACTGGACCACCACATATCTGCTATTTGGATGGTCGCCTATACATTGTACTGATTCAAGCACATTATTTTCATGCAGTGTTTCTTTTAGAAGGGATTTGGGGAAACGGTATAGTGTGCAAAGTCTATCTGTTACAGCGAGTACTATTGATTTATCGGTGAAGAAATGTTTAAATGTCAGGAAAAGTGATCAAGGTATTGTTTTGTTGAATTTATCTCCAATTTGTTCCAGCATTTCATTAGTCCAATCAATATGAGGGGGGGGATTATTTTTATTTTGATCCTTAAGATTCAAGTTTTCCCAAATCATCTGCTGTTGTTTTCCTGAACCTAGGACCTTTTGCCGAGATTATGTAATCTTGGGCTTTTTTTGTTATAGAAGCATATGACTTTCTCGTGCCCTGCGATGGACTACCCACCTGGTTAATCGGTTGAGCGGTCGCCGTTTTAAGTTTTTCAATTATTTTTCAAAGGTATATTTAATTTTTTTAAAAAAAAAACAAACACTAATATATATAATCAATACAATTCAGTTATCCGCAAAATTATTGAGTTTTGTAGATTTGATTTCTTTTCTACTCTTATTACAAAATTAAATTTGTCTGAGATTTTGGCATTAGTTATTAGATCCGCTAGCTTTTAACTTTGCGTTTGTCTATTAGCATTAGGTAAGGATTTTCGATAAACAAACGCTTTGGCTTTCTCTGTCCTTTTTTACTCTTTTTCAATCAAAATAATTTTTGAGTGTTTTAAATTGTTTTATTGGACATTTTTATTAGTTATTAGCAAATAAATTTGCCTTTTATCAACAAAAAGCTAAGAGGTTCTTTGCTTACCTGCTACTAGGTTTGTATCCAGGTGGTGCTATTATTATTATTATTATTATTATTATTATTATTATTATTATTATTATTATTATTATTATTATTATTATTATTATTATTATTATTATTATTATGATAATGATGATGATGTTTCAATGATAAGCTTTATTTCTCTTAAAGGGTTATAAGAGTTTACATAGCTTAGATTGCTGTGTTTACATGGGCAATCCATAGTTGTAGGTTTACATATATAAAAGTTGATTTGTTGTTTTACACAGGATTACAGGAATTTTTACATGCTTTGGATTAGTTACATGATTTTACATAGTTTGGATTGCAGTGGTTACATGGAGAATCCATAGATATAGATTTACATATGTAAAAGTTGATTTATTGATTTACATAAGATTACAAAAAAGTTTTCATGCTGTGGATTAGTTACAAGGGTTTTATCTGGCTTGAATTGCTGTAGTTTCATAGGCAATCCATAGATGTAGGTTTATGTATGTGAAAGTTGATTTATTTATTTATGCTAGGGATTAGTTACAAGAAGTTTACATAGCTTAGATTGCTGTGGTTACATGGGTAATCTGTAGTTTTTTAGATATGTAAAAGTTGTTTTATTGGTTTACATAAGATTACACAAATTTTCCATGATCTGGACTGCTGTAACTACAGATGTGGTTGAGTTGCTGTGGTAACATAGGGGAGGACTAGAAATTTCCATGGTAGTGTGGCAATTATATGTAAAGTCTGGAATGGTGTGAGATCAATGTCAGTATTTTTATTTTTTAGGATATATTCTTTGGGTGACCAGGTTTTCTCTTGGTTTCAATGACAATGCGGGTTAGGGAGAGTGTTGGTGTGTGTGGAAGGATTGGTGGGATTGCCATGCCTATTTTCTGGTGCATTTGAATAGATGAGTGTTGCAGAGGGGTGGTGGTGCCGATATGTTAGAATTGGTCACAATTGTTAAGTTAACCTTTGTGATAAGCTGGTCAGACTTTGGGTCTAGCTGTGCACTAGAGATGGGAGCGGAGTAAGGCTTTTGATGAAGTTTAAAAATGAGATCCATGTGTAGAGAGTCATGATATCCAAAGGGGGCTGGTGCTACAGTTATGTTTGAAAGGTTGCAATTGTTGAGTTGGAGTTTGCAGTTTGTTAGTCAGACTATGGGTCTGGCTGTATTAGAGGGGTGGACAAATGAGGCTTTTCATATGATTTAAGTGTGAGATTCATGGCTAGTGTCCAAATAATATCTAGGTAGATAGTTACGCTCAGCATTGCTATTAGAAATGGCTCATGTTTTTTTTTAAAATTATCTAGTAACTTGATAATAGTTGAAGATTTGAATGAAAAATTTAACACAAAATTGGAAATCAGTTATTAACTGATTGGAAATTTAAAAAAGTATATAAAGGTTTTTTTTTTTTTGCTAGCCTAAGGTTTTGACTACTTTATAAGTATAAACAGCCAGAGCTGGTTAACTCAGTTGTGAGCAAGTGAAATAATTGCTGGAAACTTGAAATTGAATTTTTATTATTAAAAAAAAGTCAGCGATTGCTGCAATAACGTTAAAAATAAGACTATGCCTGACAGACCTTTGGACTTTGAAACTCTATGCTGGTATTATTGAGGGCAAACACTGGTCATGTGATGACTTTTTTTGTTAGGTAACTTGATTTCAATTGGAAGTTTGAATAAAAAATATAACCCAAAGTTGGAAGTAAGTAATCAACTGATTAAAGGTATATTATTATCTTGCTATTAGACTAAGATTTTGAATTTTTTTTAACATAAAAAAACAAAGCTAGTTAATTTGTTTATTTAGTAAGTGAATTACTTGCGGGGAAATTTGTAACTGAATTTTTTTTTTCCAAACAAAATTCGGACTTTGCAATAATAAAATTAAAAATTGGTTTACTTGATTTTAATTGAATTTTTGAATGAAAAATGTAATACAAAAGTATTAAACAATTACCAACTCATTGAAAATTCAAAAAGGTATATCAGGATAAGGTTTTTACCTTGCCAGGTTTAAACTTTGAGTAACTTTGGAGCATAAAAAACCAGAACATGCCGACTTGGTTGTGAACAAATGGACCTTTGCTTCTGAACAACAACAACAACAACTGCTACCACTACCGCCACCTCCTCCACCCCAGTCCCCGCCCCTGCCACTACTACTACTACTAGATTTCACTTGCTATTATTTAAAGAATATAGGTTATTAGTATGTATTGACATTTATAGAGGCACTTGAAACATCTATTATTTTCTGCGAATTCTAATGGCTATTTATAAAAGAAGCAGTAAGATTGTTTTGGAATGATAAGAGTTTTCTTAACTTGCGTCTTTTTTTATTTTCTGTTTAATAATTAAAGTTAAAAAATTTAGTGAGATCCAGAGGAATATGGCGTTTCCTTATACAGGTTGTGTATAAAGTTTTACTTTAAGTAATAGAATATGACACTGGAAAATATTTAAACAGCAGTTTGTTTAAAATTAAAAAGAATATTCTATAAATGCTTATGAATTAACATGCCAAATTACAGTTATCTGGTTATTTTCTTCTATCTTAGCAGAGTGCGAGTTACACTAATAAGTTAAAAGATTTAATTTTTGAAATCCAAAAAATCCACAAATCCATAAAGCTCTGGAAGGGATTTTATCATTAATCACGTTTATATATATATTTACAGATTTTAATATCAAATTAATTGTACTGTTTAAGTTAAAAGGGTCATGCTTCAAAAATCAATGCAAATGGAAAAATGTAAAATTATTTTGGTGATTCACATTAGCAACAGAGTCACTAATATAGTCAGTTTCATAATAAATAAATAATATTCTCAAAGAGTTTGAAAATACTATTAATGAACAGATATTTAAATTAACAGTACTTTTGTTATTAAAGCTAGATCATTTTAAGAGGGTCATGAATTTAATCAAAAATTAATCTATGTATTTTGGAAACATCAATCATAAATAGAAAAATTCAAGGCTTTAGTATGATGATAAATGCTAAAGACCTGCTAATACATTACAGATTTATGATAGCTAATGTTAAAATGGAAATCAATAATGTAAATACAATTCAGTATTTAACAATGAAATTTAATTACCAGAGTACAACCACTTTACAATAATGATTGTATTGTAGTTGAATAACAATGCTATTTATAATATATCATGTTTATTTCTGAGTAAATTACCATGGTGATAACTGTATTGGCAACATTGGAGACAAGGATAAAACTGGATTTAAGTTATTGGCTATCACAGTGTAATGAAATTATGATACCTTTTTTGAGAATAATTATTCATATCAGTAATGATTATTTGAAACAATGGATAACAATAAAATTAAGCCAATTATTTGAAAATGTAAATAATTGTAATTTTAATTAATAAAATAATTGAAGATATTATAATCATTTCAGTTTTTAAATTAAACTTATAAATGTCGGATACAGGGTCGCAAACTCAATTTGATGTCAGGATGAATGCAGATAATGTATGTATGGTTGGTGTACTTGAATATTGTTTTGTTGATCTAGTTTAATTTATCAATTAGAGCCGAGAGTAATAAAGTCAATAAATATTAAATTTAAGGGTTAAATAAAACCTACGAATGTTATAAGTGTAAGCAATGCGTATATGAAATTATCTAATAAATATTTCCACAGCCAGCTGAGAACCTCGCTGGAAAGGTAATATTATTAAAATATTATTATGGTCATAAGAACATGAGTATAGAGTATATGCACATACGATGATGATTGATCTAGATACTGATTTGTTGACATTGACTTAGTCCCATCATACATAAAATATCTCTATTGTAAGGATTAGGGCGAAGAAATGTTAGATCAAAATGATGAAATAAAATTAGTAAATTTGTGAAGGAATGTTAGATTAAAATAGTTAAATAAAATTATTAAATTTTATTATGGGAATAATTAGCTCTAAAAACAGATCAGTAATTAAAAGCATTAAACATGAGAAGAAATGTAATGTTCGCTGTATCTAGGATAAAAATGAAAATATAATATATGTGAAGGTAAATATTACTTTTTTCTATTTGATATTAATATTACTCCATGGTAATCATGATTCTCTGATAATTAGGAAATGAATATTGATATTTTAAACCTCTTGATATTATCCATTGATTTAGGGATATTTATTTATTTAGTTTTTTTTATCATAATACGGTTGTAGTTCAGGGGAAGCCATGCGAGTCATCAAGCGAGTGTGTATATTCTGTATTGAATTGTAATATGTTAATAAAATTTGTTATTTGTTTTAAATAAAATTTACATACATCTCAATGTTTTTGTGGGTTATTATAATCTAGACATCTCAAATCCAATCATACACCAACATATTATTATTAATAATAGAATCATCATTTTCATAAATATTATCCAGTAAAATGATTTAAAATGGTTAATTTCCGATACTTAGAATTACCAAATAATTTAATATAGTTGAAATATAAATTATGAATAGGGATGGTTATTAAGTGATAGTGGATGCAGGAGGTGGGCATAAAATCCTTTCTGCATCCGTTGTATTCAAACACCTCTCTAGACACACTTCTTTATAATTTTGTTATAATTGTAAATATGTTTGTAGTGTATTTCTAAAAAATTTAATAAGCTTAAATTATTCTGAGCTTTAATGTAAATAGATATTAAACTGCATTAAAGACAGCCCAAGATCACCTTGGAGGTGATCATGAGAGGAGTGTTTATCACCAATAATCTATCACAGCTCGTTTGAGCTCTACACCTAATTGTTCTAAAAAAAACCTGATAAGAGATTATAATGAGAGAAATGAGCTAGCATAATGGAAAATTAATTGTAAAAGAGATAATAGTGTAATAGACCTATGGATGTGAGGTTGATGGAGATGGATATAGAACTTTGTAATTGGAACAAAATTTTAATTGTAGCTTTAATGATGGTGAATGGGGAGTGTGATGAGAATAACCAAGAATTTCCAAAAATATTAATATTGTCGATTTTAATACATTCTCAGTGGTCTCTTGATTGATTATTGATTAACCCATTCATTAAATATTATGGCTGAAATTTATTGATAAATTATTGAAATGAGGCTTAACCTCAATATTTTCATTGGAGTTGCAATTTGGGCCCTGGCAAATAAGATTATAGATGTTCTATATCATCATCATCATCCCAGTAGGCTTTAGAAATAGGGTTAGCTGAGAGTGGTGAAGCATCCATCGATCTATCCTTGAAATGTTACAATTGGTATGCAACTTAGCTGCAAGTGTTTGAATGCCCTATAGATTTAAATATAGGTTATAATTAATGCATAGTGTGGTTGCCTGAGTTGAAATAAATATTGAGGATATGTGACCATTTGAATAAAGTTATAATTAGCTTAAACTATCCGATAATATATGTTATGTTTGTAAACTCTCCCAATCATTTTAGTTATATTTGAAATACAATGTGGATGACCGATCGAAAGATTACTAAATAAATTAATAAATTTTATAAAATTAACTAAGTAAAGAATCATTCTCATTTAGTTAGATTTAATCCACAATGTGGAAGCCTCTTTTCATTAGTTATAATATATAGTGATTTTATTTAAATTCATAATATTTTGAAATCAAGGGTTTAGAATAGTTATATTCAATTTGCACATACATACTATAACGATCGAAATGTAAGTGGAGATCGAATCTAACCGCAAAAACAATATCTGCAACTACCAGGGTGCCATCTAGGCATTTGAGCCTAGAAAAATTTATAAAGTAGGCAGATACGCGCTGTTAAGATTCCACTTTATTTAAATATTCCGATCGTTAGCCCAAGTCACTAGCTCAGCGGAGACGCAGAGATAAAAATCTATATCTTAATTTATATCTTAAATATCAATAAATAAAAGCCACTGCCAGAAATTAACACATAAAAATATTTATTTACGCACATATAAAATAACATTTAAATTTTGAGGAATAAGTTTAACATTTAGATTTTTATATTAACTTTTAATTTTACATTTAACTAAGTTTCAATGAGTTTAATATTTTATTTAGATAGTCAAGTATGAATAGACTACATAGATCTGCATTTGAAAAGAAAATATTCTTCCCTGATTTAACCTTAGGCAACAAATTTTGCAATCAACTGGCGCCAATCCATCTGATACATTCATGTAGTATTCAATGTAGCATGATACGACAACACAAAATACTATACTGTCAGGAATGGACATCTGAACAGTAAGTAGAATTAGAGAAGACATTGACTCTCCACCAACAGGAATGTTACATCTGTTGGCAAGTATAACAATAAACAAAAAACTCCATAGGAATGGACTGCGATCTTCTGCTGACTTACAAACCCATCCATAGGCAAACAGAAGGTGTGTGGCATATATATGCAACCCTGCCCATAGCAGACCTCATAACTACATCTACTAATTACACAAATATATCCAATCCATTGAGCCAATTCAACCACAAAACGAATAACCTAAGATTACCCTCCCTTAATATAACTTTACAAAACTATATAGCCATTCACGCCCGACTTAAATTTAACATTTAGATACGTTCGCACAAATGCATTTTATAAAATTTGTTCTAAAATGTTGAGTACAGATCAGCTGCACAGATTCCACGGTCAAAAACATTCCAAATTAAACACAACCGATCAAAATACAAAGTCATCGATAAACGTCACTTGCATAGGGAATATACAAATCCCATTAGCATTCATCGTAAGATGCTTGCAGTGATATCGTTGACATATATTCCAATCGAATGTGAAAACCACAACATTATCAACCGCTAACGAATCTATGCAACGTCTATACCCAACCTTAAATTCCCTCATTTAAAATTTAAACAAATAATTTATACAATAAGAGAAAAAAAAAATGGAAATGATTTTTATCAATCGGAAAACATATAAAATTAAACATTATTAATTGATTTTAAACTTAAAAGTCAGATAGAAGTTCATAAGCTTGAACGAAAGTTCTTAGTTATTTTTAAATTTAGAGTTCATGTCAATATAGCTTACAGTAGAAGAGTCCAGGTTCCTGTTTTTAATTCCCACGACATCTCCATTGGAAGATAATGTTCTGGAGATGGCAATAGCTGGTTCAAGGTATCACAGTCTTTTCATTTTTCTTTTTAAATAGAGAGTGTGGTATGTGCGTCCTACCGCATCTCTCAAAAACACAATGCTGGAACTGTCCGAAAAAACTGTATTTCCCTTTTTATAGTAAATCTTCAGATTGAATGAACAAAGACGTCACTAATCCAAATTTTCGTTCGGGTCCGGGCTGAGGCTTGGTGCTTCCATTGGTCAAGCTAAAATCTCTTTATTTTCTTATCTAATTTACTCTCTGACTTTTTAATTAGACAGCTTTTGGATAATTAATAAACAATCATTTCCATTTATAGATTACAGGAATTAATTAATACCTGTTTTTATTTTTACTTACGTTATTTCTTTTTTAAACTATTTTTATATTTAAATCTTTTTTTATAACAAAAATACATTCAAATACCTTTTTTTACTTATTAAAAAAAAAAAATTTTTAAAGTTTAGCATCTGTGCGAATATATACGTTTAACAAACATTTTAATTTTAGCGTTTAGTTTTTTTTTCTTTTTAATACACTTATTTTTATATGCGAACTTTTAAGTTTTTATTTTAAATTAATGTAATGACATATTTATATATCGTTACAATACAGATATACCTCTAGTCTTGACCAATGAATCAAACCAATGATAAAATTAGCGGTTTAAGGGCTAGTCTTGACCAATGAATCAAACACTGTTGATAAACATTTCAGCACCACCCCTTTCCACTTTAGTAGATTTCACGGCCAATGCATTAGTTTTGATACATAAGGTATAATTTTTCAAGTGATAAACAAATGATTATATGAAGTTTCACATTTTTGTTTTATAATTAACTATTTTTAATAGAATTACATCATCACCATGTATAGATCCAGAGAGTAGTCACATAATCAATTCATTCATTTTCCTACTCCAATCTCTCCATTACTCAGCTCTTCAATTCCATGTAACTTTCCCCATCTCTTATATTATCCAACAATGTCAATCTTTTCAATCTTTTCTTTTTGCTTCCACTCACCATTTTCTTCAAAACATCTTTCATTAAATTATACTTTCTTTTTAATACATGTCCTATCCAGTTTCTCTTTTCCTCAATCAATCTTCTTTTTTAATTTACTCTTTTCAAAACTTCATTTGTTATTTTATTCATTCAATTGATTTTTTCCATTCTTCTCCATGTCCATACTTCATAGGCTTACAATCTGTTCCTAATTTTATTGCTAATTGTCCAATTTTCACAATCATACAATAGTGCATAGATAACAATATATAAACAACTTTGTTAAGATTTTCTATTCATTTAATTAATATTTACTAAGGCAATAAACCTCAAATCATGTGCGCTTGAAAATGCGAAGATAGGGACCTCTACAGGTCTTAACCACAAGCTTATGCCTTGGAAGAAAAGATGGGAACCCTTCTTTACTTTAACCTATTTTTTATATAAATAGGTGAAGCTGAAGCGGTTAGATCTGAGAGCGCGAAGCTATTCAATACTTCATTGATTAAGACCACAATTCCTATTACACATTATTACTCGCGAAATCTTTCGATTTACAACAAGTCAATGGAAAGATCTTATAGATAGAAATTTATTCATTTAATTGTAAATATTTTATAAAATTTGATACTGAATGCAATTTATATTATATTTTATTAAATATTTTTTATTTAAATATATATATACACACATATATTTTAATGTTTATATCTGTACACATATGTTTACTTTCTCTATTTAAGTTAATAATGTAAATAGATTTAAATCAGGTCTATTATTAAGCAAATAATTGATTAATTTTAAGTACTTTTTAAAATAAGTAAAACAAATATCAATAGTTATGAATATCTTTCCAAAGTTTTTAGCCCATCTATATTCCAATATTGGATCTAAAAAAAGCATTTTTCTTGGAATCATGGTAGAACTTTTGTTTAATGCAATGTATTTATCTCAAGTGAACGAATAGCAGAGATCAAAGTCTTTCACTTGATGAAGTATTTGTTGATTTATTCCATTATTATTATTAAAAGAAATTATTGTACTTTACTTATAGTATTCAGCGATATTTATCACGTTTTTGAAATTTTAAAATCAAACTTAAATAGATTTAAAAACTTAACGATAATTAATAATTACTGCCAGTTCTAGTTATTTTATCTCCTTTTTTTTTTTTTTAAAAAAAAAATCGTCTGCCTTTTTTTAATTACTATTAAGCAGTGATGTAAACATTAACAATCGCTTAATCCTGATTGGTCGTTTATTTTAAAATAAACTTCAAAATTAAAGATTTAATAAACTTATTTATTTATTTACATTGAAAATCACATATCATATTTGATTTAATTTACAATATTACTAAAATTTCTTAATTGAACACTTCATATTATCATGTATACATTCATAATATTAAATTTAATACTAGATATATTTATTTTAAAATAGTATTTTATATATTTAAATGATTTTATCACATTAATTTATATTTTATCAACTTCTTTTAAATGTAACAATTCTGATTTTCCAAAAAGACAAAATAAATTCAGTAATAACGATATCAAGACTTTTCACACACATAATTTAAAATAACACCATTGACTTTAACAAATGTAATTGATTTTAAACCGTAATTATAAAATCATATTACTGATCATTGTACTCTTGATGTATACAATTTATACTATTTCGTAGTAAATATGTAATCATAAAATATGCTAATATTTAATAATATTTATTTTCAAATATATATATACTATTTAACTATATTAAATTTAAAATTTTGATAATTTTTAACTAAACTACTTCAAAAGGTTACAATATATATTATAACAATCTACAAATACCCAATTTCTTTACGTTTGACTTTTTTTGTTTCATATGTCAAATGCATTGACCGGGAAGCGAACACGGGCCAGTAGCTTGGAAGGCAGCTATGCTAACCAGTAGGCCATCAACGATTGACATGTATTTGACTTTTTTTATCAATAAAATGCATTAATGATCATTAATAATCATTTATTAGGCAAAAAATTATATCATTTTTAATCTAGATATTAATATTAATATATCTATTAACTAAATATTAATGTATCTATTCTTATTAAAGACAACCATATGGGATCATTAATTTAATTATATTCTTTTTTTTCCATTTAGGATCTTAGACATACTTAAACTTCAATATCTGTATAATACAATAAAAGTTTAATAATATCTAAAATATTATAGTAGAAAAAAGGGATGAAGTTAAAATAATAATATCATGTGGTTATATTTAATCATCATCAACATTATTTTCAATCATGAAAGTTTATCCATCTTCTCTAATCTCTAGCTTCTCTTCTCTATAACCAGCACACTTCCTTACTTTTCTCATCCATCTCAAATGTGGTCTGTTTCTAAGTTTTAAATTTGTAGGAATCCAGTTTTAGATTTTAACTATCCATCTATTATTATCTCTTTTAGCAATATGTCCATCACAACTTCACTTCAGTCTTTTAATTCTATCATTGATGTCAGTAATAGATGTTTGCTCTCTTACTCATATAATTAATTTTTGATTTTTTTCTTGTTATTTCTATAATGCATCTTTTCATATTTCTTTGTGTGGTCTGAAATTTCTGTATTGCTCTTCTGTTTAGTGTCCAAGTTTAAGATACATGAGTAAGAACTGGTAAAAAAACATTTATTAAAAACCTTCCTTTTCAAAATCACAAGCATATATATTTTTTAATATTAAGTTATTTCTACCAAAAACATTCCAACCAAGTTTAATTCTATGACTAATTTATTCATTGTTTTCAACTGTAGTAATAATCTGACTAAGGTATTTGTAATTGTTAACTTTTTCAAACTCACCATTATCAATTTTTATTTTCTTCTTTTGAGAAAATCCTTTGAACATTACTTTAGTCTTTTTAACATTTACCTTTGAATCTACTTAATATTTAATAGATATATTAGTCTTTCAACTAAGTTTAAGGTATATATCTGAAGTAAAAGTAATATGATAATCTTTAGCTTAAAAATAACTAGTAATAATCATTAATATATTTATCTAAAAATAATATTGTTGAATGAATGAAAGGAACAAATTTAAAATTGAGCAAATTGTAATAATTTGATTTTAATAATTACTAAGCAAAAATGGTAAAAGTATGAGAAATTATAATCTAGGCCAAGTTAAGGGTGTTGGTTTATCCAGACTTGCATCTTGAAGATCATTTACCTTTTTAATATATATATCATTAAAATCAGTCAACATTTAGAGAATTCCAATATCAATAACAATCAAAAATCTCAACCTGTTGTCAAGGCAACCTTCTTTCAACAATAAAGGTGGAAGATCATCTTTATTTATGGTCTGATATATTTATATAGACACTAAAGATTGCAACTTGTTCACAGAGAATTGAAATCATTGATACAAAGACATTTAAATAAACCTCCTTAAACAGACAAATATAACTTGTTCTGAATGCAGTCTAAAAATAGTCAATTATAACGTTATAAACTGCAATTATAATTTTCAAATTGCACCCAAAGTATTACTTAAATAATAAGTGTAATAAAGTTCAAGGCTAAATGCGTTTATATAGATATGTTTTATTATAAATTATTTGGAATTCTTTTTTTAAATAGCAAATATAGTTTTTAAGAAATTGATAATAATGGCAATACTAAAAAAATTTTTTTCCTAATTTATTATGAATTATACTAAATATTTTGACATGAAAAAATTAAAGTAGAAAATTTCAATAATCAAAATATGTTATTTTTAATAAAACAAAAAATAATACTATAAATTTTATAGCATTTAAAAAATTAAAGATTAGTTTTTGGAAAATAATAATTTAATAAAAAGGTGATGAAAATTGTTGAATTATTACGACCATATAAATATAATATTACTAATAAAAATGTATGTATGGATTAATGGAATAATTACATTAAACAAAAACGATGAAATAGATTTCTATCATTTTGAAAGGTTTAAACCAGGATATATAACTATATAATGAAACTCAAGACCTTCTTTTCTAAATAGCTGAAGTTTTAAATAAACTTAAAATTTTTTTTTCTGATATTCAGTCTGTACGAAACCAGTTTGTGATCCAATTATTGATCAGACAATGTATATCTAGCCATTTTTAGAAATTAAAAAAAGAGGGAAATTGTTAAAATCTCCCCTAATAAGATGTTAAACATGCTTGATGAGTAGAATATACTTTTCTCTATTTCTTATAAAGAGGTAATAAAAAGGCCATTCTCTGTGAGAGAGTATTTAAGAATACATACATTCACTAAAAACCAGTCAACACTTAGACAATCCCAATATCAATAACAATCAACAATTTTAAACTATTGTCAAGGCAACCTCCTTTTAAGATCCATTTTACCACATATATACTAACAATGATATCTGAAAAAACAAAATATTCCCCAAGATGAATTTTACACTAAACAAGCACTCTTCTTTATCCATGAATACTATTTATCATTATCAGATTATTACAATTTAATCTAAAGATGCCAAATTTTCTGTACTCACAACTATGGAACCATCCTCATCAAATAAATACCTTAATGATTATTAGTAATAATGTATTAATCTAGAAAATTTTATATAATAATTTACTTGAGGGGAAGATGGTATCATAATTATGATTACAGCATGTTGATATTTTTATATTAAATTATAATACATAAAAAAAGAAGCCTGTTTAGAGCTTATTAGCACGTACTTAATTTTATATATTTATAAATACAATCTATATATAAGTCATGTGACATCTGATTTTCTATATTACTATTATATATACATATTGCTATGGATCAGTTTATTTAAGCATTTTTTATTGGCCATCAGTAAAATAAGATATTTAGATGTTGCATAATATAACCTCATTGTATTATGATAACACAAGTCATTTTGCACAGTTTCAGAGGAATCTTCTTCAGTAAGTGCTCTGAGCTCTCAAATATCAAAAGTATAAATTAGAATAGTTTTGAATTTTAATTACATTAAGCAGATTTATTTGTTTTCTTTGAAGGTGTCAAAGTGAAATATACAACAATCACCATGCTTTTTATAATCAATAAGCACACATAATATAATATAATCTAAAAGGACCACATTTCTTAAATATTTAACAATTGCCTCTAGATAAATGTTAATGGTTATAATTAATTATTGGCTCAGTCAGAGACTATCACATCACTTTCAACTCAGAGATAAAATTTAAATTTAATTAAAAATTAATAGATCTATTGAACTGGATTGATTTCCGATTCAATGGTTTTATTACTAATGTTAAAATGTCTTATTATTATTTAATAAAAAAAAAGTACTTGTATTAAAAAATATACTGGTTATATTTAAATAGAGCATTTTAATTTTTGTTTATAGAATTGATTTATATTTAAAATAGTTTACTTTCACTACTTTGTTTATAAAATTGATTTACAAATACTTTACTTTCACCGCCTGTTTTAATCAATTTGATTAAAAACAGGCAAGCTTGCTAATTATATATTCCTGTTGCTTTTATTTTTAATCATTTTTAAAGTTAATTCTAAAAGTCTAAAAGTGGAGATTTAGTTTTGTGTTTTGTTATTTTGGATACAATAACCCCTGGTTGGAATTCTTAAATGGGATTGAGCAGGAAATTAATATTTGCCCTGACTGAGGTATAGAATTTGTCAATAAGGAAGGTTTTTCATGGGAAATGTAGCGAAGTAACTATAGCCCACCAGAAAGGAGGTAGTTGCTATTCTTCTAGAGATTAAGACAAGGTTGCTTGTTAGGAAAGGAGCAAGAAGCTGTTTTTAAAAATGCTTAGTTCAACTTCTTATTAATCGCAGTTTGAACATTTAAGAGATTTTTGAAATTTGCTTTCATGATGTCAACAAATGCTGCTATTCGTATTGGAAACCTTAAGATACAGTGCTAACTCAAATAAGGACGAGCCTTGGGCTTTAAACTGTTCTTTCATGATGCCATAAAATTCTGACATAGCCGGATTCCAATTTGCCTCGACACTTGCCTTTGTCATTAAGAGAAATTGCCTGAAAGATGAACTATTATCAAAAGTGCGCACTCGTCATGAAATCACTAGAACTCTGCCTTACCGTAAGCTGAACTTTTTCCTATTCTAGCCAGGGTAAATAAATTGTGGTTAATTAAATCTCCACTCAATCTAATGATATGTATGTTATAAGGTTGTATTAATTATTTATTATCTGTATTTATCTTTTCTAGTATTTGAAGTATGTCGTGGGATCTTAGTTTTAAGATTCCAAGTTTGTTTGCAATTTTCGTTTATCAGGGGGTGCATTAGGAGATTGTATTTTATATGTTTAATATATACCTGATTATTTCATTAACTATTACAAAACGCATTGGCAGTTTTCGTAATCTTTATTTATTCACCTGCCCTTAGTTGTAAAATAAAGAATCTTTAAGCATGTTTCGTTTGTGCTTTTTGTGCAAACAACAAAATCTTTTTGCTGGCTATTTGTCAAGTTATTTCTTTGGGCTGTCTGAAAGTAGTCATTTCTTTCTGGATTACATAAGATCATAATCAAATATCTTTTGTTGTCTTGTATGTGAGATCAACCACATTTACTTTGAATGTTGTATTATGTGCAGCAGTCCTGCAGTGTTTTAACGACAGTAGTTAGAATACTACTGCTTGAACGTCCATGCTGGTTTCATTGATTTCCGGTGGGACAGTAACTGTTTTATTATCTCTGATTCAGGAAGCTAGAGTTGTTGTTTGTTTTTATAGTTTTACAACTGGCCAGCAAGAAGATATTATCCTAACCATTTCTTATATTTTAGATGAGAGAATTTTGCTGGCAAAATGTTTAATGTCTTCATGTCGTACTCTTGTGCACTCTCTGGTAAATATGCATATGTTAACATAAGTCACTTTTATATTCATGACTAGATGTCTTTACTCTATGGTCCAACTTTTAATAAAATTAATAAATTTGTTTAAATTTATTTGGCTGACGTTTGTCTTTGTGCTTTTATTCTCGAATGTCTAAACAATATTTAAGATATCTTGTTTCTCCCTGAATTTAATCCGGTGCATTCAGGTTCGCATATCCTGTCCACCCTTAAAATAAATGTCTAGTTCCGATTTTCGGACTAGTGGTGCCCTAGTAGTCAGTATATGCGAGTCTTAAAGCCTTCTCCCATTACACTATATTTATTATTAAATGTGGATAGTGATACAGAAGTTTTAAGAATATCTAACAGTTATGTAAATAAAAATTGAATTATGTTAAAAAAAAAAGAATTATTTTGGTTTTAGAAAATATAAATTTATTTAAGTGAATTTTAAATTATTAATATCTATTTATATTATTAATATTGTTAGTATCTTTTTGTAGAAATAGAACTTGAAAATGGCAACATCATATGCTTGAAATGTGACAGGAGATATACACATGGGTCTCTTTTTATGCAGTAGACACATTCTGCAGAAAACCCGCATAAAAAAAATCGCACAAAAATAGACTTAACTTACCTTGAAAAATTTGGGATACTGTAATTTTCAAAAATCGCATAAAACCACAGCAACAAGGTAAAATTAGTTTAAAATTCACCTAAAAAAATAAGGAAATAAAGTATGACTAATAAAAAATTTCAAATAATAAAAAAAATTTGATACAAGATAAAGTTTTTCTACTTTTCTTTTATTAACTTTTTAATTTTATTCAAAACAATATGTTTTTATATGTAATTTATTTTATAGTTTTCATACATATTTTAATCATTATTGCTATTTGACAATATGTGGGTTCATTTGTGAACTGGTAAGAAATCAGATTTATCACAAGATAAAACACAAACAGCAGAATTATTGCCAACTTCAATCTCATGCTTTATTAATGGTTCTCTGGTGACAATGTAATCAGTAATTAAACTTTGAGACAATGACTTTGCTAATTGTTTATAAAACTTGTGATATCCAGACATACAACTATTTAGCTCTTGTTGGAATTTAAGAGTTAGTTCATAATTCATGTTATTAACAAGAAAATGATTTTCTAATTGATTAGAAAGTTGATGACTTTCTCGAATCATTTTTGCTGTGAAACAAATAGGTTCCACTTTTGTTTCATTATCTTTTTCTAAATTTTCTATGGTATCTAAATTTATTGCCAAACCTTTTTCTATCAGGCATTTAAAGTATGTAAAATGTAATGCTTGTATATATAAAATAGGGAAATCCTGATTTTAAGTGAAATATGGACTTCGTTATCATATAAAAGATAACTGCATAAAAAGATATTAAGAAACATGAATCTGTATAACTTCAAAATTGCATTTAAAAAATCCACATAAAAAGAGACCAAGTTATATAATAATATATAGTATATGTGGATATGGAAAAAAAGTCTGATTTATAAAATAAAGCAAGAAGTACAAAAAAATAAATATGTGGAGTGTTATTTATATATTGGAATTAGTAATCTATTTATGAAAAAAAATATGGATATTTATTAATAAAAATATTTCTGATATATATATACATGTGCATGTGTGTGTGCATATGGATGCAAAAAATGTTATTTACTTTGTTTGAAAGTAATCGATGAAAGCCACAATTAACAAATATATTCTAATCAAATAGAAAATTCATTTAAAATAAATGTTGCCATTTGGACTAAATATGCACATAAGATAACCAATTTTGTAATTTAATACATTTAATTACATAAATAATTATGATACAAATATAGTAAACCAAGAGCTTTATGATCTTTCTTATTCAACATATAATAAATCATGCAATGGCAAACATCCAAAATCATTTCACAAAAAAAGAAATAAATATGGGTTTTACATATGCTAACCTGTGTACTATTACTAACACTTGAATGTCATTGGGAAATTTAAATAAAGTTAAAGTTTTTCTAAAGACATTCAATACTATATATTAGGTGAGGGGAATAGTGCAATATATAAATACAAAGAAGTAAATATGTTTTTATTTGCATCTAAAGATCTTATACAAAAACAAATGTAAACGATAACAACTATAAGAATGGAATATGTTGCAATCATAAATAATGCTCAATTGAATTTATTTTTACTTGATATTTTCAAAGTTTTAATAATCTTCAGAAAGAGGAAATCTCACATTAACATGTAAATATTATAAGTTTGAGTATGAGATATTGATATATAAATTAAAAATTATGATTTTTCTTATTTACTAGATAAATAATGTATAAAGTCTCATAACATTAATGCCAAAATCATTCACTTTACTGTGCTGAATAATTTTGTGCAAAAGCACCAAAGATTTTATATATTATAGTGAAGTGAAAAATTTATGATTCCTATATAGTATTTTATGCCATAAATTATAATATATATATTGAACCAATAGGCAATTGAAAAGGCTGATATATAATTTTTTTCTCTATGATGAGTAGTTAGGGAAACCTATGCTCTGCTGTAGGCTAATTAAAGAGCAAATGTATCTATCTTTGCATCTACCCACCTATTCACTTACATACCTACCAATCTATCTATCTATATATCTATCCACCTATCCATCTACCTACCTACTACCTATCTATCTATCTATCTGTTTGTCTGTCTGTCTGTCTGTCTATCTGTCTGTCTGTCCATCTGCCCACCCATCCACCTGCCCATCCACCCATCCACCTATCTATCTATTCACCTATCTATCTATCCACCTATCTATCTATCCATCTATCCATCTACCTACCTACTATCTATCTATCTATCTATCTATCTATCTATCTATCTATCTATCTATCTATCTATCTGTTTATCTGTCTGTCTGTCTATCTATCAATCAATCAATCAATCAATCATAGAAAACGTACACAGACCTTATGTAGATATAAATATTGTAAGTTTAATATGATTTTTAATGCATTTTTTAAAATCAAAGTTTAGCTATGATGTAACTAAGCAATCAGTAAATCATAAAATGGTTTAAAAACTGAAATTACATCATCCAGTAACAATTTTTAATTGGTTGCCTGCTCAAGTTATATGATAGCCATCTATAAATAAAAAAATACAAGAAAATATCTAAGCCTTTAATATTTACACATATACGTACATATATGTATATATAACATATAATAACCACATTCCACTCTTTTGACACTTTGAAGCAAAATATATTTATAAATAAATATATTTTGCTTCAAAGTGTCAAAATATTTTGCTTCAAAGTGTCAAAAGAGTGGAATGTGGTTATTATATGTTATATATTAGAAAAGCAAAAATAAAGAAGGAAAGAGGAAGAGAAGTTATTAAAGATTATATTATAATATATGTATATAATGGGTAAAATTTAATTGGTCTACTCTATTTCTCTAATAATTTTTCAAATAATTTTTGTAATAAGAATAAACAATTATGAGAAATATAATTTAAAAAATATTTGAAGCGTCAAAATTTTAAAACGTTTTGTATGTGTAAATATTTAAAAATGATTTATAAAAACAAACTTCAAATATAAGAAGCAAACAAACAAAAAAATCCAGCAAAGTATTTGATAAATAATCCTGAGGAATATTTATTTATTCATATAGAAAGCATAAAAATAGAACAAATTTTATTATATTATGTAACTTTTAGAGAACAAAAATAAAACTTCAAATATAAAAACTACAAAACTAAATATTGTAACCAAGCTAAATTACTAAACATTCAAGAGCTTAAGTAAAAGGCCTGGAACTAGCATTATTAATCTTTTTGAATGTGAATGAGAATTACTCAGCATTTTTACAATAGATTATTAATATACGTCTTACACATGTATTATTATGTTTTTTTATATATTAATATATTAGTAATAATTTACATTTGAATAGATCTTTTTTTTTTCTGTGAATATTGATTACAAAAGCAGATAAAGAACATACAATTTGTCTTGCATTGGTGATCGAGAGGTCAGCGCGACTGCCTTACAAGCAGTTGCCCGGGTTGCGGGTTCGCGTCCCGGCCGATGCTATGACACTTGAAAAAAAAAAAAAAGAACACATAGTTAAAAAATATAACAATTTGTTAACAATATATATATAATCATTAAAATCAGTCAACACTTAGACAATTCCAATATCAATAACAATCAACAATCTCAATATATCGTCAGGGCAATCATATATACACACATCTGTATTTTACTTTAATTTGCTTTTGTTAAATGCAGATGCTCCCAATTTATGATTAATAATATATATATATGTGAGTGTTAGATTAAATATTTTATTGATTCATTTTGATATAAACAAAGTGCAGGATTATTTCAAGATGAATAACTAGAGATATATTTAGCAATGATTTTGTTCTAAGGCTAAATTACTTTGCTATAATACTTAGTAATAGTGTTTATGTCTCCATTTTAATTAGAAAGAGAGTAATTCCATTGCTAATGATATCTCTAATTATTTACACAGAAGGAGGGACTTTAACTTCTAATTAAACTCAAAACAAAAAAGTTAATGATGGGTTGTAGAGAAAAATAGTTTAACTATTGGGCAACATGTCTTGCATTGGTGATCGAGAGGTCAGCGCGACTGCCTTGCACTAGCAGGCAGTTGCTCGGGTTGCGGGTTCGCGTCCCGGCCGATGCTATGACACTTAAAAAAAAAAACTATTGAGCAACATGACCATTAAAGATGTTTCAAATTATTTATATGGAAACAGTTCTACGTGTTATTTTAAATCATACACACACACATTCTAAGATTTTGTGCTATTGAATGTCACATTTAATGGAGTTCAGGTAAGGAATGCTCTGAAAAAGGACAGTAAAAGCTTGAAAATATTTCTGCTGAGCAATGATTAGTCATTCTTTTATAAACTGTTAAAGATGGAACAATCCCTTCCTTACATGATAGTGATGTAATGAAAAAGAATTGAGCTCTCAATACAAGGATGGAGATTCAAGTCTTTGATTTCATTAGATCATTTGAGAAATAAAGATTGTTTACAAAATGCATATATAGTGAGAGATTCATCTAAATTTCTGAACTGATAGTTGCTTGCAAAATTGTAGAATTAAGATAAGAGCTGTAAAGATAAAAAATAAAATAAAATCGTGAATATATATAAAGATTTTTTTCAACCAATAATTGATGGATAGTATTTGATATTATTCATTATTAATAAACATTAATGTAGGTTTTTTTTTAATACTAAAAATATTGTAGATCAATTATTATTTAGGCAAGCTATTCTAAAACTTTTTTCTCCCCTAATAATAAAGTAAAACTAAGTGAGGTTAGACATCTGTTCTCTGTCCATGATTAAACTTTTTAATAAATTTTGGATATTAAATTTTCAAATTTAGCATTTTTTCCTGAGCTAAACATTGTCAGTAAATTCCGTTAAAGGATTCAATAATATTGATCCTGTTTTATTAATAGTAAAAGAAATAATCAAATTTGAGTTTACTGAAGTAAATTGTTTTTTTTTTTTAGTTCAAAACTTAAGGAAATTAATTAATAAATAATATTTATGAATCTTAGAGATAAAAAAAGAGCTTCAAAATTTAAGTGCAAAAATAAATTATGTAACTAAATGGCAAGCAATTATTAACAATTATCGATGAAGATTAAATCTCATTTGATCTTAATAACTGTTGCCTAGTAACCCCAATCTGCCTTAAAAAACATGCATCTCTAAAAATATATATACAATTTATTATTTTCAATCATTGTTAGTCCACAAAATGAAGCCATTTTGAGTTTTAAGTCATGTTCTTTTATAATCGCATCACCTCTTTTTACATTAATCCAGCAAACTCTTTTATCCATGCAATCTCACATATTATTTTTTTTTCTAGCTCTCTTACAATCTCTTATTATCCAGTTTAAGAATTCAGCTTATTGATTTCTTTGATGATATAAATGATTTCTGTTTGATCCTTAATCCATTTGTCTCGCTTCTAACATAATGTATATATATACAAACAATGTAATATGCACTGCACTCCTTTAGCTTTGATTTTCAAAGTGATGCTTTTAGCTATTATATGCGGAACAAAACAATAGTAAATAAAAAAATTAATATGAGAAAAAACAAATTTTATTTTTGTACATTTAAATTTTTTTGTTCACTTTGTACATACTGTATTTATTCATAGATATTTATGTTATATATATATTCAACTAGGATATAGATATGGACACACAGCTTTATACATGCGCATGTGTTAAAAACATCAACAACACAACTCGCTATTATTATCTACGACATTTAGTATTTACAAAAAGAACAAATATGTATAGATACGATGCATATGTGCTAAACACATCAATAACCCAGCTCGTTATTTTTATCTACGACCTTTGGTATTTACAAAAAGAACAAGTGTTAGAGATACGATGAGGTTAATGCTGCATAAGAAAATAACACTAGAATTAGTCTTATAAAATTTATTATACCAATACTATTTATAATAATCAAAAAAGTAAGTCGTATATAACGTGACATTACTTTTTAAGCTTGTATTTACATTAAGCTACAGTCATCTTTAAAAGTGACCAATATCTTGTAGCATTCTATTTATCTTTAGATATATATATATATTGTTAAAGTTGGATATGACAGTGTTATCTATACAGAATAATATTAAGATTAATTATAGTTTTGTTTTATTATATTGTAAATAAAATTATATTTGTTATTCCATCATATCAAATAAGAATATTTGAAATAGGATTGCTTAAAAGTTATCTATTTTTTCTTCAGATTTAAAACAGTCTTAGGATTTTCCCTTTTTATAAGTTATTCTAAGGCCAGAATAATCTAGTTATTTATAGTTAGAGAATAAGACAAAGATGGAAAACTGTAAAATTATCATTATCTGATAATCAGAAAATCGAATATAGAATGAACTCATTTCCAATATTCTCTTTGGGAAGAAGATATTGAAGAGGTATTTATTAGTTTTGTAATGCGTTAATTATAGACTGTTTGCATTTTATTATATTCATATATATATAAATGCAATGCTTACATAAAAAATATGAGCATATTTTAACTTTATTTAATATAAATGTGTATATGTTAGGTTAATAAAATTTAATAGATTATGAATAATCACGTGTAAATATATCAAATTTATTAAGCACAAGCAGATAACAATGTAATAACGTGAAAGCTAAAACCAATCAGATGTAATAATAACTGCATGTGGAACTCTCAATTCTAAAACACAAGTCAGAACTATAAGAAAAAGATGGATCCCAACTTCTTCTATGCCTAAATTTATATATAAATAAGCCAGACTCAAGCATTTCGAATTAAGAGTGTGGAGCTTAAAATACCTTCACATTTAATTCACTAAATATTATATATAAATAAACAATGTGAAATCTTTTGATTTACTAATAAGCAATTTTTAAATCTAATGAAATGATAGTAACAAATGTAAATATATCAAATTTATCAAGTGCAAGCAGATAAAAATGTAATAACATGAAAGCTAAAACCTTTGAAAGATGCACTTTAAACATGCTTATGTGACAGCCAATCAGATGCAATAATAACTGCATATGGAACTCCCAATTCTGAAACACAAGTGAGAACTATAAGAAAAAGATGGGACCTGCCTTCTTTTATGCCTAAATTTATATATAAATAAGGCAGAATCAAGCATTTCGAATTAAAACTATGAAGCGTAATATACCTTCACATTTAAACGTGAAAGCTAAAACCTTCGAAAGATGCGCCTTAAACATGCTTATGTGATGTTATTACATTATTATCTGCTTGTGCTTAATAATGTATTTACATTTGTTACTATCATTTCATTAGATTTAAAAATTGCTTCGTAGTAAATCGAAAGATTTCATGTTGTTTATTTATATATAATATTTAGTGAATTAAATGTGAAAGTATTTTAAGCTTCACACTCTTAATTCGAAATGCTTGAGTCTGGCTTATTTATATATAAATTTAGGCATAAAAGAAGATGGGTCCCATCTTTTTCTTATAGTTCTGACTTGTGTTTTATCATTGGGAGTTCCACATGCAGTTATTATTACATCTGATTGGCTGTCACATAAGCATGTTTAAGGCGCATCTTTCGATGGTTTAGTTTTCACATTATTACATTAAATAATCATATGCTAAAATATAATATTTGAAAGGTATATTAATAAATATAAAGTCTAGAAATTATGTCCTAGTAAAACAGTCATTGAAGAGTAATTATCTTTCTAATAGCCTTTTACAAAGAATCGAGTTTCAATAGGTTTTTTTATCCTTTTATTCTGTAGTTAAAATTATCCATTTACTGACCAATAATAAATCATTAATAAATTGATTTTAGGAGAGCTATATGTAAGAAAAATTTTAGTTTTTAGAACATATAAAATGTACAAAGTTTTGAAGTTTACCAAACCTGTTAAGAATTTAGTCCTGGGAATGGGTGGAAGAGGCACTATCAAAACATCAATTATATATAGAGTGGTTACCATAAAAATAATTAAACACGTATTAAAAATTTGGAAACATGTGATAAAATTTATTATTGATGCTTTAAAATTTTTCACTGATAACATTGTTGCTTCTTTTGAAGGATATAAAATGACTAAAGGTTGGCCTATGGCCTTTGTTGCACAAGTTTGCTCTTTTGTTTTATTTACATATGAGAGAAGTATTTTAAATATGTGTTCTTTTAAAGCTATTAAAATTTATAAAAGGTATGTTGATGATGTTTTTGTTTGCAGAAATACCAATACTATAAATTTGCTTGTAGAGGAGTTAAATATCTGAATGGCTTAAAATGGACTATCCAAAAGGAACAGGAAGTATTTGGATTGAATTATTATAAGACATAAAAGTATGTTAAGTTATAAATTAGTAATCAAATCATTGCAAAAAAGGGGATATATAAATTGTAAATCAAAAGTATCAATTATGTATAAAATGGCAAATTTTATATTTTCTTTGTTTCATAATGAAAAAATATGTTGTTACCAGTGTGATAAATTAAAAAACTATTGAAATTTTTGCCAAGGAATTGCTTGAAGTTGGTTATAAGGTGGAAAGATTAACAATTCTCTATGTCAATTTAAAAAGAGTAATAATGGATTAAAAAAGTTAAAGATTGATAGTAAAAAATGGATATCTATCCCACATATTTCAAATGCTCAAATGAAAATTTTTAAGGATATATATATAAGAATGTGTTTAATGTTTCATTTTGTATTACAAATAATGTTACTAAATTAGTGAATAATTCTTAAAATGTCATGTCTGTCAAGCAGAAAAGTGATGTAGTGTATCAAATTTTTGTGGAAGTATGTTATCATATATAGGTGAATCGAGGGGCAGTATTGAAAAAAGATTAAATGAGCATGGGTTGTTGTTAACAATCATGTGAAAACTAAAAATAATAGTGATTTAATGATTGATTCAGTTTTCTTGGATTACGAAAGAACGTGTAAATATAAATTTAAGTTTGATATTGAAAGTGTTAAGATTCTTCATAAAGAGAGAAACCATAATAAAAGAAAAATGAAGAAGGCAATTTTAATAAATAGGAATAAAATTAATTCAATTAATAAACAAGTTTCTAATATTAAAATTTGGGATTCCTGGGATGCAAGTTGATGATGTTTGTTTCCATTTTGTTTTTGAATTTAATGGTAGTTGAGGCAGGTTAAGGAATTAACCAAAAGTATTTCTGCAAATTGAAAGATTGTATGTATGAGTTTATTACTGTTATATTTATTATATATGTATCAGTGATGAAGCAAGATTTTTTTAGGAATAGAAGCACTCTACATAATCTTTTTTTTAATAATATTTTTATTTCACTTGCCACAACAATTTTTACTTATTTTTCATTCATAGTTTAAAATTTCATATAAAACAAATTAATATAAATAAAACAATATAATCATATCAAACAAAATTTGTTTTATTTCATTGGTTAATTAATACAGTATATTATTTTATAATTACATTGTGAAATTATTACTTTTTATATTTTAATTAAATCCTTCATTCTTCCATAGCAAAATGATCTATTACTGATCTATACTATTCACCCACAATAATTTGCAGTCATGGCAAGGGTGGAATGACAGAGAGAATAAATATAACACTATTAAATTAATATCTATTGAGGTTTATTCCTACAAGCTACATATGAATTAAATTATGCTTACACTATTATACTTATAATGTAATATAGTCACTTACATAATCTGACCTTATGGCGTACAAAATAATAATAAGGTGGTGGCCTGCATTCCACTTTGGCACCTTCAGCGGTGCAGCTCACATGGGTCATGAAGTCCATCTAGAAGTTCAGCATGTTTTTATTTTACTTGCTGCAACAATTTTTACATAATAGCACCTAATATATACATATTACACACATCTAGAAAAATCTGAAACTCTCTTATCTGTAAATCAGAGAATAAATTATCAAGATATGTTTATTTTCTAAATGTTTTTAACATTCCTACGTTTTTAACTATAAATTACATTTTAGCATTGTTTGAACTTCTTATAATCAATGAATAATGTGATGGTCAAACTCATTATTTGCCTTATATAAAAATAATTCAACTGTTGAAAATGTTAGTGAATTTCTCTATGGAAGCATCATTTCGTTCAATACACGGAAGCTTCATCTCTGATGTATATATAAAATCATTAAACTAAAAGAAACCTTGTGACTAATCAAAATTTGATCAATTCAAGATTTAAAATAATCAAATATGCAATAACAGTATTTAAATAAAAAAATCAGATTCCACTAGATGGCGTTAGTTGACTTAGTCTATATCACATTTAAGAGAAGAAGAAGAACCTATTTTGGAACAGTTGGTATGGCAGGGTATAAATAGAAAAGAAAAAGAAAAAAGGGGTGGTGGTATAGGTGTTATATCAAAAAAATATTTAAATATTGTTAAATGTCAAGAACACTTGTGGTTTGAAATAAGGTTGGGTAGACAAGAATGGATGGTGGCTATAGTTTATATAGCTACTGGAGATAGTCAAATTATATTGGAGTGGAATAGTAACATATACGAATGTTTAGTTAAGGATATACAAAGTTTTAAAGAAAAGGGGAAGAGAATAATGGTTATAGGGGATATGAATGGACATATTGAAGAAATTGATGATGTAGATAATAAAAATGGACAGCTTTTGAAGAATTTTTGTCAGAAAGTGAATTTGAGTATTGGAAATTTATTAAATATTTATGAGGGACAATACACATGGTCCAGAAATAATATATTTCACACAATAGATTATGTATTGGTAGAGAAAGAGGGAATAAATAAAATACGGAAAATTAAGGTATTTGATAATGAAGAAAAAGTATGCACTAGTGATCATAATTTCATTGTAATTGAAATGGTTAGTAATGTGATGGAGAATAGAAATAAAAGTAGAAATAATAGTGAAAGATGTGGATGGAGAGTAAATGATAAGAATAAGTTGGAAGAGTATAAAATACAAGTTGAAGAAATAATGGAAGAGTGGGTTGGGGATGAGTATAAGGATTGGTGTAAGGAAGTAGAAAAAGTTGCAAATAGGGTTTTAGGTGAGAATATTGAAAAGAATAAAAGTAATAAAAAAATTAAAATTAGTAAAAGTGTAAAAGAAAGGAAAGAAGCATGTAGAGAATATAAGTGTGCTATTAAGAATAAGGAAAGTGAAAAAGATATTAATGCTAAATGGGAAAAGTACTTAGAAAAGAAGAAGTTGGCTAAAATAGATATTTATAGAGAGAGAATGAAATTGAATAGTAAATTGTTGGAGGATATTAATAAAAGTGGAAGAGATGGAAGTAAAAAATTTTGGAATTATATTAAAAGGAGAAATGTAGGGGAGAGAGAGTGAGTATTACTAGATGATGAGGGAACTGAGTGTAGTTCTAGAGAAGATTTAGAGAGAATCTTAAATAGTTATGTAATGAATATAGAAAAGATGTTAGATGTGAATGATAGAATATTAGAAAATATGAAAGAATATAGTAATGGGAATATTAGTTTTTCAGAAAATGAACTAAATGAGGTAGAGAAGAAATTGAAAAGTGGGAAGGCAAGAGGTTTAGATGGATGGGCAGCAGAGATGGTAATGAATTTAGGATATAGGGCAAAAGTAAAGTTATTATCCTGTTTTAATAAAATGGCACAGAATAGAGTTTTCCCAAGTAGTTGGAGTAATACAAGAGTAAGGTTATTATTTAAAGGAAAGGGTAAGGATCATAGAAAGTTGAATAATTATAGACCGATAGCGGTAACATCAGTTTTATATAAAGTTTTCTCGTATATGGTGGCTAGTAAAGTTGTAAAATGGATGGAAGGGAATAATGTAGTGGGTGAAATGCAAGGAGGTTTTAGATTAGATAGGCGTATAGGAGATAGTTTATTTGTAGTTACACAACTTATGGATATGAGTAGGAATGCAGATAAACAGTTATATATGAGTTTTATAGATATAGAGAAGGCATATGATAGAGTAAATAGAAATAGATTATGGATAAGTTTAGCAAATTTGGGAATGGATGAAGCTTTAATAGATATTATTAAGAAATTATATGAAAATAATTATTATATATATCAATTAGAGAATATAGAATCAATTAAAGTTAAAAATGGTGTGGGACTAAGGCAAGGATGCCCTATGTCACCTATTTTGTTTGTGTTGTATTTGAGTGAAATGGAAAGAGCAATAGAAAGATTAGGAAGAGGGATAGAGATACCGTTAATAGGTAGTAAGGGAGTATATATTTTGTCAGGTCTTTTTTTTGCAGATGATATATTTTTGTGTGCAGAAAAAAGAGAAGATATGGAAGTTATGTTGAGGACATGTGCAAGGGTGGGTAAAGAGATGGGGATTAAATTTAGTGAAGAAAAATCAAATATAATGATGGTTAAAACTGAGGAAAGAGAAGATGTAGAATTTTTATTGGGAGATATTAAGTTAAGTGTGGTGAATAGATATAGTTATTTGGGAATTATTTTAAGTAATCAGAAAAATTATTTGGATGAATGGGAGAAAAAATTGATAAATGAAGCAAAGAAAAGAAAGGGATTGATAAAGAAATTAACAGTATTTTCATATAATAAATATGATGTAGCTAGAATTATATGGAAAGGAGTTGCAGTAGCAGGGTTAACAT
This sequence comes from Epiperipatus broadwayi, assembly GCA_028023455.1. Classification (NCBI taxonomy): domain Eukaryota; kingdom Metazoa; phylum Onychophora; class Udeonychophora; order Euonychophora; family Peripatidae; genus Epiperipatus; species Epiperipatus broadwayi. The sequence goes on along the minus strand of JAQFVV010000142.1, from coordinate 2,491,997 downwards.
ATGGTAATGATGCATTATATGTTAGTAAAAAGATATTAGATTATTTAGAAAAAGCTCAAAGGGAAGTAGGAAGACATGCATTGGATGCAGAAGTATGGACAGCAAGGGAGGCAATTCAAGGAGAAATGGGATGGTCAAGTTTTCATATGAGAGATGCAAAAAGTAAAATGAAAATGTTTGGTAGATTGCAGTTTATGGATAATAAAAGAATAGCTAAAATAGTATTTAATTGGGTTATGAGTAAAGGGCAGGTAACAAGATGGGTGAGAAAGGTAATGCGCTATGCAAAAGATTTGGATAAAGAATTTATATCAGTATATTTGTACAAAAGATGGGATGATTGTGTTAAGAGGATTATTGAGTGTTATAGTAGTAAGGAATGGGATAAAAGAATAAATTTATTAATAAAGACTAGGGAGTTAGAGAGATGGAGAAATAGTATGGAGAGTAAAAAGAGTTTAAATATATATAGAAATAAACAGAATATTAGGTGTGAGTTAATATATGATAATAGTAAGGAAAGTAGTTTATTGTTTAAGGCTCGAACGGGATCTTTAGCTACAAAAGAATATACATGTAAATGGAAAAATATGGGTGATTTATTTTGTAAATTATGTAAGGAAGGAATTGAAAATATTAGGCATTTGTTAATTGAATGTAAATGTTTGAAAACAGAAAGGGTACATATAATGAAGTTGTGGAAAAATAAATATGAAAAGAGTGATTATACAGAAAGTGAATTATTGGTTTTTATGCTAGGTTTGGGAAAAGATAAGGGGGATTTAGATATAAAGGTTATAGAGTTGACAAAAATTATGTTGTGGAAATGGGATAGAGCAGATTATGGGTAAATTTAGAGTGGGGAATGTAAAAGAAAGTGGCTAACAGGTTTATCTGGGCTTAATTGCTGAGATATTCTTGACTTCGTTTAAGGAGAAGCCATAATACATCACATCACATCACATCACATCAGTGCTCCTCAATTTATTAAAATATCATAAAATATACCGATTATAGGTAAGAGTTTTACATCTCTAATAACTATAAAATAGAAAACTAATAGATTAATTAAAAAAAGAAGAGAAATACAAAAAGGCAACACAGATTGATTGCATAATGGACTTAGATGTCCAACATCCAGCCATGATGTCTGCCAGCTCAGACACATTTAAAAGTTCTTATGCACAAGTTGCAAAATTACCATCAATGGTTATAAAAAAAAGTGAAAATAATACGCGATTGTTTTTCTCAAGGAAAACGCAGCTAGTGCCTAGATTTCACCGTTCTACAGCAGGAGATCTGATGAAACTAGATCTTACCCCAAAAATCACTGAAACCTACATTAATGCAATAAAAGAGCATTGGTCTAATGATAGCCTTAAAAAAATATCTGAAGTGTTTAACCAGACCATCCCTAGGGAACTTTTCAATTCATTTAAACGTTTTTTCACTGAACGCTCCGTTGTCATAGCAATTACAGATAAAAACTGTTCACTTTATAGATTCCCTAAGGAGCTTCTATTCGAAGAGATAAATAATAAAAACCTATGGAATTTGATAGTTCATGTGGGAGATCATCCAAATCCGCGTTATCTGGCTATTGAATTTGTAAACGAAGAAAGCAAAGAATTGTTCTGACAAGAAATGAAAACTCTAGGGCAATACACATTAGTTGTAGTCGATCCCAACAGAGAAAACTTTATTACTGGTTTAATTAAAAAAACTTACCTAGGTTACTCAGAAACAGATTTCATTAAACTTATGAAACCATTCGGGCAGGTGATAGATTTTCAGCCTTTACAGATTAAAAATACACCCATCCCAATATTTAGTAACAATTATAGATTTAAAGTAAAACTGGGAGAGAACATTAATCCCGAAAATATTCCAACACAAGTTGCAGATGAAGAAGCGACATTATTTCTTGTTATAAACGGTCTAAAACCGCAATGCTTTCATTGCAAAGAACGCGGTCATCTTATTAGCAACTGTCCAGCTTTATATTGTAATAATTGTAATATGAGTGCATCTCCCTTACATCAATGCCCAAAAGAAGACTTTCATAGTAAACAAGAAGTGACTGTAGATGAAGATGTGCAATCGATAGATCATAATATTGAGAAAAAAATGATATTGACATTAGCAATAGTGGAAAGGTGATTCCGGAAATCTCACCCCCTCTTAATAAAACATCTCTTGAAATAATGGAATTGCTCACAGTGTTACTGTCTCCACAAATTCTAGAAACTTCACAAATCACTAGAAAACCAGTTTGGCCACCTAAAAAAAAAAATCAGGTAATAATCCCAAGAAACTAATGGCTCTAGAATGTGAAAGTAGTGATAATCCCCTCCTCCAGTCTCTAGAAAAAAAGCTAACATCACACAAAGTTACAATGCCTCTCTAATTGCCACATACTCATCAGAAAATAGTCCAATGGAAGAGGAAACTGATAGTATTACAAACATAAATAAAGTTTCACTTGAAAACCCATTCACAGACAGGAAAATGAGATCCAATGATATTTCTCTCAAAACTACAGACAATAATTGAACAATGCATATTTATTGATCCATTAAAATATACTACAGATTTCCTTATTACAATATTTAACTTTATTTTAGAATAAAACTTTCCTATGCTAGGCTTAGATTCTGATATATATGCGCACACACATACAAATAATGGATATTAAAATAGGAGTTTTTAATGTTAGAGGGTTAAACTCCCCACAAAAAATTGACCTCCTCACTAAATGGTATGACATTGTTAAACTGCAGATAATGGGCATTATCGAAACAAAAATCTACAGTGGCTCACTAATCAACCCTACAGACAAGCTAAATTCCAAGGGCTATACAGCCTTTTCAAACACATCTGACACTCCATCAGTGGGTACAGGCATTATCATTGATAAAGCCTGCCCATTTAGTTCTATAAAAATCCTACATATTGATGTGCACTTGCTGATAATTACATTTACTCATAAAGCCATTACCTTAAACATAGCAATTGTTTATATCCCCCCAGTTCCCACTATTATAAATAGAATTATACAAACACTTAACTCTAGGTTCATAAATGCTATGTATCTGACGATTATTTTGGGAGATTTCAACATGACATATCAAACCTTCACTGGAAAATGGTTACATCAACTGTCCTTTCCGATGATGAGTGGAAGAGGCTTTCTGCCGGAGAAGGCCGTGTCATTTAACAATGGTAGACATTCATCACTTATAGATCTGGTTTTCTATTCGCCATCATTACACAACACGATAAGCATTTAATTAAAGAATTCCCCCCTCTCTGATCATTGTTTTAGTGTCACTGGAAATTAATTTCGATAATAGAACATCAATTAATACAGGAAGAACCATCAGAGTTCTACTACCATCACGCACACCAGAATATCTTTTTTTCAGAAGTATACATATATCTTCACAAGTTGAAAAATATTACAATGGATCCAGTCCAAGCATGGTGTGCTTTTACTAACCTGCTTTCATTTAATATTGATCATCTTACCAGGACATCAACATCCCCAACAAAACTACTAAAGCTTATGGATGATACCTATAAAAAAATTATTGGCACTTCTCAATCAAATCTCGATCATCCCTGTCTGATGGCTTTAAAGAAGAAATATCAAGAGTTAACAAACCAGCTTAAAGAATATATCTCCATTAAAAAGAAAAAGTTATATTTAAATAAGCCACACATGTATACCAGAAACTTCATTAGGTGGGTGCTAGACCACCCCTCCCAGGTGTGAGTCCCAGCAGCTATTAAATTTCAAACTGAAATTGTCTATAGAGATTTTATGTTGGAGCAGCTTTACATATTGTATAGAGAAAAATTCCAGAGAGTATCCTCTCCAAGTCTAATGGCCATTTCACAAGATAAATCAGAAAATGAATTTAAAATTTCTTTAAAAGATTTCATTAAAAAAATAGAAGCGATGCCAGATTCATGTCATCCTGGCATAGATGGAATTCCCAAGTTTGTATACAAACATATTGATAAAATTGCTGCACAATATATGCTTAACCTAGTCTCCTACCTCACTAAAGACATCTATAAAATACAGGACTTAAATCAAATTATGCTTGTGCCATTCATGAAAAAGAAACAATTAATCTCAAACACCACTAACCTACGTCCAATTTCAATGTGTTCCCTTGGCATAAAGATAATAGAATCAGTGATAAAAGATAAAATAGAGCCATTCATTTTGCCAAACCTATCAAAAATGCAATTTGCCAAAAAAGAATCCTCAACAGGACAGGCAGCCTTTCTATTCAATCAACTATAGAAACTGTTAGAGATAATAAAAAATACAGTCCAGTTGTTATTCAACTAGATATTGAAGCCACATTTGACATGATTTCCATCAGTACTCTTCTTAAAACACTGCAAAAATACTCAGTTCTGAATGCATATCTAAATTTGCTTGCTAACTTGCTTTTAAACCGTGAGTTTTATGTTTCCCTAAATGGGAAAACTTTACCACCAATAGTGCCACATCAGTCCATTCCTCAGGGCTCACCTCTCAGTGCCTTACTGTTCACTGCCTATATCAATCTTCTTATAAAAATAATAGAAAATGAATTTTCAGGAGTCTACGTGCCTACCATCAATGACAACATCTCATGTATCGCATATATGGATGATATAGCAATATTTCTATCATCTCAAAAACAAATTCCAAAACTTCTTAAAATACTTAATAATTTTACAAAAGAATACAAGCTAACATTTAATATGGAGAAATCGTGTGCATGGCAGATCTTCACCGGTAATAGCATTACTAAAGTTTTCAAAGGTAGACCAAGCGCATTTCTTGGGTTCAACTTTTATTTATGACATTTACGTATGAGATTGCTCATACAGAAAAATTTGATAGAGAAAGTGGAAAAGACTGTCAATTCACTCTCCAAAGCCTACCTCTCTCTATATACAAAAATGGCATTGCTTAACATGCTAGTGATTACAAAATCTCTTATTTTACTCCAACAATCATTTATATCAAGGCATTTACAAATAAAATAGACTCCTTATGCAGAAAATTATTCTGGGGAAAAAAGATTATTTCACTATCAATAAAACACCTAAGAAAACCCCTTTCACAAAATGGCCTTGGCCTTCACTCAATACATGTCTCCAGGTTACAAAAAACATTGAACATAATATCTACATGTGTACAAAAATTCCCATATTTAGAAATTGCTGCCAAGATTACCCCTACAGATAGACCACCACCTCTCCAAGGATATCTGAACACACTACTTACACCATTATTAACAATTCACACTCTTAACTTTAAATCACCACAAGCCAAATATAAATATTGGGAAGTTTATCAACTTCTACATCCAAATCAAGATGATGTACAAACTCCACTTCATATTAATAATAAATAATTATGTCGCAAATTCAAACTATGGTCACTTGAACCAAAATATTTTGACTTTCTCCTAAAGATAAATCTAGACTCACTACCTACACCACCCTTTTTGAAATATCAAAGAAACTATAAAGATATAGATGATATATGTAATCTTTGCCATAGTGACTCGGAGACACAAAACCACCCTTTTTTTCTCATGCTCAAGTCTAGAAAACATTCGTGAAATTATTAGCACTTCACTCAAAGATAAAAAAATCAATATGAAAACCTTTTTGACTCTTTTAAAAGGGGTATCTTTGCTGAAATAAGAATCTGCACATTTTTACTCTATGCCTTATGGTGTACAAGGTGTAATTTCATATACAATTATAACCCCAGAAGACATCCAAACACGTTCAGAAATAAACTGCAAACCATACGTGAAAGAGACATGAAGATTACAGATCAATCTAAGTACATTGACACCTGGAATATACAAGAACTTATATAAAAGCACTAACAAAAAAAACTATATCTAACATGGATCCTTGTGCCAGTTCTAAAGCCAACTGACACAAACTAGATGCATTCCTGCTTTAATTTAATTGAAGTATATCTAATTGAATATTATCATATGATTGAGTGATCATCATTGTTTTTGTTGAACTGTTTTTTTTTTCTTAGATACTTCTAGTTTGATAACACATACAGTTACTGATCAAATCATTGTACATATGCAGTTTTGTGAAACCAATTTATATGTAAGAACTATGTGTCAAATGTAACTTGTATAACCTTTTAGAATACTAATAAAGTATATCCTTTGAAACATAATAATAATAATAATAATAATAATAATAATAATAATAATAATAATAATAATATCTGAACACACTACTTACACCATTACTAACAATACACACTCTTAACTTCAAACCACCACAAGCCAAATATAAATATTGGGAAGTTTCTCAACTTCTACATCCAAGTCAAGATGATGTACAAACTCCACTTCATATCACTAATAAACAATTATGTTGCAAATTCAAGCTATGGTCACTTGAACCAAAATATTTTGACTTTCTCCTAAAGATTAATCTGGACTCGCTACCTACGCAACATTTTTTGAAATATCAAAGAAACTATAAAGATATAGATGATATATGTAATCTTTGCCATAGAGACTGAGACACAAAACCACCTTTTTTCTCATGCCCAAGTCTAGAAAACATTACTGAAATTATTAGCACTTCACTCAGGGATAAAAAAATCAATATGAAAACCCTTTTTGACTCTTTTAAAAGGTGTATCTTTGCTGAAATAAGAATCTGCACATTTATATTCTATACCTTATGGTGTACAAGGTGTAATTTCATATACAGTTATAACCCCAAAAGACATCCAAACACATTCAGAAATAAACTGCAAACCATATGTGAAAGAGACATGAAGATTATAGATCATATTAAGTACATTGACACCTGAAATATACAAGAACTTATATAAAATCACTAACAGAAAAACTATATCTAACATGGACCCTTGTGCCAGGTCTGAAGTCAATTGACGCAAATTAGATGCATTCCTGCTTTAGTTTAATTAAAGTAAATCTAATTGTATATAATCGTATGATTGAGTGATCATCATTGACTTTGTTGAACTGTTTTTTTCTTAAATACTTTTAGTTTGATAACCCATACAATCACTGATAAAATCATTGTACATATGTAGTTTTGTGAACCAATTTATATATAAGAACTATGTTGTCAAATCTAACTTGTATAACCTTTTAGAATACTAATAAAGCGTATCCTTTGAAACATCATCATCATCATCATAATAATAATAATCATCATCATCAAATGTTTAAATGTTTCCTAATATAAGACTGCTTCAACTTTAAATTCTCCATGGTCTTGTATTTAATAATTGAATTTCGTACATTGCATAAAAATAATGATAGTCAGTTGAATAATTGATAAAACCTGCATATAGAAAGCTCGAGGTTGGTTAATTTAATGTAATATCAATGGTGATTACTTAATTTAATATTAGTGATTTGATCAGATGGGTTGTTTAAACTTTGTGTGATTAATTTATATATATACACGTCCGCGCACGCACAGACACACGTATTAAATTGCAATGGTATATAATAAACAAGAGGAGAAGACTCTTCAAACGCACAAAATAAAAATGCCAAAATCTGTAATTATATGAAAATTAGATTAGACAAGAGAAATAAAGAAAGTCAATTTGTATGCCCTAGCTCTAAATGACAAATTTATACGGATACAAAATTAAAAACATGAGAAAATTAACTTTTATCAATATCTTAAATCTTTAAATAAGCTGAATCTTAATTAGTACAAAATAAATATTTAATGGATCTTTTATTACAATGAAATACTAACATGGAATATTAAGAGCTGTAATAGAATAAATTGATCATATAGACTGTTTAATTCATATGCCCATAAATTATAAAGTTAAGATTTAAAATAATGTTAATTGTATAATATAGATATGTAATGAAATCAATATATTAGTTAAAATTAATAATTCTATAATACTTAAATGAATCATATCTATAATAGAATAAAAAGAGGAAAGATTAAGCAAACTTTATTAATAAAATAATCCAAAATCTATTTTGAAATAATATTTAAAATTTATTAATATATTAACACTGGTATTCATTCATAAATAACCCTTTTGTTGTTGTAGTAAATTTATATTGTATTCAAGAGTGTATAAAGATATTAAACTTAATGTTTATGTAGACCAAATTTTATTACAAGAATTTATTAATAGCTTTTATATCAATGATTGTTCATAAAAAACATTAGATTAACTTTTAATCATTACTGGATTCTGTCATAACAATAAGATTTACATTACTTTGTTGATCAGATCTTATGTTTTATGTTTATAGTAAAACTATAAATTATAATTGTTATGGCATATATCTATTAACTTAAATGAGACTCATGCTTCGAATTTAATTAATTAATTAATAATAATAATAACAACAACAACAACAACAACAACAACAACAATAATAATAATAATAATAATAATAATAATAATAATAATAATAATAATAATAATAATAATAATAATAATAATAATAATAATAATAATAATAATAATAATAATAATAATAATAATAATAATAATAATAATAATAATAATAATAATAATAATAATAATATATTTACAAAGTGAACAATAGAAAGTAAATGAATATATTATGGGAATTTAAATTAAGATATTATGTAATATTACATTTGTTTGAATAATAAAGTGGTGCTTAACATAAAGATTCTTTTCAAACTAGAAGAAAGTATCCATTCATCTAATAATTTCAAATAAACAATATATAAAATCGTATGGAAGAAAATATTAACTTGTTATAGTTTGTCTATTGAACATTCAATAAACAAACCAAACAAGTTATTCAAGTTATTAAATAGAATATATTATGATTATTAAATATAAAATTTAGAACTATAAAGATTAGCTTTTAATTAAGTTCACATTCAGATATTCACCCACACACATATCTATATTAAATAACCTATTTTAAAAATGAGTAAAATCAAATAATTACATATGATAAATTATAAATAAACCATACAACCTGTTTAGATAATGAGTAATATTTATCACTAAGAGTTCTACTACTTTTTAAATTCCTTTTTTAAAGTTCCAAATCCATCAAGAGAATCCAATATCTTGAAGAACAATAATTCAACATAAGAAGAGTATGTTTTTGAGAATATTTGAAGTTTATTTATTAAACTGATTACTAATAATTCCTGATAAGATATTAATGCATATTATTTCTTTAAAATGATCACTATCACATTTGAAAATATTGTCATATATCTTTGTTAATTATTGTGGTATTAGCTTCCAAAGATAAACTTTAATAACATTTCTAACTATTAATTATTTTATTTGTTGGGATGGTTATCTTTTGACACTCTTATATTTCTACATGTATATTATAATAGAACCCACTACCCCAAAGTTGATGGTGCCAGATATACTGGAACCGCAGGGTACACCATACGATGACACAAATACGACTAAGTAGTTGGATGACTTGAACACCATGTGTCACCCAACTCACAACAAGTTATATTCTACATCCAATGATTTGACAACACAATTGGATGTGTCAGATGTTATTGAATCAAGAATGGCATCTAACAAAGGGAACACATCTCACTACTGTCAGACCTAGATCTTTGAATAGGATGCTAAAGATGTCACAATGAAATGCCCAGTTCCAAGTCACATCTACTTTCAATATACTAACTTATAATTTACTAACAAAATTTCAATGTAACGTAGACCAGTGCATATTCATTACACCTCCCTTTTTAGGCCCCACAACACCATGAAATTCGAACTCAGGAAGTTCTTGCAGTCAGCTCTCTTCAGGGATGAACCTCCTCAATTATAAACCAAATATGCATATATATATATAAATATAGATATGGAAAAATACTGATGATGATCAATTCTTTATAAGAGCAATACATAATGATGATGATGATCATCAAACCTTTAATAGTGTAAATTCATAATATGATAATGATGATCAACATCTAATGGTATCAATGCACAATGATGATGGTGATGATCAAACAGAGATCAGATTGATTTAAACAACTTAATTTATTAACAACATATAAAAATAAATATTTACAAATAAAAAATAATAAAATAAATAAATATTCAATTATCAAGAATTGATTTTCTATCATCTCGATGGCTTCATACAACAGAAACAAAATAATTTGAAGTATATTATATACAAAATAATACTATATAATTCATTAAATATGTACATAAAACAAAATAAAGAAAAGCACAATGAAAGTTTACTATAAAACTACCTCATTAATATAATTATTATAGTGATATTTTTAGGCTAGGGTAAATATTTTATAATTATAATTATTTTTTTTTTTACTAAAAATATATATATATATCTAGCCCCACTCCTATTTATATGTGTGTATAAGTCATGGTAGAAATTAATAACAGATACGATAAAGACAATTTACTCAGTGGGTTAATTGTACATTCAGAAATAAAACAAAATTACAAGTAAATATTAGTAGATTATTTAGTGTTGTTGTCCTAAAGTCTTGCCCTTAATGTTAAGTATATAAAAGCCTTACTTGAAATGAGATCGTATTGATGGATCAATGTTGAGAGGAATCTGAAAATTTACTTTTATTAAAAAAAATAATACATATCAATTGAAGAGGATTCATTTTTTAATTTAAATCAATATGAAATTTATCCATCCACTGGTTCTACTTTTAAACTGTAGATGATCGAATTTGAAAAATGAATTTTAATCACACAAGAAAAAAAATTACAATATATAAACTTTCAAATAAAAATGACAAAAGCAAAAAAAAAAAAATCATCATGTGAATAAAATATGTAATTTATCTTGAGTAAAGCAAGCATTCAGTCCAAAAAATGTTAATATCCATGGCTAACATTTTTCTCCAACTCTATTGTTAATTGTATATTTCATGCTCCTTGATTGAAATATTTGCATGTGAAATATCTTTTCTGACTGTATATGAATCCATGGAACATGGCAGTTCACCAGCATTCTTGAGATAGACATTCTGATGAAAAATTTTATAATTTCATAATTCCATAATTTCCTAATGACATAGAAGTTAGCTGGAAAGTCCCACAGCATTGGCTTTCTTCCCCAAATACATCATAATGTTTCCTTTATTATAAACTATTATTTATAACTTGGCTTAATTATATATAAAAATAGCCTTTAGAGACAACAGTTAATTTTTAATAGCTTCAGATTTCCTTTGCATTATTTCTATTATAATGAAATTTAGCTTGCAGAATAACTTAAGTCACTAGTTCATTCCTGCCAATCTTAAACTAAAGTTCAACTTCTTGAAAGTATAAATATTAAAACTTTAATATTTTTTTAAAGAGCAAAAAGTTTTTTTCTTTTCTTAAAAGAAATAAAAACTTAACTTTTTTTGCTGTCCATTCAATTCCCGATTTTCAAGTCAAGAACGCTACTTTCTGTCGATTCAATTACAGATTTTTTTAGTCAAGAGAAATTCTGCCTTGTCAAGTGCTTACTAAAAACCCTATTATTACAATTTGATAAAAAAAAATCAAATTATAAACATTATTATTAGTAATAATAACAAGTCAGATGTCACATGACTTATATATAGCTTGCACTTACAAATATGTAAAATTAAGAGCATGCTAATAGCTCTAAACAAGCTTTTTTATTTATTTATGATAAATGCCACTACAAGAGAAGGCATTCAAATTATTTTTATCTTGGATTGTCCCCATCCTCAGACCGGTTTCGACCTATGGGTCTTATTTTTAGTTAATTTTTATTATTCCAAATTCGATCATTTCTCAACAATTTAGACCTCATATAATTTTTTATCTTTTATTTCTGTCTTATAAGTCAATCAATTAGTATTTTTAATTAATGATATTAATGAATAAAAAATAGTAAAACAATTAATTTCTACCAATAGACGAACATATTAGTTTGTATGCATTTATTTGCTTTCTCACAATAAATAAAAAAAAAAGAGAATTAATTTCCCAAACATATTAGTTTACCTGTATGTTTATATGTATATAACATGTAGAAAACAAATTTATCTGCTTTCTCACAATTGATAAAAAAAAGAATTAATTTCTCAAACATGTCAGTCTATATGTATGTTTACATATGTATATAGTACATATGTATAAACAAATATATAAGATATTTTATTTCAAACACACTAGTTTATCTGTATGTTTATATATGGATATACTACATTTGTATAAGCAAGTATATAATATACTTAATTTCCTACCACTTGGTTTGAATTCCTATATTGAAAAAGAAATTGGGTCAGGTGTGTAGGCCAGTTGTAAGCCATCTCTTACAACATATTTACTTTAATTTTTAAATAAGCATTTTTTATAAAGATTTTCACCAAGAACCCTTTCAAATAATAAATTCCATTTTAATTGTTATGTTAAAATATCATTTTGTCATGGAAGCAGATAAACTTTTTTTGTTTAGTTAATCTTATTGTTTTTTATTCAATACACTTAAAATATATACATATCATTTTTAGATAAAATATATAATGTATCATATTAATTGAACTGTTGAAGACATATCATGTATAGAGAAATAGAATAAGTAAGAGACTCAACTAAAAATTGTGTGCTATTTATATTCTTTTTAATTTATATATTAATGAGATCATCAACTTTGATACCATTGTTATTGATACACTCAGAATTTATACTTTTTAATTTCATTGAGCAATTACTAAGATCACTACAATACAAGCTGACATCCCTGACATTGTTCTCTTTTCAGATTTTAAAATAATAAATAAAACAATAACAATGACCTTAAGATTTCTTTTTTTTAAAATAAAAAAAAATCATTTTCTTTACTTTTAAAATATTGTTACAAACATTATACTTTTAATGGCAAATATTATCTTTTAAAATATTTTCAATCTAAAATCTTATACAATAATCTTGTATTTAAATAATAACCCAAACACACTTACATTCATTCATATTTGCTTATTAAAACTCATTGTTACTAAAATAGGTAGTAGATAAACGCAAATATTGTTTTAATTTTTAAAACAAAATATAGGTCTTAACTTTGTAAGTAACTTTTATAATAAGACATCAAGTCTACGACATATTATTTTTTAAAGATTAAAGTAAGAAAAAAAATCAAATTGCAAACTACTTTTAAAAAGATAAAAATAAAAACAAATTGTGAAATATTATTTTTTTCCGTATTTTGGTGTTCTTCCCTAACAGCCTAAAATTATATATAATATCACTTGACAATTCCAAAACCAACAATTTCTAAAATTTATGACCTATAAAATTAAAAAAAAAATTTTTTTTTATTGTATATACACAGCAATGCCTATTCAAAGTTCAATCGAGATGATAATATATATGTTAACTTTTATAAAAGTTAAAGGTCAAAAAATGAGCAGGACGACTAGTAATAAAATAGATAAAACCAACCATTATAGCAATCGATGCGCCATTGAGAAATCTGAAAAATTAGTTGTAAGAGCTACTATTTATATTTATGCACCTTATTAATCTAAAAAGGATTTCTTAAAGTTGGGACTAGTAATTATAAATATTGATATATATATTTAGGTAAGTATAATTATGATGAAGTATGTCAATAATAAGTATCTGGTCATTTGATTATAGTTTTTATCTAATAATTTCAATCTCTCTAGGAAGAAGTTACTTAGTTAACATTAATAAGTGAATAATTAGTATTAAAACAAACTAAAACATGTAAAAATATGAGTGGTATATTACTTTTATTTCATACAAATTAATCTTGATTTCCTGTGAAATTTAAAGCAGTGGTAAAGCAATAAATTTGAGAGATAAAATTTACTGGATCAAAACCCAATATGTAACTTACTTTCAGTACTGATATCCTATAGTAACTAAAAATTAACAAATGAGTTTGATTTATTTTTAAGAAATTACTGCTATCTCAACCTATATTTTTAAGAGAAATTATTATTAATTTTTAAATATAACAATATTAATATTGGAATATACAAAAATTCCAAAGTTCAAAATTATTTGTTGTAGTAACCTTAGTACTGATAGAAAACATTAAACTCAATCCAATCATAAGAGTGGTTTTAGTAGAATAAATCATGTAATAAATATTAGAAGTTATATATACTTGTATATATAAACCAATAAATAAAAATAACTATATTTTGGATTTACATTTTATAAAATGTCATTTGGGTCCATAAATACTTCTATCCTGTCTAAAGCTTCAGAACATGAAAATATAAACTCAAGAAATTGTTAATTTTAAAACTTTCATAAAAATGCAATACCAGTGATTGGATTACTTGGTAACATTGAAAAGATTAACATTGCAAAGATAATGTTATTTTTTCTAAACTTTCTGCAACTGTTTTACAAAAGTATTTTGAGAATTAAAATGAAAAATGTAAATTATCTAGATTTTTCAGATGAAGTGACTAATAATTTTGATCTTTAAAATTTTTGAAAAATTTTCACAGAACATAAATAGTGTTCAATGTTTTTTAAAAAGTAAAACAAAACAAAGACTAATGATAATAAATTTAAAAAAATTAGAAGCAATAAATATCTTAAGAAGATTATTATTACCAATAAAAGCTTGAAAAATGGAATTGATTCTAATATTAAACTAGGGTGGAGTTATATTAGTAGAAATAACATTTAAAGCAAAATAGAGTTATGTTTGAAAATAAATATTTTTAATAGTTGTTAATACTTATGAGTAAAACTGATGGAAAGATATATGCTGACAGCAACCTAGAGTCATCAAAAGCAACACATTTAAGTGAGAAAACAAACAAGTATCTAATACATCATTGAAAAATTAAGAAACTAAAATGAAATTGCGCTGAATAAGTTTCCAGAAAAGATTACAACAAGTTAGTACTTAAGATGTTAAACTATATTCCAAAAGATTACAAAAAATCTTGAAAAAGGCAGTGATGTGAAAGAGATAAACTACAAATTAAAAAAAATGGATTACATTTAGAGACATTTTCATTATGGGACAGATCAATAAAGTTTGAAAATAATGATACACAAAAATACAATTATCTTAAAAATAAAATTCCTTAATTTTTTATGTTTTGATATAGTTACTGAATCTTCAATAATCCAAAATAAATTTATTATGAAGTTTAGAGCCAAAACAGTAATACTATTAATGAATACTAATATTATTTTAAGATATAATAATTTGATTTTAATTTTTATCATACAAATTTTTGTTGACTCTAGTATTTAACTACCAGAATCAGTCTCTCCATATGTTTTCATTATATATAAAAGACAGTTTGTAATTAATTTTTTCAATATCTTGTACAGCTAATAGCTCAATAAAACTCATACATAGCATTGATTACTATGTGAGCCAAAAACGACTATTGTTATATTTTTTAGTAATCCTGGACCTTCAGATAATTGTTAATAACACACACATATATATATTTAGAGTAATTAAGTCATAATTTGAACTATAATTCAATCTATGTGTGCCAAATTTCTTGTAGCATTCACTCTCAACAATACCCTGTTTAAATCAATATACCAATGATTATTAATAATCATTTATTAGAGTAAACATTATTATATCATTTTTAGCTCAGATATAAAATTTAAAATTATTTAAAGATTAATATATCCATATTTGCAAAATATTAGCCACAGAATAACATGGTATCATTAATTTAATCATACTTTACTTTTTTCTTCATATGTAATATTTTATATATATTTAAAACTTCTTTTAACCAAAGAGGCTAATTGTTAGAGTGTTACTTTAAAATCAATGTTCGTGAATGTGAAAATTACTTGTTCAATTCTTAGGCTATACTGTGAGTAGTCAGGCCAGAACACTTAAAGAAGAGAGGACAATAACATATTGTGTTACTTAATAATGATTATGTTACTTCGGAAAGATATAAGTAAAATTTGAATTTTTCTAAAACTTTCAATGATTTATTTAGATGATGGAAATAGATATCATAATACATAACTAAAAGTTATGTAATGTTTTGTTTTTATCCATGCTAACTAGTAATATCAGAAATTTTCTAAACTCATCTGAAAAGTTTCTGTGAAATAGAATAATTATAATTATCAAAGACAAGCTGTACTTATCTTCATGCACTTTTGTCATTGCCTTAACGAACAAACAATTCACCTTATTTTTATTTATTTTTATATTTATGAAGTATTTGATATATTCCACAAAAAAAATTAATAAAAAAAATTTGGATAAATTCATATGATCAATTTAAAACAATGCTGATGGAAAATAGAAATTGATTAAAATATGAATAATATATTTGATTTCTGGATAGTTTGCTATTAAAACTGCAATGTACAGGAGATAGGAGGAATTTTCATACCATACCCACAATAAATGTGTAATGTCACTATAACAG
The DNA here is from genome assembly GCA_028023455.1 of Epiperipatus broadwayi. Taxonomy (NCBI): domain Eukaryota; kingdom Metazoa; phylum Onychophora; class Udeonychophora; order Euonychophora; family Peripatidae; genus Epiperipatus; species Epiperipatus broadwayi. The sequence goes on along the minus strand of JAQFVV010000142.1, from coordinate 2,475,536 downwards.
CAAATAGAAAGAAATAATCCCTGCGAATATACGTGACAAAACGTGTTTTTTTACCAATGCGATCATTTTTTGTAATATTTGACATTTTCAGTAATGGTGTCCAGATTTGTTTCTGACTGGAATAACTACATGTGAGAAGTTTGTACCACCTCTATGTTAACATTGGCAAAACCTAAAAATTCGAGAGATGAACAAAATTATGGAAAGGCTGATAATTAAGGTATACTTTTTTCTTTGTGGTTTTGGTTTAATTTATATATTAAAACAAACAACATTTATAAGTACTTCTATGGAAATCCCAGCAACTTTTGCAATCACATGGTATATTTTTGGAGGGAAATTTTTAGTACAACTCTTCATATTTTTTGTGTAATATTACATATTAAAAGTTTGATTTTAATGCATCAATTTATGTTATATATTACACAATAAGTATTGTATGACTATAGTTAATGTATTTCTATAAAAATTATTTAAAACCAAAATCAGTATTATCTCAGCATTATGACTTATAGATGTTAAATAGACATACATTTAAATATAATAGATTGTGGTGCTAGCATGAATGGCAGCTGTAAGAGTTTGGTCCACTTGGAGCTGATGAGATGCTTCATCATTTATTAATAAAGATTATGTACACACTTTTGGCAGAGCGATATCTTGAGATGAGATAGGTAGGAAGATGTGCTGGGCTGGCTGTTCCCTGGTCATCCATAGAGAGTATTTGACCCTCTAACCTAAAATGTTCTAGGGCACAAACACATATCCCTTGATTAGAACAGATATGGTGATAACATGGGTTCAGAGTTCTGGTGATTCCAAATGACAAAGCAATTATAATAATAATACTGGCCTATGCTACCAACATTGCAATATGTAAGTACATCCCTAACAACATTGGTATAATTAAGGTCTTAAATAAATATAACATTACATGTAATAGCATGAATAAATAGTAAACCATATTGTAGGTATCAGGGGATTCTTAGCTCCCTCCGCCTTCAGCCACCAACCGCTGCCTTGGTTGGTGACTTTACAGCCTCCTGGGAATAAGGGCCATGCTTTATTTTTGTCTGTCATAATGACGACTTTTTATTTAGGTACTTACAACTGCAGATCACTTTCAAGTGAAGGAAGATTGCAAGAATTAGAAGAAGAATTGTCTTATATTAAATGGGACATTATTGGACTTTGTGAAGTTAGAAGAAAAGGTGAAGAAACAATTGATTTAAAAAGTGGAAATATACTCTATTATAAAGGCACACATATTGGAAATACAAGTGGAGTAGGATTCATTATAAATAAAAAGTGGAAGAACAATATTGTGGAGATTGATGGTGTATCGGACAGAGTTGCAAGATTAGTTATACAACTTAATAGCAGATACCAAATGCAGATAATTCAGATTTATGCCCCAACAAGTTCTCATAATGATGAAGTAGTAGAAGATTTTTATATGGATGTACAAAAGGCTTTTGATCAGAGTAAAGAACATTTTAAAATTGTTATGGGAGACTTTAATGCTAGAATTGGTAGACAAATGAAAGATGAAATTGCTGTAGGTAGTTTTGGTTATGGTAATAGAAATGAGAGAGGACATAGACTTGGGGAGTTTGCAGAAAAAGAAAAACTTTATATTATGAATTCATTTTTTGAGAAAAATGTTAAAAGGAAATGGACATAGAAGCATCCAAATGAAGGTACAGCAGAATTGGATTATATTTTGACTAACAGAAAATACATATTTCAAGATTGTAATGTTCTTAATAAATTTAACACAGGAAGTGATCATCGATTAGTAAGGTGTAAGTTACGTGTTAATGTAAAACTAGAGAGAGAAAAATTTATTAAGAAAAACCAATATTTACAGTTGATATTCCTAATCTTCAGAAACATTCTAATGAATTTAAATTAGAAGTTACAAATAGGTTTCAAGTGTTAGGAGATTTTGAACATGATTCAGATTTGAATGAAATTAATATGAAAATAACTGATACACTTTTAAAAACTGCAACAAAGATAGCTGGTAGGAAAAAGCAGCAATTGACTAATAAAATTTTACTGAGACTAGAGAATTTATGAAGAAAAGAAGGAATATGAAGATATACAAAAATAATGTATTAAAAAGAATTGAATATCTCGAATTTTGTAAAATGGTACGGAAAAGAGTTGAAAATGATATAAGAAAGTATAACTGTGAAATAGCAAGGAAAGCTGTAGAAGAAAATAAAAGTCTCAAGAATGTTAAACAACATTTTGGTATTGATAGGAAATTTATATCTGCAATAAGAAAAAAAGATGGAATTATTACCAAAAAGAGAGATGACATCATGAAATTGGTAGAAGATTTTTATCAAGAATTATATAGTAATAAAGAACAAGTACCTCTTATATCTATTACATCTTCCGAATTGCCCAGAATTTTAAATGAAGAAGTGAGACATGCAATTAAATGTATGAAGAAAGGAAGGGCTCCAGGAAATGATGGAATTATAATTGATATATTAAAAGAAGCAGGTGAAGAAGTAGAAACAAATTTAGCAAAGTTATATACCAAATGTCTAAATGATAAAGATGTACCAGAAGATTGGAAGAATGCAGTAATAATATTAATATTTAAAAAAGGTGATAAAATAATATTAATATTTAAAAAAGGTGATAAAGAAGATATTAGAAATTACAGACCTATCAGTCTTTTATCAGTTTTATATAAAATTTTTACCAAGATAATTACAACTCGTCTGCAGAGAACTTTGGATTTCCACCAACCAAGAGAACAAGCTGGATTTAAAAGTGGTTTTAGTACAATAGATCATATCCAGGTATTGAGAGAAGTCATAGAAAGGACAAATGAATATGAGTTGTCATTATGTTTTGGATTTGTAGATTATGAAAAGGCATTCGATTATATACACATTTCTTCAGTGATTAAAGCATTGGATCATCAAGGTATAGATCCAGGATATTGTCATATTTTAAAGAATATTTATAAAAATGCAACAGCAACAATTAGATTACATAATGATACTGGAAAAATCAACATTGAGAAAGGTGTAAGACAAGGTGACTCCATATCTCCAAAACTTTTTATAGCAGTGCTGCAAGAAGTATTTTGTGGATTAAAATGGGAAACTAAAGGAAAGAAAGTAAATGGAGAGTATTTAAGTCATTTAGATTTTGCAGATGATGTAGTTGTTTTTGCAAATAATGCTTCAGAGCTGCAGGAAATGTTGCAGGAGTTAGCAGATGAAAGTAGAAAAGTAGGACTAAAGGTAAATGTTAAAAAGACTAAAGTAATGTTTAATCGATTTGCTCAAAGTATGAAAATAATGATTGATTATGAAGAATTAGAAGAAGTTAACAGTTACAAATACCTTGGTCAGATTATTAATATAGATGGAAACATAATGGAGGAAATTAATCATAGAATTAAACTTGGTTGGAGTGTTTTTGGTAGAAATAACTTGATACTAAAAGGAAATATGCCTATGTGTTTGAAAAGAATGGTTTTTAACAAATGTGTTTTACCAGTTCATACTTATGGATCTGAGACTTGGACACTTAATAGAAGAGCAATACAGAGACTTCAGGCCACTCAAAGGAGTATGGAGAGATGTGTTACTGACCTTATTGAAAAAATTAAAAGATTGAAATGGAGTTGGGCTGGACATATTGCTAGAAGAAATGATAATAGATGGACAATTGAAATTTTAAACTGGATTCCAAGAGATTGTAAAAGACCCAGAAAGAGACCACATGTGAGATGGATGGATGAAATAAGTAAATGTGCAGGGGTGTTGTGGAAAAGAGAAGCTAAAGATCGGAGAAGATGGATTAAACTTGGAGAGACCTTTATCCTGCAGTGGATTGATAATGGTTGATGATGATGATGATGATTATAGGTATAACTATGATTTAAGTAACCATTTGAATGTCATAATGATAAAAGAGTATGTTATCTCTTCAAATGAATTCCACATATGTTTTAAATCAGTAATAGAATATTACACAAATGTATGCCAGACTGGCATTATGAGTGATCAGTTAATTTATTCAATCAAAGAAGTGGAGGCCATTGAAATCTCCTTCAAATATGACATATAAAATTTAATTAATAGCATTCAACAACTTATAATAAATAAACATTAGGGCGGTTACTCACCTCCCATTAAAACACAAATAAAATTGCATTTAATCATTACTCAATCTGGAAAGCATGTGCTTTTATAATAAAATTTACATGAATTGGTTCAACTTCCCTTCAATAATGGGAGTGAATATACTAATAAACCAGATTATGAGGTTGGGTTAGATTGTCATATTAATTCAAATCCAAATCAAAATACACAAGACTTAAAAATAATTGAGAAATTTTGCTGCACTCAAATACAGAAATAAAAGAAGGCATGAAATGGATGAAAGAGATTAGGTTTATATTTTGTAGGATTATAGAGAGTCACAAATAAGAATTAAAATGCGATACATATTACTGGAATTACATCATCAGTGTATTAATAGACAGATAATTACATTTATAAGATTAAATAGAGTATATATATATAAAATAGATCATGCAAGGTCTTTAAGGCAGCATTGAAAAGATTACCTTCCAATGTCATGTAGGTTTACTGGCCAGACGGATTCACATTCTTGCAAGGCAGTTCCTATTAAAGCACAGGGTAGTACCTATTTTATTGGATGGCAGGTAGCATCTTCTCCATAAATCATTTTTTATTTTGAATCAGGCAGCCTATTGGTTTATAGCTAGTAGAAATGGCATCATAACTCAGAGTCTTAGGAAGATCGGGGAAAGATGAATTTGGCCACACTACTTGAATGTTGTAATGTTGATATTTCGAGTGATGTGAACTCTGTTAGCCTACAAACTTACAAAAGAACATCTTTTTTTCTGGTGTCAAATTGAGCTCTATTTATATTTCACTTGACTATTTTAGGAATGCTTTTAACAAATCACCTGAGGCAGTGTAGATACTAACTTACCTTGTATCTTCTAAATCAGCAGGAAATATGCTTTTGTTTTTAGATAGAAGAAGATGCCATTGACTTATAAGCTCTCAAAGGTATTGTTCAAATCTATTTCTAATTTGGAAATGGATTCAAAAACATATAATTTCAATTAAATTATTCATGGCCAAAATTAATTAAATAAGCAATTTTGTTAAATTAAACTAATGTATTGCTCTATTGTTTATTAAATCTACACTACTCTAATTGCCTTCCAGAGCCTTCTCAAGTATTGCATCAGCTTCTACCACCATTTTATATTAACTAATAATAAAAAATAAAATATTAAAACGAATGCAATAATAATATTATACAACATATAAGTATCCACTATATACACACACATACACAACTCTCACTAATTCATTTTATAAATTTAATACATAAAGATACATTTTTAAAATTATTATTGGAGGCCAGGAAGAGTTATATGTATCTGTATGTTGATTCTCTGATAACCTAAGTGCATGGAAAGATGTGTTTGAACCCCACCTTATAGCTAGTCATGTCGTCAGACAGTGAAGTCAAAATCTTTATCACAGATTTACTGCTTCAATATTAACTGTACTAGTTGTGGTTTTTACCAGGGAATAAATTTAAATCTCATGTGATCTGGAGAACAACAGTTATGCTTTCAGACATAGCAATTGGTACTGTCCTGATTTGAACCTTGAATGGCTCGATTATGTGTATAGAATGATCAGTTAAAATGCAATCATCAATTGGAGAGTTTGACTTTAGTGAGACAAATAGTTGGTCCCTGTACATCCAACATGTCAAAAAATATCTCTTTATTGACAGAATTAAGAGAATAAGTTTAAAATAGCAACATTATTATGTTTTACTGGTAAAGGAGTTATAGAGAGAGCAAACAGCACTCAGAACAATCAAATTAAAGATCAATTCTTACATTATTTTAATTGCTATTTTTCAAGGCTTGTTGTCAGATTTTATTTCTGTGACTGATCGAGATGGGGGTGAAAGAGTAAAAGATTATGATATTGCTCATCGTAACCTGGTAAAAAAATTGTGTTGATGGATCTGTCTTAGACAAGGTCCTCCTAGAGCAATTTCTGAAGGCTATGATTAGTGACAGTTTAAGGCAACAGATATTGGCCAATAGTGATTTAAACTATAATAAAGCTATAAAATGTGGGATAGCTTATGAATTAATTCTTGAGCAATCTTGTAAAGTTCACTGATTTTAAGGGAAATGGTAATGTGTAAACTGACATTGGTAAAAATCTACTAACATCAAAGATAATAATTCTAACAGTAAAAATCTATTTATTTGTTTTTATTGTCGGTAGAAATGGCCACAAGGCCAGAAACTTGCATATTGCAAAGTTTGTAAAAAAAAAAGTCACATCTAAACACTGTGTAAAAATAAAAATAATGAGCATGCAAAGAAAGAAATAGCCACAAGGTTACTTATTTAATAGACAGGGAAATCAGTTATTCAATATAAAAATATGTTGACCACTGAAGGTGACAAAATAATGCTAAAATTAAAATTGTGTGACCAACTCCTATCTATAGAAGTTCATAGTGATAGCAGGATATCTCAAATCTCAGTCCAGAAATGGTTTTCTATCACTTTCAAATTGTACTAGAATACCAGGAATAGAGAAAACAGACCTAAAAGCCTTGGATGTAAACAGAAATGCTATCAAAATTAAAGGTAAAGCCATTGCGAATAGAATAGAGGGAAAAGTAATCAAGTTACCTCTCTTCAAAAAATTGGAAATAAATCTCATATTTGTTAAAAAGATTAAAATTGAAAAAAGAGAGACAAATTTCCTATGTTGTTTAATGGGGAACTGGGTAAAATTAAAATGGCCCTCATTTCATTAGAGGCAATCCTGATGATGTGCATAATTTGCAAATTGTATAAGGTTTCATTCACTCAGAATGGAAAAGTAGAGAAGGAAATTAATGAATTACTTCAAAAAGGCATGTTAGAATCCACAGAAAAATCTGATTGGCTATGTATATCATTAGTAATTATTACTAAATCCAATGGAAAAATTTGTTTGTGTGGTGACTATTGATTATTAGTAAAAAAAGCTATTAGTTCAAACACATACCCTGTTCCCAATGCAAAAAAATAATAGCAAATTTGTAGAAATCAAAAATTTCTTGCAAAATTAGATTTAAATGCGATTTTTTACCAAATATGGTCACTGAGAAAGCCACAGAAATATTAACATTAACCATACATATAGAATTATTTAAATGCAATAGGCTTTCATTTTGAATAACTTCTGTCCCCAGCATCTTTCAGTCAAAAATTGAAACCCTTCTTTATGGATTTGAGGGCATTATTTCATTTTTTAAGACATCTTTGTTACTGCTATTACAAAAAACAAACTTAGTATTTGTTTACCTAAAGTATGCAAAAAAACTAAATGAATTTTGAACAAAGCTTAATACTCGAAAGTGTATCTGAAAGGGTAGTTTCAAGCTTTTACACATCATAATTTCCAAAAATGACATATCTCCTGTCCAAGAAAAGGCTAAATCTGTAGCAGAATCCCTGAGATGTAATAGTATCAAGAAATTACAAGTTTTTCTGGGCCTTGTAAACTACTTTGAAACTTTTTTGGAAGAACAGTATCATGTTGCCAGAGTCTTATATGATATTTTTAAAAAAAAAAAAAAAACAAGAAAATAAAAATGTGAAGCTGATCAAGATTTATGTACAAGGTTGTTAACTTTAAATAAATTGCTAGTGCAATATAATAGTGATTTGGAAGTTACTCTTACAACTGATGCATCTGAAGTCAGAGTTGAAGCAGTGCTATGCCACTCTGCACAGTTAGGTGACTGACCCATTGTCTATGCTTTCACACCTTGTTCAAAGCAGAGAAAAATTAAAGTCATCTCGACAAGGAAGCTCTTCTGATACTATTTGATATCAGAAAATTTCATCAATACTTATACAGATGTAGAATTACTGTAATAACTGATCACAAACCCTTATTTGGTATTTTAGGCAACAAACAAGTACCTGAACACTTTAGCCCCACATGATAAGATGACTCAACATTCTGGAAGGATATAACTATATTCTGAAATATAAGAAGAAAAATCAAATAGGGTATGCTGATGCTCTATCTCATATGCCCAACCAGTCAGAGACCAATAAAAGGTAAATAGAAATTAAGAACATCAATAAACTAAAGAGTCAAGCCCCAATAGCAGAATAGTAGCTACATGGACAGAAAAAGATGACGGCTGCCAATGGCTTATATAAAATTAGTACAGGTTGGCCTAAGCAACATCAAATCTTTCTCCATAAAGAACTATGGAATACTCATGAACAGTTGTCCATCTGAAGGGTAATTATGTGTTAATCTAAGATAGGGGAGAAATCAAATTCTTCAGTTATTGCATGATGGTCAGAGCAAAGGCTTTATCCCATAGTTATGTCTGGTGGCCAAACATTAACAATAACATTGAAAAATATATAAAAAGTGTGATACAAAGTTTGAAGCATGGCCAGAAGCTGAGAGATTGTAGCAGCACATCCACATCAAACATTGTGGCACAAATGAAGGATATTTATTCTTAGTAGTCATGGATGCATATTCAACGTGGTCTGAATGTAAATTAATTACAAATACTAATTCAAACAAAATACTTGATAAATTATACGAAATTTTTTCATACCATGGTCTTACTGAAACTTTACTTTCTGATAACATGGAACTGGCTTTACATCAGAGAAATTTGAGAAGGCTATGTTAAGAATAGGAAATAAAATATTTATCCATGCTCTTCTTACCATCCTCAATCTAGTGAATTGGCTCAGAAAGTCATGCAAAACCTTAAGTTATTCATTAACAAAATGGGAAAAACAAGAATATAGAAAGCAGTCCATATTACACTAGCATTGAACTCTAGCTGCTAAAACTGGTAAATCATCTGCTGAAATATATCTAAGTCAAAAACTGCAGGCTAAATTATCAAACATTGTTCTGTTAGAGGATTATAATGAAACAACCAAGAATACTTATAAGTTTATACCTGAGCAAAGAGTGTGGGTTAAAAATAACCTAAATAAATTCTGGTTGCAAACTGTAGTGTGGTGACTATTCATATGATTGATATTACACAAACAACTCAATCAACTGGGTAATGATTAAAATGTGCATGTAATACCCTACCCAAATTATTTATGAGATAATACTACATGAAGATATTAATCTGAAACAGAGTTTACCCACTGTAACAAATATCAACTATATATACCAGAGGGTAATATAACAATCGAAGCTGTGATAAATTTACCTGAATGTGTAAAAACAGAAAGACAGATTCTGAATTACCTCCGTGATTTCATTTTTAAGTCCAGAGAAAAAATAAATCGCTGAACTTGGGGGGAAGTGTATTATGTAGGTGTGTGTGTATGTTTAAATACATACACATAAAATGGTTAATTGTAATAGGATGGTGTATATACATGTATGTAAAATACATTCACAATAATTACAAAATTTAGCGTCTTAAAAATAGTTAAAATTAAATAAATTAAAATATTTCAAGATAAAAAAGGATTCAATCCCTAAGTAGATGAAAAAAAAGCAATTAGTTAAAATCTCTGGGGATAAGTAATAAAATTATTTCAGTAAAAATATGTACAGTTAACAATTAAATGATTGTGAGTTCCTAATCCTTTCATTAATAACATCTCTAGAAATTCAAAGGTAACTTTTTAATATAACTTAATAGAAGTAAAATTCTGCAAGCCAAAACATATCTTGAATAAATGAAACAGTTATTTTATCGGCAGGAGCTGAAAAGAGCCAATCTGAAGAGTAATTGGACAATCAATTGTTGACGTATGAAAAAAAAAGACTTACTGTTGGAATCTTCTGGTGTGCAGATGGCCTTTTAATTTGAGTGCTGGATGTCACCATATGAACCTTAAGCTTCCAGTGAAGAAAAGCTTGTCTCCGAGAATGCCAAAGCAGGATATTTATTATTATTTCTGTATGCCTGCAGGTCTATATATATATGTGTGTGTAGATTGTTAGATTGTATAACTGTTAATTAATAATGTAAATCTCTTATGTAGATATATTAAATACTAAATATTAACCACATACCCTATTAGTTGTGTTTTTTAAAAGGCGATAAATTTAGATCTCATGCGGGCTGCAGAACGCTTCCAGACATAGCAATTTTTAAAATGTATTCTTATATATTTATATATTTAAAAAATATATAAAATGTATTCTTTATCTTTTATTTTTATTTTTTAGAATTAAGATGAATATGTATGTGTATTTAAGAATTCTATGTGCAATAAAAACATCAAACTAAGTTTTGAATAATTATAACTCTTAAAAATGGTTTTTATAACTCATTTTAATTATATCGTGCTTGTGCTTTTCCAGCTGATATCAGATCAGAGTAATTTTTTTAAAAAAACCTTTTCATTGTTGGCTTGGAAACCCAAGAGATTTTATTTTCCGACCATCATGTAGATAAAGGTTTTGTTCAATTTTTGTAATATAATTCAGTTCTATAATTTTAGAATGTTTTTAAATATATGTCTGATTAAATTAAAAAATAAATAAATATCTGAATGGTTTAGTGGTTGTGAATTTTTAAAAAATTCGAGCCGTAAATGAGAGTTGAAATCATATCCATTGATCTTAAGTTCCAGTTCCAATTAACTTTGTCACTATAAAGAAAAGATTCTTGTTATTTAAATAAACAGATATCAAAAATAAAGAAATTTGTCTCCCATTATCATAGCAAATAGTAATTTAAATTTTACAATTTAATTATTGCTAATAAGCTTATTATGTAATTTTAAACCATCACTATGGAAACAGAAAGATAATCGTGCTTATTTATTTAAGCATACAGTTTTTCACGATCACAATTGATACCTGTATTCCAAAATGTTAAAAATGAACAATTTTTTCTTTTTTCTCTAATTTTAAAATGCTTTTCTTTTTTTCTTTTTTTTTTAAAAATATTTTAACCATTTCCTATGTTAAAAAAATGTTACTGTCTGCAAAAATGTATATTTAATTAAAAAAAAAAAGAACAAGAAAAACCTCTACAAGTCAGGTTTCTAAAAATAAAAGATTTATTACAAAGTTTGCGACAGTAAAATGGTAAATTGACAGCTGTCTAAGGCTACATTATTCTTGATAATTTTAAAATTCCTTTAAAGAATTACAAAAAGACTTCTTAAATGTATATTTATGTCAAGCTCAGGCCGCTAGCAAGTTCAAGTTTCTATGCAATATGGTACAATTTAGTTACATCAAAAATTTTAAAACGTAATAATTAATTTGTTAATGTTTTATTTTATCTTTTAATTTTATTACTTTATATTTTATAAGAGCTGCTAGACTGAAAAAAATCAAATGGAAATAAATTAAATAGTAATGTCTAACGCACACACATGTATAATATAAAGTTTAATGTGAGGTCTTAAATAGAACCAAGCTATCTTTATATATGTTGAGAATTATTTTCCAATCAACATTTGAGTTTAAAGTACTGAAATAGATTATTAATTAAGCGTTTATGAAAAGTTCGAATATCATAAACGGCAGAGGTCGAATCGTGATAGTAGTTTTTTTTTTCCATATGTCAAATGCGTTGACCGGGAAGCGAACCCGGGCCAGTTGCTTGGAAGGCAGCTATGCTAACCACTAGGCCACCAATGCTTGACATCGCGATAGGAGTTGAGCTTTCTACTGTACTAAGCATCCAGAGCAAAATTTGACATAATTTTGTTATTTACTTTTATAATAAAAATAAAAATGGCTAGATTATTATTTTGTGACCAATATTGGAAGTGTAAATTATATTGCCTTTAAACAAAGTTGGAAATTTTTATCTCTATATATATACAAAATTTCAAGTCCGTTACAAATTTGAACTTCAGACCATCAATTCATGTGAAAAAGTTTTTCTGTAGTGGGTTATTTAAAGGTTTTTACTTTATTATATGGGTGCTAAATGTTTCGTACATATGAACTACTTTTTAGCAACATACATTTTTTTCACCATCTCTATACAACATTCTGTAATCTTTAATAACAAATAAATGTCAAATTATAATGCTTAATCCTATTTTGGAACAGTATATCCGGACCTTAGGATCTAATGTACTGTCACTCTAGCAACTATTATTTTCGCTCTGTGTTAGTATCAAGTTATCAGATTAAAGCCACAAGTTTAAAACTAGTTTAGAGATATTGGACATGACATTACAGGATAGGGATTTATTAAACACTGTCAACTAGCATGTGTTAGTTACTAAAGCTTGCAATAATTGATATAGAGACAATAAAAGAAAAATGTATGCTGCTAAAACAGCAATATGCCAGCTGGTGTCATGTGATACAATCATATGATATTTTGTTAAACTATTTTAAAAAATATAGTAAGATAATATTCTACAATGTACTTATATACTGGTGAAGAGGGGGAGGGGAGGAGAAATACAATATTAGTATCTGATTTTAACATATGTAAAATAACCATTACCATTGATCAAGGTATTCAATGTTAAAATTTTTTTTTGTTAATTTTGCAATATTTATATATAAAAGGCCCATTCTTGTAAATACATAGGAATGAAATATTCTGTCAATGTTATATATTCTTTTTGTGTTATTGCTTTGATTTCAAATAAAAACCATTTTAAACTTTTAATTATTTTTATCTTCAGATCAGTCAAATAATTTTGGGATCTGATTTAAAATTTCTGTAATATTCAATTGTTTTGATAAAATTTAGATAGATATAACTGAAGGGGAAAATGATCTTTCAAAAACATAACATATTTAAACTAATCATATTTATATGTTATTTATGAAGATATAATATTTAGAATAGATTGATTAATAATTAAAGAATATGTAAAATGGCATCTATCCTACTTGAAAGTCAGAAATTTTTGTACATATGCTATGTGTCCAGAATCCTAGTTTCTACTCATTTCTTATTTCTTATTTTCCAATTATTTCTTTAACCTTACCATTTTAAAATAAAAGTTGTTTTAATAGTTCCATTATCTTGTCCTCATATTTTTCAATTTTATTATCATCATCATCATCAACCATTATCAATCCACTGCAGGATGAAAGTCTCTCCAAGTTTAATCCATCTTCTCCAATCTTTAGCTTCTCTTCTCCACAACACCCCTGCACATTTTCTTATTTCATCCAGCCATCTCACATGTGGTCTCTTTCTGGGTCTTTTACAATCTCTTGGAATCCAGTTTAAAATTTCAATTTGTCCATCTATTATCATCTCTTCTAGCAATATGTCCAGCCCAACTCCATTTCAATCTTTTAATTTTTTCAATAAGGTCAGTAACATCTGTTTGTTGTCTTACCCATACATTGCGTTTTCGATCTCTTCTTGTTACTCCCAACATACACCTCTCCATACTTCTTTGGGTGGTCTGAAGTTTCTGTATTGCTCTTCTATTAAGTGTCCAAGTCTCAGATCCATAAGTAAGAACTGGTAAAACACATTTGTTAAAAACCATCCTTTTCAAACACATAGGCATATTTCCTTTTAGTATCAAGTTATTTCTACCAAAAGCACTCCAACCAAGTTTAATTCTATGATTAATTTCCTCCATTATGTTTCCATCTGTATTAATAATCTGACCAAGGTATTTGTAACTGTTAACTTCTTCTAATTCTTCATAATCAATCTTTATTTTCATATTTTGAGCAAATCGATTAAACATTACTTTAGTCTTTTTAACATTTATCTTTAGTCCTACTTTTCTACTTTCATCTGCTAACTCCTGCAACATTTCCTGCAGCTCTGAAGCATTATTTGCAAAAACAACTACATCATCTGCAAAATCTAAATGACTTAAATACTCTCCATTTACTTTCACTCCGTTTCCCATTTTAATCCACAAAATACTTCTTACAGCACTGCTGTAAAGAGTTTTGGAGATATGGAGTCACCTTGTCTTACACCTTTCTCAATGTTGATTTTTCCAGTATCATTATGTAATCTAATTGTTGTTGTTGCATTTTTATAAATATTCTTTAAAATATGACAATATCCTGCATCTATACCTTGATGATCCAATGCTTTAATCACTGAAGAAATGTGTATAGAATCAAATGCCTTTTCATAATCTATAAATCCAAAACATAAAGACAACTCATATTCCTTTGTCCTTTCTATGACTTCTCTCAATACCTGGATATGATCTATTGTACTAAAACCACTTTTAAATCCAGCTTGTTCTCTTGGTTGGTGGAAATCCAAAGTTCTCTGTAGACGAGTTGTAATTATCTTGGTAAAAATTTTATGTAAAACTGATAAAAGGCTGATAGGTCTGTAATTTCTAATATCTTCTTTATCACCTTTTTTAAATATTAATATTATTACTGCATTCTTCCAATCTTCCGGTACATCTTTATCATTTAGACATTTGGTATATAACTTTGCTAAAATTGTTTCTATTTCTTCACCTGCTTCTTTTAATATATCAATTATAATTCCATCATTTCCTGGAGCCTTTCCTTTCTTCATACACTTAATTGCATGTCTCACTTCTTCATTTAAAATTCTGGGCAATTCAGAAGATGTAATAGATATAGGAGGTACTTGTTCTTTATTACTATATAATTCTTGATAAAATCTTCTACCAATTTCATGATGTCATCTCTCTTTTTAGTAATAATTCCATCTTTTTTTCTTATTGCAGATATAAATTTCCTACCAATACCAAAATGTTGTTTAACATTTTTGAGACTTTTATTTTCTTCTACAGCTTTCCTTGCTATTTCACAGTTATACTTTCTTATATCATTTTCAACTCTTTCCTGTACCATTTTACAAAATTTGAGATATTCAATTCTTTTTAATACATCATTTTTGTATATCTTCATATTCCTTCTTTTCTTCATAAATTCTCTAGTCTCAGTAGAAATTTTATTAGTCAATTGCTGCTTTTTTCTACCAGCTATGTTTGTTGCAGTTTTTAAAAGTGTATCAGTTATTTTCATATTAATTTCATTCAAATCTGTATCATGTTCAAAATCTCCTAACACTTGAAATCTATTTGTAAGTTCTAATTTAAATTCATTAGAATGTTTCTGAAGATTAGGAATATCAACTGTAAATATTGTTTTTCTTAATAATTTTTGTCTCTCTAGTTTTACATTAACACGTAACTTACACCTTACTAATCGATGATCACTTCCTGTGTTAAATTTATTAAGAACATTACAATCTTGAAATATGTATTTTCTGTTAGTCAAAATATAATCCAATTCTGCTGTACCTTCATTTAGATGCTTCCATGTCCATTTCCTTTTAACATTTTTCTCAAAAAATGAATTCATAATATAAAGTTTTTCTTTTTCTGCAAACTCCACAAGTCTATGTCCTCTCTCATTTCTATTACCATAACCAAAATTACCTACAGCAATTTCATCTTTCATTTGTCTACCAATTCTAGCATTAAAGTCTCCCATAACAATTTTAAAATGTTGTTTACTCTGATCAAAAGCCTTTTGTACATCCATATAAAAATCTTCTACTACTTCATCACTATGAGAACTTGTTGGGGCATAAACCTGAATTATCTGCATTTGGTATCTGCTATTAAGTTGTATAACTAATCTTGCCACTCTGTCCGATACACCATCAATTTCCACAATATTGTTCTTCCACTTTTTATTTATAATGAATCCTACTTCACTTGTATTTCCAATATGTGTGCCTTTATAATAGAGTATATGTCCACTTTTTAAATCAATTGTTTATTCTCCTTTTCTTCTAACTTCACAAAGTCCAATAATGTCCCATTTAATATAAGACAGTTCTTCTTCTAATTCTTGCAATCTTCCTTCACTTGAAAGTGATCTGCAGTTGTAAGTACCTAAATAAAAAGTCATCATTAAAAGGCAGCCTGGGTCCGCATTCAGGGGATTCTTAGCACCCTCCACCTTCGGCCATCAACTGCTGCCTTGGTTGGTGACTTTACAGCCTCCTGGGAATAAGGGCCATGCTTTATTTTTGTTTGTCATAATTGTATATATGTATTGGAAAAATATTTATCATTTACACAAACATTCATTCTGCCTTATCAGGCACTGAGAAGAAAGACCATGGTGTTTCTTGATCTTAAACTCAGAGGTAAAAAGCCAATAAACTCACCACGCTGGCTAATGCGTGTTGGTGAGCAGCCCATCCATGTTCGTATACTATATAAATAATCACATAATAATAACAGCTGCAACGACAAGAACGTATGGAGTGGACATTAGGAATTTGCCCTGCTCGGTTCCTTTAAGGCCTCCAAGAGGAATCAAAGGGTCTCCTTTCAGTTAATAGCAAACTCCTTCAATATAAAACTATAAAATTGCTATCCCTTTCATCTCTCTTTATCTTTAAATTTCTCCCACTCTCCATATAATTTATTTTGATGATCCTATACTCCAAACATGAGTGCTAATACGCTTTTTTAAATCACATAAAGTATCTCTACACTCTAAATCTTTATTTCATTTTTGCCTGTTTTTTTTTTTTTTACTAATATGTAAACCTTTTGATCTTGAATTAATTAATAATAAGCTCCAAACTATGTTTTTTTTAATTCATACTTGTTTTCCATACTATTTTTTTAAATAACAGTTTATCTATTTTTTTTATATCCTGTAATATATTCTTTATATATTTATCCTAGTTTTTATATAAATGCATGGATATAAATTAGTTATCTATTAACTTTGCATATTGTAAAACCTTTCCGAATCAACATGTCTGTTGTCTTCACATAATCCAATTAAATACTATTTATTTTTTATTGTATATTGAAACCTTCTAAACATTTTAAATTTAAATTTGTTTTTCATCACATTAGTTCACATTAAATAATCAATCTCATTTGTCCTCACAATTCACTCCCCATTGCATATTTATCCATTTTTTTTATATTCCATCTAAAAATTCTGGACTTTCCTTGTTTAATACAAAATGCATCATTTCCAAATTTAAAACAAATACCATCCTTAGTGTATGCCTGAAGGTTTGCGATAATGACATTTTAATTGTACTTATATATTCAACTACTTCCATAATCTAAAATTAATTATTGAATGACTTTAGAAAAAATATTAAACTTTTTTCAAATTTTTCAATTACATTGAACTATTAGTAATGAACTCAGTCGGTTAGAATATTACCTTAAAATTCAATATTCAATAATATAAAAATCCAGATTCTATTTCCATGCTACAACTGTCATGGCCAGACCAGCAACAGAAGAAAGAAAAATAATATGATTCAAAAATAATCTGTTAAATACTAACCTGTACATTATTTCTTCCAGTTAAATGTAATTAGAAAATTTAACAAAGGTTTAAAAATTTTCTAAAAACATTCTTTATTTACATGTTAGATGATGGAAATATACAAACACAATTATTCTTTTACAAATAAGTTTATATAGGCCATATTTATGAGAAACATGCCAGATTTTTAATTATTTTCATTATATGTTTTAATTTTTTTCTTAATTATAATTTCAATTATCTGTATAATTTCTTTTTTTATTAATTACCTATATATACAACTTCTCCAATACAGATATCCATTTTCTATGCTTAAATTTTAATCTTAGAGTTAAATAATAGGATCTTATATTTTTCTTTACTGAATTTAATTTTTATACTTGTTTCTGCCTCAATATCAGAGCCAAAGGAAGAAGTGTCAGTGTTCTTATGCAAAATTTATGGTGCCCAACCCTAAAAAATAAAACAAATTCTACATGATTTTATATAAATTTTAATGTTTTAGTAAAAATAACAATGAAAAAAATTACTATTACATAAATATGCATTTACTTTCCAAGCTTTTACAGAACTGGATTTAGATGCAATATCATCAACACTTAAGAATATTGCATACATCATTCCCTATAGCTATTACTGAAAAAATTACCATCCAATCTTTTTATAATTTTTAATTTTGAAAATGATCTCTCTCCACTAGCTACACTTGTAGGAAGAGTTATATGCTCAAATTTAGGTACAAAATGGTCAAATCATCTTTATAAATATAAGTTTGAACATCAAGTGCATTTTGAATTGAAGTAATTCATTTAAAAATAATGTTTTATTGCATAAGATACTTATGGAATAAAAGACTATGACCCATGTTACTAGAAGATTTCCTTTACTAAACAATAATATTATTTATGCATCAGTTTTATTGCCACAAAATTAATTAATTATATAAATCTTCATACAGCTTTTAATGAATCTATATTGATAAACAAAAGGGGTAATTCTTATAGAATATTCCAAACTATATAATCATTTACATTTATTTTTGAGATACCTTACAGTCTCTAATAGTAACAGCATAGACAACTTTAGAGACCAATAAAACATATAAAATATTATATTTAAATTATTGATAAATAATAATTAATATTAATCAACAAACTCTCATCAAAACAAATTATACATGTTATAGGTCATGATATTGAAATTATAATATATTGTAACCGGATCCCCATACAACCTTTTTATTACGTCAGTTGTAACAATTTTCTGATGAGCATGCTGTAGGAAGGAACTATCAATTGACATTCCTAATGCAGATGTTAATGCCTCCTACAACAATATTTCCTGCTCATCAGAGAATGTAGTACCATAGAGACTGGAAACATCTAAATATTTCTATGTTTGGTTTCCCAAAAAGCGCCATTAGAGTTCCGTCTCACTACAACCTGATTTGGGTAGGTCTAGTTATGTCAGACGTAGCTCAGAAGGCATGAGATTCTCATGAACAAGTGCTATAATTGGTGAGTGATGTAATAAAACAAAACAAAATTGGACAACTGGATAACCAATTTAATTTTTAGTAACAAAAATTTTTTATTAAATAACAATTAATTAGCAATTTCTAATGAAGTTCATTTTCATCCACCTGATAACTCATTTTCATTTTACTTATGAAAGAGCTAGAAGCAGTTCTTTTTTTTTATCAATAGTTCATTTACAAATTCATTTATGAGAAGACGTCTGGAAACAGTCTAATTCAACAATGGTTTATTTTTGAATTCCTTTATGAGAAGAAGCTTGGAAATATTCCAATTCAACAATAGTTCATTTTGAATTCATTTATGAGAAGAAGCTTGGAAATATTCTAATTCAACAATAGTTCATTTTTGAACTCCTTTATGAGAAGAAGCTTGGAAATATTCTAATTCAACAATAGTTCATTTTTGAATTCATTTCTGAGAAGAAGCTTGGAAATATTCTATTTCAACAATAGTTCATTTTGAATCCATTTGTGAGAAGAAGCTTGGGAATATTCTAATTCAACAATAGTTCATTTTGAATCCATTTATGAGAAGAGGCTTGGGAGCAGTCAAGCATTTATGGTTTATACAATAATTCATTTTGAATTCATTTAAGAGAAGAACCTTAGAAGCAGTCAAGTATTTATGGTTTATACAATAATTCATTCTTTTATGAATAATTACTGATTGGTAAACATTTAAACTCAGCAATTCTTGGTTTGTGGAGCATTTATCATTTGGTAATCAAAGCATTTATAATTTAGTCAAATATAAAAGTATATTCACATACATAAATTCTGTTTGGCTTGTGGAGCATTTATCATTTAGTAACTGAAGCATTTCTAATTTAGTCAAATATAAAAGCATATTCATACACATAAACTCTGTTTGGCTTTTGGAGCATTTATCATTTAGTAATTGAAGCATTTCTAATTTAGTCAAATATAAAAGTATATTCATACACATAAACTCTGTTTGGCTTGTGGAGCATTTATCATTTGGTAATTAAAGCATTTCTAATTTAGTCAAATATAAAAGTATATTCATACACATAAGCTTTGTTTGGCTTGTGGAGCATTTATCATTTGGTAATTGAAGCATTTATAATTTAGTCAAATATAAAAGTATATTCATATACATGAGCTCTGTTTGGCTTGTGGAGCATTTATTATTTAGTAATTGAAGCATTTCTAATTTAATCAAATATAAAAGTATATTCATACACATAAGCTCTGTTTGGCTTGTGGAGCATTTATCATTTGGTAATTGAAGCATTTATAATTTAGTCAAATATAAAAGTATATTCATACACATAAGCTTTGTTTGGCTTGTGGAGCATTTATCATTTGGTAATTGAAGCATTTATAGTTTAATCAAATATAAAAGTATATTCATACACATAAGCTTTGTTTGGCTTGTGGAGTATTTATCATTTGGTAATTGAAGCATTTATAATTTATATAGTAAATACGTTCAAATATTTTTATAAATAAATTTTTGCACAACTATTTCATAACTTCATTTTATAACATATGATGAACATGTTCTAATATTTTACAAAATAAATTCTACGCAATTATTTCATAACTTCACTTTATAACTTATGATAAAGATGTTTTAATATTTTATAAAACAAATTCTATGTAATTATTTCATAACTCCACTTTATAACGTATGATAAAGATGTCTTAATATTTTATTAAACAAAATGTATGCAACCGTTTCATAACTTCACTTTATAACATATGATAAAAATGTTTTATTATTTTATAAAAATAATTTTTATGTAGATATTTCATGATGTCAATTTATAATTTATGATAACAATGTCTAAACATTCCTATAACATAATTACCTTCCAGTTTTGCAGTCTAGTTTACTCAAAAGAAGGCGGGTTATTTCATCTATGGAAAGTCATGGCACAGCGTGGAGAGAGTGAAGCCGCTAATTTACTCCATTATCATTATAATTCCTCTAGTAAAGCTTTCTTTTTCCATTTTCACATTTTGTTAAAGCTATATTTTAATGTGTCAAAAGAATTAAGTAATACACTTTTTTTTTAAAAAAAAAATTTAATATGTTCTGCCTCTCTGTGTAATACGAGAGAGAAAAAAAAAGTTCTTTTCTTCCGACAATGTGCCTAATTTTAATACTGCCTCAGTTTAACTCAAGTATCTTTTTTCTTTCTTTTTAATGATTGGATAATTAATTTCTTTTTTTTTATTGAGACAGATAAAAAAAAAATAAGATGATATAACGTTTTATTCAAATCCATCAATCACAAAATTAAAAATATGATTTTTTTTAACAAATCACAGCTTTATTGCGTTCCCAATTACACTGAACCACGCTAGACATTTTTAAATGGGGGGAGGGTCTTTTGAATATTTATATAAGAAACAGCATATCTGTTTCACCCCTCACCAAATTTTGGGATGAAATCACCTGGAAGTACGATTTCATTCCATATACTATACACATTATTACTCAGTACTGCCTGGTTTTAGATATGCTGATGAATGGGTAAGATGAGCTGGAAAAATGAATACATGAACTATAGCCTCCAATGCTGGGACAAATAGATGGCCAAGCACAAACTACCAGTATATACCGCCTCATGACGTCACGAGAAAATATCTCATTTTTTAAGCACTACCTCTCTTGTACCTAGAAGCATCATCCAACCAAGAATAGGAGCCAGAGAAAAAAAAACAATTTGGCACTCAGCCAACCCTGCTCAGCTTCGGTGAGTCTTAGGGGCTATCATTTGGCCTATCCATGAGACCAAGGCCTATACATAAGACCTATATATATGCACTGCTGGACTACTCTTGGAGCACAACATCCAGGTCTGGATAGTGCCGAGCATATACTTCGGAGCATCATAACACGATGCATCCAAGCAGCTCCGCTCAATCATCCACCATCTCAACACGAAAAACACAAGCTCATGCATCACTACACCACACTCACAAACCCTTTTCCATCAGCTATCTCTATTTTATTCTGAATCATAACTGCAACCTGGTTTGGGAAACTGAGAATCATGGTCAGTTCTCCAATAGTCCTCTTTTGTATTATGAGGTGACATACTTCTGGATTGTTTTTTTTTTGAAAATTTATCATGTTCAACATTACTGTGGTGTCTTGCTTCTTGTTCTTTTCTCTGCGGTTCAGTAGTTGTACCCACACTTCTTTGCAGGTTATCATCACTGTTTGATCTTCTGATAACCCGGGTTTGGTAAGGGCTCTGCATGTTGCCTGTTGAATATCATCTTTACCTTTTCCATGGTGGTGTCTGATTTCTTTGGTGTTGATACCATGGTGGTGGGTTGTTGTTGCTATATTGCTGAGGAGGCATTTTCCTTTTATATCTGATGGTTCCTATGTTAGGCCCATCATCTCTTCTATATGGAGGTTTATTTTGTGGTTGCTTTGCTCCTCCTTCTTTGGTCGCTGAGGTACCGCAGCTATCATAGGCTGTTAATAGTTCAGCAACCTGCTCGATGGATCGACAATCAGTCCCAATTAGCATTCTTTCTATATAATTTGGAAAGCTGTGTCGTATTAATCTAATAATCTGGAGTTCAGACACAGGATCAGATGTCAAGGCTCTCAACCTGGCCACCTGTCTTCTAAAGAATGGTGTATAAAGCTCTCCAGGAGGACATTTCTCCTGGGACACCTTATATTTAATCCCCTCCTGACACTCATCGCTCCAGTAACAGTTCATTAGCGCCCCTTTAAATTTGTCAAAACTTGTAGGTTGGGCAAACAGTGAATCCCACCATGCCTGTGCTGTACCTTGGAAATGGCTACATGCGATTGCCATCTTTGCCTCTTCTGATAATACGTTAATAGTAAAATATCTCTCCAAACTTTTTATATATTCTATCGGTGCTTCATTGCAGTTCCCAGAGAAAGTTCTAATTTTTAAGAATTGATTTACAACTCCGGACATCTGGTTGGTTGGAGGGACTTCATGACTAGCTTGGCAATTTTCCTTTCGGCTTTCTTTTGGGATTGTTTCTGCCTCCTTTTGTCTAGGCAATATATTGCTATCTTTTATTTCCATCTTTCTCATCTGGGTGGTCAATATATCCACCTTCTCCTGCATGGATTCTTGAATTTTTATTATCTTTGTATCCATGGTCTCACATATTTGGGTCATTTTGACTTCTTGCTCTATTAGTGAGCCTTTAACTTCATTCATGACATCTTTTATTTTCAATATTTGATCATTTAGTTGCCTAATTATTTGCTCAATTTTTTCATTCTGATTTTCCACTGCTTCCATAATTTGTTTTTCTATTCTTTGGTTTGCTTCTATTGCTTGCTTGTTATCTTCTTCTCTTTGCTTATCTCTTTTTTGGTTATCTTCTTCTCTCTATTTGATATCTTCTTCTCTTTGCTTATCTCTTTTTTGGTTATCTTCTTCTCTTTGCTTATCTCTTTTTTGGTTATCTTCTTCTCTCTGTTTGATATCTTCTTCTCTTTGTTTGATATCTTTGTCTCTTTGCTTATCCCTTTTTTGGTTATATTCTTCTCTCTGTTTGATATCTTCTTCTCTTTGTTTGTCTCTTTTCTTTTTATCTTCTTCTCTCTGTTTGATATTTTCTTCTCTTTGTTTGTCTCTTTTTTGGTTATATTCTTCTCTCTGTTTGATATCTTCTTCTCTTTGTTTGTCTCTTTTTTGGTTATATTCTTCTCTCTGTTTGATATCTTCTTCTCTTTGTTTGTCTCTTTTTTGGTTTTCTTCTTCTCTTTGTTTGATATCCTCTTCTCTTTGTTTATCCTCTTTTTCTATTCGTTCTTTGATCATATCGAATAGCTGCTTTAACATGGCTTTCTTTTTTGTTTCGTGAGTTTCTACGTTCACCATTTTTCCTTTGTTTTCTGACTTAGTGAGCTTCTCTCTCCATCCACACCATGACTTTACTCCATCTTCTTTAAAATGCTTGTTTTATTCTATGCCATTCATTTTTGTGTTTTTCTTTTAAACTTTTATTTTTCCATCCTTCCTGAACAAATTACATCACTGCATCATATGCACTGTTCATATCACAGAATCGTGATCTACTTATGCCTATGAGTAGCTAGCTAGATCGGACCTCACAGTAGGGTGGCAAATTAACCGGCCTATGCAAGACAAGGCCTCACAGTAAGGTGCCAAATGTAACCGGCCTATGAATAGGCTAGCGAGATAAGGCCCCACATTGGGCGCCAAATGTAACCGGACCCCCATACAACCTTTTTATTACATCAGTTGTAACAATTTTTTGATGAGCATGCTGTAGGAAGGAACTATCAATTGACATTCCTAATGCAGATGTTAATGCCTCCTACAACAATATTTCCTGCTAGTCAGAGGATGTAGTACCATAGAGACTGGAAACATCTAAATATTTCTATGTTTGGTTTTCCAAAAAGCGCCATTAG
Source organism: Epiperipatus broadwayi (assembly GCA_028023455.1). Lineage (NCBI taxonomy): Eukaryota > Metazoa > Onychophora > Udeonychophora > Euonychophora > Peripatidae > Epiperipatus > Epiperipatus broadwayi. The sequence goes on along the minus strand of JAQFVV010000142.1, from coordinate 2,451,244 downwards.
AGTTCCGTCTCACTACAACCTGATTTGGGTAGGTCTAGTTATGTCAGACGTAGCTTAGAAGGCATGAGATTCTCATGAACAAGTGCTATAATTGGTGAGTGATGTAATAAAACAAAAGAAAATTGGACAACTGGATAACCAATTTAATTTTTAGTAACAAAAAAAATTTATTAAATAACAATTAATTAGCAATTTCTAACGAAGTTCATTTTCATCCACCTGATAACTCATTTTCATTTTACTTATGAAAGAGCTAGAAGCAGTTCTTTTTTTTTATCAATAGTTCATTTACAAATTCATTTATGAGAAGACGTCTGGAAACAGTCTAATTCAACAATGGTTTATTTTTGAATTCCTTTATGAGAAGAAGCTTGGAAATATTCCAATTCAACAATAGTTCGTTTTGAATTCATTTATGAGAAGAAGCTTGGAAATATTCTAATTCAACAATAGTTCATTTTTGAACTCCTTTATGAGAAGAAGCTTGGAAATATTCTAATTCAACAATAGTTCATTTTTGAATTCATTTCTGAGAAGAAGCTTGAAAATATTCTATTTCAACAATAGTTCATTTTGAATCCATTTGTGAGAAGAAGCTTGGGAATATTCTAATTCAACAATAGTTCATTTTGAATCCATTTATGAGAAGAGGCTTGGGAGCAGTCAAGCATTTATGGTTTATACAATAATTCATTTTGAATTCGTTTAAGAGAAGAACCTTAGAAGCAGTCAAGTATTTATGGTTTATACAATAATTCATTCTTTTATGAATTATTACTGATTGGTAAACATTTAAACTCAGCAATTCTTGGTTTGCGGAGCATTTATCATTTGGTAATCAAAGCATTTATAATTTAGTCAAATATAAAAGTATATTCACATACATAAATTCTGTTTGGCTTGTGGAGCATTTATCATTTAGTAACTGAAGCATTTTCTAATTTAGTCAAATATAAAAGCACATTCATACACATAAACTCTGTTTGGCTTTTGGAGCATTTATCATTTAGTAATTGAAGCATTTCTAATATAGTCAAATATAAAAATATATTCATACACATAAACTCTGTTTGGCTTGTGGAGCATTTATCATTTGGTAATTAAAGCATTTCTAATTTAGTCAAATATAAAAGTATATTCATACACATAAGCTTTGTTTGGCTTGTGGAGCATTTATCATTTGGTAATTGAAGCATTTATAATTTAGTCAAATATAAAAGTATATTCATATACATGAGCTCTGTTTGGCTTGTGGAGCATTTATTATTTAGTAATTGAAGCATTTCTAATTTAATCAAATATAAAAGTATATTCATACACATAAGCTCTGTTTGGCTTGTGGAGCATTTATCATTTGGTAATTGAAGCATTTATAATTTAGTCAAATATAAAAGTATATTCATACACATAAGCTTTGTTTGGCTTGTGGAGCATTTATCATTTGGTAATTGAAGCATTTATAGTTTAATCAAATATAAAAGTATATTCATACACATAAGCTTTGTTTGGCTTGTGGAGCATTTATCATTTGGTAATTGAAGCATTTATAGTTTAATCAAATATAAAAGTATATTCATACACATAAGCTTTGTTTGGCTTGTGGAGCATTTATCATTTGGTAATTGAAGCATTTATAATTTAGTCAAATATAAAAGTATATTCATATACATGAGCTCTGTTTGGCTTGTGGAGCATTTATTATTTAGTAATTGAAGCATTTCTAATTTAATCAAATATAAAAGTATATTCATACACATAAGCTTTGTTTGGCTTGTGGAGCATTTATCATTTGGTAATTGAAGCATTTATAGTTTAATCAAATATAAAAGTATATTCATACACATAAGCTTTGTTTGGCTTGTGGAGCATTTATCATTTGGTAATTGAAGCATTTATAATTTATATAGTAAATACGTTTAAATATTTTTATAAATACATTTGCGCACAACTATTTCATAACTTCATTTTATAACATATGATGAACATGTTCTAATATTTTACAAAATAAATTCTACACAATTATTTCATAACTTCACTTTATAACGTATGATAAAGATGTTTTAATATTTTATAAAACAAATTCTATGTAATTATTTCATAACTCCACTTTATAATGTATGATAAAAATGTCTTAATATTTTATTAAACAAAATGTATGCAACCATTTCATAACTTCACTTTATAACATATGATAAAAATGTTTTAATATTTTATAAAAATAATTTTTATGTAGATATTTCATGATGTCAATTTATAATTTATGATAACGATGTCTAAACATTCCTATAACATAATTACCTTCCAGTTTTGCAGTCTAGTTTACTCAAAAGAAAGCGGGTTATTTCATCTATGGAAAGTCATGGCACAGCGTGGAGAGAGTGAAGCCGCTAATTTACTCCATTATCATTATAATTCCTCTAGTAAAGCTTTCTTTTTCCATTTTCATGTTTTGTTAAAGCTATATTTTAATGTGTCAAAAGAATTAAGTAATACACTTTTTTTTTAAAAAAAAAATTTAATATGTTCTGCCTCTCTGTGTAATACGAGAGAGAAAAAAAAAGTTCTTTTCTTCCGACGACGTGCCTAATTTTAATACTGCCTCAGTTTAACTCAAGTATCTTTTTTCTTTCTTTTTAATGATTGGATAATTAATTTCTTTTTTTTTTATTGAGACAGATAAAAAAAAAAAAAGACGATATAACGTTTTATTCAAATCCATCAATCACAAAATTTAAAATATGATTTTTTTTTAACAAATCACAGCTTTATTGCGTTCCCAATTAGACTGAACCACGCTAGACATTTTTAAATGGGGGGAGGGTCTTTTGAATATTTATATGAGAAACAGCATATCTGTTTCAATATATATAATTTAAATTACATTCTCTATAGAATCTCTTTTTTTGTTTTACTTGAGTCACTATATATAATAATAAATAAAACCAAATATCATTTATAACTAAATTTTACTTAAAATCTATGAGTTCCAATTATTTTAGTGAAATCTTTTAGAATGTTTATTTAAAAAAAATGATTGAAAACTTTTTTGACAGTTTAATTATAAAGTCACAGAGGATAAAAAAGAATTAGATCTGGTAGAACAATAAATAATGATGAAATTTTATCTCTTGAATCAATACATTTATGTGGTAAACTTTAAAAAAATTGCAATAAATTGTTTTTATTCATTCGTATAGGTGTAGAGTGGATAATTAATAATTTCCTTAGAAGTGAAATTCATTAGCATTTCCAAGAAAATTGTTTATAAAGAATAATTCTAATAATTTTTAAAATGCTGGTATGTACCAATTTTTTAAATATTTGCATTAAACTATAGCAGTTGACAAAATAACTTATAATTTTTCATTTCAAAAACATCTTTATATTTCATTTTTTAAAATATATTTTACCTGATAAATATTTTTCAGATGTTTTGTTTATTAGGACATTTTAGAGGTATGAACATAAAACTTTAAAACATTTAAATAAATATTATGCTTTAATAAAATTAAATATACAAATCACAATGTTTACACCAAACATTTATATTACAGATATTGAAATAAATGATTATTACCATTCTCACAATAATTGAGATTTTAATTCAAATTTAAAATAACTTTGCCTAAATATTTTAAAATAGTATTGCTTTATATTTAAATATACATGCATATTCACATTTGATTATTGTATTAAAAGTTTATGTCATTAATAGTTTTATCATTATGTATACACTAATATAAATATTACTGATACTATTTTAACTAATTTATTCACATGTATACAATATTGTGTATTTTATTAGTGTATTGTCCCCTTTTTTCTTTTTAAAGTTATCTTTGTGCTGTTTTTAAAACTAAATAAAAAACCATGATTTTTCCAAAATTATTACAAGAATTTCAATTGCTATAAAAACATGAGGAGAGACATTCTGGATTTTTTTTTTTTTGAAATTTTGTTTGATACAGAAAGTTTAAGATATTATTTTTATAATAAACCAATAAAAATATTGAAGTTATGTTTATTATTCTTATTTTAGAGATACCAAATAACCACAAACAATATATATAAAGGCATAAATAGTAATAGTAAAATAGACTTCTATTTTTGCATCACATAGCAACATGATTAAGCATCACATGATCACATTTCCTATATTAGCACATTAATTGTTGATAAACATAGCAAAACTCTCCACACAGTATTGCCACCTGTGCTAAATAGAGTAATCAATGGATTCCAGAAGGCTTGTGCATAAAATCCCTATCTAATGCCTACTCATCCAATATCCCCAGACTAGTTTCTGGCTTGTGGCCTTTGTCAGTGAGGAGCTTTGGATCTGAGAACACTGCATCTAGATCTTAGGATCTAATGAAACCCTCTAGCAACCACCTTTTATCTCTATTTAACTACAAAACTATGAGAATGAAATTGAAAACACAAAAAATATTTTCAATCTAAGCTCAATAGCTTATATAGTCATATGGGTCTGAACTCAGTTCAGCACCCATACATTTTGGTGTCTTTGGCTTTTTTACAACCATAGCCACCACTATCCTATTAGGTAGGATTGGTGTTAAACCACTAAGCATCACATGATCACATTTCCTATACTAGCACATTAATTGCTGATAAACAGAGCAAAACTCTGCATACAGTATTGCCACCTAGTATAGGAAATGTGATCATGTGATGCTTAATGGTTTAACACCAATCCTGCCTAATAGGATAGTGGTGGCTATGGTTGTAAAAGAGCCAAAGGCACCAAAATGTATGGGTGCTGAACTGAGTTCAGACCCATATAACTATATAAGCTATTGAGCTTAGATTGAAAATATTTTTTGTGTTTTCCAATTTCATTCTCATAGTTTTGTAGTTAAGTAGAGATAAAAGGTGGTTGCTAGAGGGTTGCATTAGATCCTAAGATCTAGATGCAGTGCTCTCAGATCCAAAGCTCCTCCCTGATGAAGGCCACAAGCCAGAAACTAGTCTGGGGATATTGGATGAGTAGGCATTAGATAGGGATTTTATGCACAAGCCTTCTGGAATCCACTGTATGGAGAGTTTTGCTCTGTTTATAGCAACATGATGTGAAATGCAGATTATGTAAATTTAGCATAAGAAGACATAAGTGACAAATCACATTTCAAGAAGTGATTGTTTATTTTATTGAATCAAATCACATTAATTAATATTTATAAATTAATTAATATTCATAAGAATAAAAATGTATTCTTAAATGTGCACCCTTTTCATACCCCTTTTACATCAGCACTCTTATGCCTTGCTTACCTTGCTTGCTAATTTTCTCCAACACTGCTCACCACACTTTTCTAATAACTTTATAAAAAGCTGATGAAAAATCTCTTAAAATAATTTTTATTAAATTTAAGTAAGTTACTCATATGTGTAGCAGACAAAAATAATATATTTGTTGACTGCTTTTTTGAGTTTTTATCAAGATAGAAAATATGGACAATGATATTTTTAAACTTCAATATTAAAGACAAATTAATTCAGACCATAATAATATCACTGTGATTTAAGTAATCTTTCCACAATAGAATTTCAAAATAGTCATTTGAATATATTTCTGACTTTCCAATTTGTAATAAATGTTTAGTAATATTATTAACTATATGTCTAATTAGATGATAATGAATGTTTGCAACATGTATTTGAGGCCACATATAAAAAATGCTAATTTGGCTAGAAAGCAAATAGTTTGTAAATAAATAAACAAAATTTTCTATATGTAAAAATTTGAAATTAGTAATTTCAAAATGAATTTAAAATTATACATTATAAATATAATAATTAAATTAAAAATTAAAATTTCTATATCCTCTTTCAAACCTAATATACAAATATAGAAGAGTTATATATATATGTCAAAATTCAGCAATATAATATTGTGGCAACTTTCTTCATATAACACTGGCACTTTGTGCAGGTCATAGAAATTAATGGATGCTAGAAGGTTAGTAGATCAAAATCCTTATCCATTGCCTACTCATCCAATATCCAAGGCTCCTCATTGATGGAGACCATAAGCTAGAAACTAGTCTGGGGATATTGGATTAGCCATAAGGATTTTTATGCACTAGGATTTTATCACCCATTGATTATGATGGCTTACACTAGATAGCACAACTGTATGGACAATGTTGCTATTGTGTTAACAGATTGTGTAATCATAAAAAATGGTGATCATGATTAATAACATTTCTAGCTAAGGGATCCTGGGTGATTATGGTTATTAATGAAAACAGAGACACTAAAATATATAGATACTAAACTGGGTTTAGATCTGTATATGACTATATAAGTGAAAAAGCTTGGATTAAAAACATTGTGTTTTCACTTTAGACTCATGGCTTTATAGTTAACAAAAAAGGTCAAAGATGGTTGTTGGCATTAGATCCAATGATCTCAGTGCAGTGCCCTCTGATCTAAAATTCCCCACTAATGTAAGGCATTAGCTAGAAACTAGTCTGAGAATATTGAATGAATGGGTATTGGATAGAGGTTTTGATATACTAATCTTCTAGCATTCAGTAATTACTATGGTTTGCACTAGGTTACCTTACTGTATGGAGAAAGATGCTACTGTGTTAACAGATTGTATAAGCATAAGAAATGGCAATCATATTGATGATTCACTAATAATTGAGAAAGCAATCAAAATGTGTACAGAATTATCATTTATTTTTATTACTTTGCTTTAAATTAATAAATTTTAAAAATAAATAAAGCAACTTAAATAGTATGTTTATTTAACTAAAATGTTAATAGAACTACATCATATGACTTTTGTTAAAACAGGCAAAACTCACTATATATATATTGCCACACACACACAGCAAGCTAGAGTAATCAATGGTTGCCAGAAGGGCTTCTGCATAAAATCCGATACTCACCTAAAATCCCCAGACTAGTTTCTGGCTTATGGCCTTCATCAGTGAGGAGCCTTGGATTTGCGAGCACTGAACCTAGATCTTAGGATCTAATGCAACCCTCCAGCAACTACCTTTTATCTCCACTTAACTACAAAACTATGTCTTAAACTGAAAACACCATAATGTTTTCAATCTAAGACCATTAGGTTATATAGTCATATGGGTTTGAACCCAGTTCAGTACCCATACCTTTTGGTGTCTTTGATTCTTTAATAACCATAGCCACCACTATCCTATTAGGCAGGACTGTTTTTAAGCCAATAAACATCACATGACCACCACCTCTTATGCTTGTGTATAACTGTTGTTAAACCAGGCAAAACTAACTATACATATTGCCATGCACAGCAAGCTAGGGTAATCAATAGATGCCAGAAGGCTTGTGCATAAAATCCCCATCTAGTGCCTACTCATCCAATATCCGCAGACTAGTTTTTGGCTTGTGGCCTTCATCAGTGAGGAGCCTCGGATCTGACCCATATGACTATATAAGATAATGGACTTGGATTAAAAACCTTATGGTATTTTCAGTTTAAAACTCATAGTTTTGTAGTTAAGTGGAGATAAAAGGTGGTTGCTGGAGGGTTGCATTAGATCCTAAGATCTAGGTACAATGCTCTCAGATCCAAGGCTCCTCACTGATGAAGGCCACAAGCCAGAAACTAGTCTGGGGATATTGGATGAGTAGGCACTAGATGAGGATTTTATGCACAAGCCTTCTGGAATCCATTGATTACTTTAGCTTGCTGTGTGTGGTAATATGTATAGTGAGTTTTGCCTGTTTTAACAACAGTTATACACAAGCATAAGAGGTGGTGGTCATGTGATGTTTATTGGCATAAAACCAATCCTGCCCAATAGGATAGTGGTGGCTATGGTTATTAAAGAACCAAAGGCACCAAAATATATGGGTACTAAACTGGGTTCAGACCCATATGACTATATAAGCTAATGGTCTTGGATTGAAAACATTAGAGTGTTTTCAGTTTAAGACTCATAGTTTTGTAGTTAAGTGGAGATGAAAGGTAATTGCTGGAGGATTGCATTAGACCCTAAGATCTAGGTGCAGTGGTCTCAGATCCAAGGCTCTTCACTGATGAAGGCCACAAGCCAGAAACTAGTCTGGGGATATTAGATGAGTAGGCACTATATGAGAATTTTATGCACAAGCTTTCTGGCATCCATTGATTACTTTAGCTTGCTGTGTGTGGCAATACGTATAGTGTTTTGCCTGTTTTAACAACAGTTATACACAAGCATAAGAAGTGGTGGTCATGTGATGATCATATGATTTTCTGAGCTTACTTGTATGAGGTCATTAATTATTTAGGCGTACAGTAAATGACTAGTGTAGGGTAAAAAATATCAGTAAATATTTTTGAAATTTACTGATATTTTCAGTAAAACCAATTATATGCATCATTTTATTAACAATAACTTTTGTGTATATAGTGTCACTTGGCATTATATTACAAAATAATAATATAGGGTATATGAGCACAAACTTTCACACCACCCACCTCTCTCCACTCTATCTAATAACGCTGATACACCTAAACACATATATGCTGAAAAGATAAATAATCACCAATATACATATTTCATGCTAAACCAGCAATCATCAGTTGGTCCAGACTATCATCTTTACACACATATATAGTATAAGTGCTCAGATATATATTAAGATAGACTATCCTCATAGTTTAATGGACAGGCTTCAATCCACTCCACACTCCAACTCTTCATCCGTCCATCCAATTGAAAATCTGATGATGGAATGCTCAAAGGCCACCCTGAGGCTGAGACTATTGTCACACCCATGTTGACCTAAGGTCAGTCTGAACCCCACATGTACAGGACATAATCCATTTAATACATATGCAAGGACGGTTGAAGAGTTGGAGTGTGGAGTGGATTGAAGCCTGTCCATTAAACTATGAGGATAGTCTATCTTAATATATATCTGAGCACTTATACTATATATATATGTGTAAAGATGATAGTCTGGACCAACTGATGATTGCTGGTTTAGCATGAAATACGTATATTGGTGATTATTTATCTTTTCAGCATATATGTGTTTAGGTGTATCAGTGTTATTAGATAGAGTGGAGAGAGGTGGGTGGTGTGAAAGTCTGTGCTCATATACCCTATATTACATATATATAGCCACAGGTGTGTAGTAAGCCTGTGTTTCAGTTATTACAAAATAATGAAAAATTATGCTATTTATTTATTTAAGACTGCATGTGAATAAGCTGCAGGGCATTATAAAAAAATACAAACCAACACCTTTGATATTAAACATTTAAAATTGAACCATATATATTTATTCTTGATATTATTTTCAAAGTTTCAAGTATTTTTTAAATTATGTAAAATCTCATTAAAAAATTAATATAATTAAATTTATAACAAATGATTATAATTTTGCAGATTACTCATTAATGAGATACTACACATCGGAGCACTTTAATTGCCACAAAAACGAAATTTGAAAATTTTGAATAGCTGGGTTTACATGATTTTTCAATGAAACTAATGAATTTTTATTTCGGTTAAATTTGGATAAAACTTTATTGACTCAAAAACTGAAATAAATTAAAATTGTGTAATTAATATTTGGATCCAAGTCTGTGAATACCTAAAACCATGGTTGGGAGAGAGAATCCAATATAATGTACATGTTTAAAATATATGTCAGATGTATACCTACAATTTAATTTTGAAAATGTACAAATTTAGACTTCAATAAAAATAATTAATAAAAAATAGACTAACACAATTACAAAAAAGATAATGAAGTAATAAATCTAGATCATTCATGTAAAATTTTTATATGCAAATTTATGGATTTCTGGTTTTTAATTTAATACGTAAATCTACTGACAGTAAGTCCATAAACATGGTAAATTTATTGTGCTGGCAACTTTAAATAATATTCCAGAAAAATTTGAATAATTTAGAAAGCATGTGTAAACAGCTGTCTCTTTCACATATGCATTTGAATTATTGTTTCTGGAATGAAGTTTATTAAATCAGATTTGATAAGCAGATTGACAGAAGGACGATATATTGCTGTTTGTACTTTGATACAACTAAACTGATTATAAAATAAATATAAAACAGTTGTCATCACTTGTAAAATAGTCATATCTTATTAATACAATAAATTATTTTTTAGTCAAGTGTTGATATGTAACATTTGTCTTTGTCTTCACATAGATAAGAATATTATTAACATTAATATATGGTGCCATAGGATTTAATTAATAAAAATGAATTTTGTCTTAATAATATCACAACATTCAAAATTATATATATGTAATTAAAAACCATTCATAAGCAAATATGCTCATTCCAATCCTATAACTTAAAAAAAAAAATGACAGAAAGATAGAGTAAAAATAAATTTAAAAAAAGAGAAAAAATACTGAAGTTGGAATTAATATGCATTTAATGAAATTCTGTAAATATGACTGCACACACATATATTCTTATTGTAATAGACAGTATAAAGAGATGTTGGATAGCTGGCAAATTTCCATAGGAATATGTATTTTAGTAAAATTGCTCTATTTTCTTTTATATATTGGCATGTTGTTTGGTATATGAGAGTTAATATAATTCTAAATAAAAACCTAAGAGTATCGATTAAATAGATGCAAAAGTTTATAAGTTTTATATGAGAAAAGACTACATATATATAATAGAAACAGAATGTAAATAACATATAATCTATATCTTGTTTTTTTTTCTATATAATTGATTTTATGAGATTGAAAATTGAAACTCAATTAGAAGTCTATGATATCATATCATATTATTTTATTTTATTTTTTCTTTTTACTTACCATATAATGCTACATCATTATCTATTGAATACATATTTAAATTTTTTTAATGCTATTAATTAGAGGAACAAATATTAAGTTATAATCAACATATAGAGTATTCTTATCCACAATAACCTATCCATATAGGAATGACAGACACAGCATAAATTATCTATAGTTAAATATTTATTTATATAATTAGTATTAGTATAGTAAATATTATAAATTAAATTCTAATTTTGTTCATCCACTATATTTAATATTAATAATATACATGACTGCATATTGATTTTGATACACAATATATACATATGTAAAAAGTAAATATTTAACTGAAGTATCACACATATGTATAAATCACAATGTATAAATGTATATATAAATTAATATAAAATGTTCTTCTTACAAAAAGTTAAATGCAAGGGATTTGAATCCAGACTTTCAAGCTCCCTTCATCTGTCCAATCTATCTTATATGACCAATACACATAACCACACACAATTGAAAAGATGAATGATCTCATATATGTATTTCATGCTGAACCAACACTTTAACAGTTGGTCCAGATCATCATCTCCCACATATATGTATAATGAGTACTTGGTTTATATTAAGATAGCAAATCTTTAAACTTTAATGGACAGGCTTCAATCTATTCCAATCTCCAACTCTTCAGCTATCCATATCATTGAAAATCTGATGATGAAATGTCAAAATCTTTTGATGATACCAATATTATTGTCATGATTATGTTGACTTTAAGTCATTCTGACATCTCATGTATAGGATCTTGTCCAGTTGCTATCATAATATAAATTGAGCACTGATTATATATGTGTGTAGGAGATGATGCTCTGGACCAACTGAAGAGTGCTGGTTCAGCATGATATATGTTATTGGAGATCATTTATTTTTTTTATATGTGTGTGGTCATGTGTATCAGTTGTATGAGATAAATTGGACAGATAAAGAGAGCTGAAAGTGTGGGTTCAAATCCCCTATAATTACATCTGAACTCCAGGGATATAAAGTATACTTGTATTTAAATATTAAAATGTTAAATAAGAACTATTTTTTTACACATCTAGAGAAGATATATTGTATATATATACAATATTAAGATTCCAGTTTCACAATAATTGTATTATTTTAAGACTTTATTTCCAGAAACATTTTATACATATAAGAGGGAGAAAATTATTTAATTTTTTTTGAATAGAAACATTAATATATAATGATCAGACTAAGCTTGTTTCAATAATTTATATATATTTTTAAACTTTATATAATCTACACAAGCACCATTTGACTTTAAATATAAGAAAATGGAACATATGCTTTTAAAAATATTTTATTTAATAAAACAAAGATAAGCACTATGCAGCCCTTATTTGCAATAACTGGCTAGGTCATAAAGAACATATTGCCCCCCAATGAATGAATGTAGATCATGCAATATTACATTTAAAAAGGCTAACACATCATCACAACAATGTTTGATTATAAAATATAGTTGTCAGTTGATATATAACTTACTTTTTTTTAACAAAACCATTTCTCCAATCTTTTATCTATTATTGTTTTATTTCATATGAATTCAGGAAAATGGTAATTACTTATAAAATTTCGAAGGTTTCTTTGCTAAATTTAGTCTTAATCTTTAATTACACTATAATATTAATATATTTATATAATTGAGTACCTTTACCATATAGCAAGCCCCAAACTTTAATAAAATAAAAATATAACTCTCTATATGGATAAACCTATAAATATAGGACATTTGTTTGACTCATAAGTTTCTTAGTATCATCACATGCATATACTTAATATGGGATAAACATAACTACTACACCTTTCTACAACAGCAGGTATAAGGATTGACCATTTTTAGATCCAACTCATGATTTAATAAAACTATGATTTCTACAGGGATGATCAGTTTGAGTCTGATCTCTAATTTATTAAAACAAATATGAATGAATCCTCCCATAAAGATACAAATATATTTAACTATTTGATAGTGAACAAACAATGGCACGTATTTACTATAAGCTTATCTTTACAAAATTTAATTCTCAACAATAAAATGCATTGCTGACAATGAACAAATGAATCAGGTGGCAACAATTGAGTTCTTAACTTAAATCCATTAATAATTAATTATTCTAATTATTTAACACTTGGATGATTTTTGCATGGATAGTTACATTTAAAATGAAAATATATATTACATTTTCCATTATTATCATTATTTATTTACTGATTTTTAAAATTAAAAAATTTTTACAAAATAACATTTGGTTAACATGTATTAAAAGAAAATTATTTATAAAATGTTAACATAACACACGTATATAATACAGAGTGAATGTTTTTTGTTACTTCAGTTGCATTAAAATGCAACTAACTTTAATTATTTTTTAAAAAAAATTTGCTTATTGTTTTAAACAATTTGTAAGATAAGATATCACATATTAGTATTAAATATAATCTTAAAATAGTTAAGATAAAATATAGTAGTTCTTTTTAAACATAAAACTTACAAAGCAAGATAACCATAGTTTGTTTTTTCCCCAATAACAATTATTAAACAGTTTATATGTGGTCATAATATACTTTAACAATCTCAGCATTGCAATTTGGAATAAGCATTGTTTCTTTATTGTAATCAGATTTAATCAAATATAGTGTGCCAAACTTTTTAGACATCCAGATTAGATTAGCAGATATTTGCAGATGATGTTTTTTTCTTCTTTTTACTCATTCATAATGAAGGTGTAACGTGATTTGTATAAAGTGACAATTTAGAATAAAATGCAATAAAAATTGATTTTATATAAGTGTTTTCCTTTGTGTGTCTTAAACAGCCCATTCCAAGTTTTTAAAATTCAAATTGATTAATTTGCATAATACTTTCTTTGCCTGAATTTTTTTTAATCTGTTATCTAATTTCATTATTTGCAATACATTCTTTGAGAAGAAAGTTTTAAATATTTTTTTAAAATTTAACATTTTTCTTTAAAAATCTCTCATCCATATAGGAAACACATGGCTGACACTGAAATAAATAATACATTGTTCATTTCAAATTCTCAAATTTGAACCTCCTCCCCCCCTTCCCAAAATGTAACTCATTGAAACATGCTTAGTCTTATTAATGCCTTTATTCATAAATGTTTGGTGACCAAAGTGGGAGCATCACATGACAAGACACAACTTAAAAATTTTTCCAAATTCTTCCAAAATGCTCCAAACTCAACTTAGTCTTTTATAAAATATTGAAAATTACTTGTCTAAAAAAAATGGAATACTTAAAAAGTGATATATCTTTCAAAGTATATATATATGCATAGATATTGGTAATTTTCTGAGTGTAGTTAAAAAATCAAATAATTTAAGCAGTAATATAACATTTTCTATTTTGATGATAATTAGACATGCTTGACTTAATATCAAATTAATTCAATGTAAGAAAATTTTGGGTCACATTAACCTTACATAATGGATATTATTAATTAAAATTCTATCAGCAACTAAGAAAATAATTACAGTGAAAATGCATATTTCTTATTAAGACTGGTTCTTTCTGGATTTAGGATAGGCATAATTATTTATAAGTGGATTTTTGTGATGGTGATGTTTCTAGTTATATATTTGAATAATTTTATAAAATATATTAAAATTTAGATTTTTTATATAATTGATAGGGTACATGTTGTAATAGTAAAAAAAATCATTATACATTGCAGATATAATATCCATTATTATTTCATTTGTATTAATAAAATTTTCTACTTAAAAATAAACAAAATTTCCATAAATAGTCTAGTAATTAGCAATAAGTACTGAAGAATTTTAATATTAATATGACTTCTTTTTTTTTTACCAATATTGATGCTTCATTTAGAAATGAACTATAATTTCATACAAAATATTAAATATAGAATTTTTTGAGAATTTAAACACTTTTAGTTATTATCAACATCATTTTCAACCATTATCAATCTACAGAAGGATGAAGGTATCTCCAAGTTCAATCCATATTCTCTAATCTCTTTTCTCAACATCACCTCAGCAGCCTTCCTTATTTCATCAATCCATCTCACATGTGATCACTTTCTAGTATTATTGTATACTCCAGTATTTTATTATTACTCTGTATTCATAAAAATCACACTTTTTTAGAGTGAATTAGAAAGAGATGACTTTGCAAATGTTTTTTTCTCAAGGATATTTGGAATGTGTGGTAAATTGATAAAAGGCTGAATTTATATACATAGAGTATTATTCTTTTATGTATGTGCATACTAGAAAATAAACAACAGTCTAAAATTTTTACTTCTTTTTATTCTTTGACAGATTACAGTTAAGATTTTAATAATGGTAATTATAATATTGTATATTGATAATTATTAGAGAATGCAATTTATTATAATTATATAAATATAAAAGGTTTGAATATCCCATTGTAAGACAAAAGTTTTTTCATAATCTAAGAAACAGGAAACAGGAAAAAAATAGACAATTCTGACCATAGTACTAAAATGCTTTGTAGTTGGACTTTGCAGTTACCTTTGTTTCTTTTATTAACAACCTGCAATTAGGTGGGTATTATATTATACACTAGCTGCATTGGAGCTAATACCTAGATATGTCAGATAGATGTTTTATAAAATACACTGCAGGGCTACTTTTACATATATATAGACTATAGTGAACATTATTCATTGATACCTCATTAAATTATGTAACTGTTACTAATTATATACATGTAAACAGTAATGCTAATGTAATTTTATTTTGTAATCAGAATTTTATTTAGTTTTATGTTTTCAGCAGCCGTAACTAGTTTTTTTGATGTTATCTTGGGTTTAAAATAGAAAGTCAAATCAATGTTAGATTATGATGCTATACATATATAAACAAAGACTGGATATAGTACGAAAAAAATCTTAAGTTTTGTTCAATGTTAAGTTAGTCAGTGCAAGGTAATAAACTATCTGCAAATATATATAATAAATATTTGTTTAGCAAATCAAATAAATTTCAAATCCAGATTCTTTGTGCTGCCTAGTAATTTGATTACTTTAAAAGTAATAAAAAAGAAAACGAAATACTACATGCAACTACTGTACTTGATTCATTAAATGTTTAGTATTTTACTTCCTCCTCTCGTCATGAGTATTAAATTTGTTACCTTGTTTTCCCAATAAAAACTGGAAAGTAGTTAAATAGATATTTAATGCATTTGAGTGTAAAAATTTATAATTTGATAGGTTTTTTTTTTTGTCCGATATAAATGGGATGGGGAGAGGGGGTAACAAAATAATAAAACATTTTAAATAAATAAATGATGCTAAAACATCTATATAAACACAAAGATGTATATTTAAAAAAGTAGAATTTTAAAATGTTGAAAATATAATGACAATTAAAATGTTAAACCTCTAAGATTTGGCTGTATTGTTGCATTTCAATTCCTTACCAAAGCAAGTCATTTAGCTCAGATTTATAATATTAAAATTTATTGCTTATACTAAATAAAATAGATGACCGATCCAAAAAATATAGATGGAAGTTGAGAAGTTCAAAGTTGAAAAATTCTATACTTTGTAAAATTCTGTAAAGTTTTAATTAACAATTTGGACAATGTCATTTTCAAATTTACATAATAAAGATTTCTGCACATCCCTTATATATGTATTAAATGGATTATGTCCTGTACATGAGGGGGCAGATTGACTTTAGATCAACATGGGTGTGACGAGAATCTCAACCTCAGGGTGGTCTTTGAGTGTTCCATCTTCAGATTTTTAATTGGATGGATGATTGAAGAGTTGGATTGTGGGGTGGATTAAAGCCTGTCCCTTAAAGTATGAAGATTGGCTATCTTAATATATATCTGAGCACTTATTGCATATATGTGTGGAAATGATAATCTGGACCAACTGATGATTGCTGGTTTAATATGAAATACATATATTGATGATTATTTACCTTTTTGAAATATATGTGGTCAAGTGTATCAGTGTTATGAGATAGAGTGGAGAGTGGTGGGTCATGTGAAAATCTGTGCTCATATACCCTATATATTAATATGTCAGTGTACATTTCTTTCATTGTTAGTTTGTCAGCAAATAATTGACACTAAAATTTAAATGTTGGAGTTTGTTCTATATATCATATTGTTTGTATAAAATTCTTATTAAATAGTTGTAATATTTTTATATAAACTGGAATCACTTACTATTAGTGACTGCTTAGTGATGTAAATAATGACCTTTAGAATTGTGATTTAAACATAATATTATGTTGCATAAATACATGATATAAAGGAAACCATGAGAATAAAGAGACACATTTAATATTATTATAAATATTTGAGAAAGTGCTAGTAAAATAGTTATTTTAGATAAGAAAGAAAATGTGACACAAAAATTGGAAAGACAAAATAAAAAAAAAAGATCAAGCTTTTAATACTTAACAATTGAATAGCTTAATGCTTAGGATTTATAAAATATTTATGCATCAAAAATGGTAGGAGTTGAATTGTAATCTGTAAACTTTTGATGAATAAATTACTGCAGTATATCTTTATTAAGAATGCAGATTCATTATCAATATTAAGCCATAAAATAACTGAAATGTAAAAGACAGAAAATGAAATTGATGAGGATAAAATAGTCAGTCAAACAATGATTAAACATAGTCAGAAATCTGGTAAATGTAAAACTCAAAGAATATTACTAGACTATAATTACTCAGGGGTATTATTTTAAAAAGATTATGAAACAATATTCTTCAGTAGTAATGGTGAAGATGAAGAAACTATTATGAAACATCTTAATACATCTATAGCAAGTAAAAAAACTAAATACTGTTATTTTTATATCATTTTGATTAAAAAAACAAGTCCAATAAAATGTAGCAATAAAATCATCCAGCCTAGGATATGCAAGTATTTCATAAATTAACAAAACTTTTGAGATTTTCCATTAATGGATATTAAGATTTTGAAGCATTTAATGTGTAAAGAATTTCATAAAATAGAAAGAAAGATAATTGACACTAAGTCAGTAATCATTAAATATTACACCTTTACCCCACTTAGCACTTGGCCTTTTTGTGAAGATTCACAATAGTGATCATCATAAATTTGTACCCTTTGATTTACAATTAATTATTCACTACAATGATTGTAAAAAAATAATTAAAAAAAAAATTTTGGTGGCCATTTTGTATTACTGATCACATCACAGAATAGTTATTAATCTTATTCAAAAGCAAAATACTGCGCTGTAATGTCTTTCATGCTAAAGTTGTATTGCACATATTTTATTCATAAAACAATGTTATAGTGCTGCATTCAATATTTTTATTATAAGCTTAAAATATGATTCATGAATGTACAGTATTTTATTTAATTTTTATCCAGTATTTTTATAAGACAATTAGTACTTCATTAATAACATATCCAAAGTAAAGATTTTCATTGTTAATGAAATGACTACAAAAGCAAAAAAAAAAATTATTCACTACATGAATATATATCAACATAGTACTGTAAAAAATAGCAAATTCATTCAGCATAAAATTAAAAATGTACAGTACATACATTAGCTGAAATATTCAGTCAATTAATTTTGAATTAATTTTTTTCTATCAAATTGAAAATGCTACCGTTGCTAATCTAAAATATTTTCAATAAAAAAATAAAGAGAAGATAAGAGGGAAAATGGTTTCAGATTTATACAGTTAAAATCAAAAATTACCAAATGTATATTAAAAATAATATTTTGCTTCCTTGATTTTAAATCAGCTCATAATTCTTTTCAGATATTCAAAGCAATGGAGACATTATTGCAATATGTAAAAATATGCACTACTGAGAAAATATATAAATTTCATTCAGCATCAAACTGAAAACAATTTTTGTTCATATGTACTGTCAATATTAAATTGTGTACAGTATAAATTTTAGCTACAATTTTGAATTAAAATCTTTACAAATACTAATTTAAATCAAATCAAAACTGCTATCTATCATATTTGAATTGCATTTTTGGAAAAAAATATGAGGATGATTTTTATGCAATTAATAATAAATTGTGTATGATGAAAATGCAATACAAATAAAATGAATAAAATTAATGCCTTTAATTTTTATTTAAATAACCCATAAATCTGCCATCAAAACATATTGTGCTACTTGACAAATTACTAAGTCATTGCAAAAACATGGCTACTAAACTTGATAAAATAGTGACATGTCATGCCCAAAAATCCCACTACAGCTATCGTATTTGTTTATTTAGTGCAACATAGTACACATTGTAACAAAATCCTTAAATATTGATTACAATATGCAAACTCAAAATGCATTATATTTTTTTCCTTTTTTTCAATATGCTGAAACT
Source organism: Epiperipatus broadwayi (assembly GCA_028023455.1). Lineage (NCBI taxonomy): Eukaryota > Metazoa > Onychophora > Udeonychophora > Euonychophora > Peripatidae > Epiperipatus > Epiperipatus broadwayi. Next base: position 2,432,029 of record JAQFVV010000142.1, on the reverse strand, counting down.
TTTTTTTAAAAAGTAGATTGTGATTAAGCTTTTGTAATGTATCGTATGTTTATTTGGCTCTTGTTACACTAATAATAAATAACATGTCTTTATGGTCTAAGTAACCTAACACCCCTTTAGTAACCCATAATGCATTGTTACTATAAGTTAACCCTGCTACCATTACTTCCTTTCATATAATTCTTGCAGCATCATATTTATTATATGAAAATACTGTTAATTTCTTTTTCAGTCTCTTTCTTTTCTTTGCTTCATTTATCAACTTTTTCTCCCATTCATCCAAGCAATTTCTCTGATTACTTAAGATGATTCCCAAATAGTATTTTTTACATTCCCCAGTAAAAATTCATACTTCTCTGTTTCCCCAGCATTTATCATTAGTACTTTTGATTTTTTCACTAAATTTAACTCCCCATCTGTTTACCCACCCTTGTGCATGTCTTTAGCATACCTTCCATATCTTCCCTACTTTCTGTGCACAAGAAGATATCATCAGTAAATAAAAGTCCTGATAATGTATGCATTCTGTTGACATCTATTAATGGTATCTCCATCACTCTTACTAGTGTTTCTATTGCTCTCTCCATTTCTCTCAAATATAACAAAAACAAAATAGATGACATACAGCATCCTCTCCTTAATAATTTTCATACAATCTTTTACTAATATCCACTAAAGTTCTATTTTTCCCAAATTTACTAAACTTACTCATAATCTATTTCTATTTATTCTATGATATGCTTACTCTATATTTATAAAGTCCATATATAATAGTATACCTGTATTCCTACTCATATCTATAATTTGTGTGACTACAAGTAAACTATCTCTTATATGCCTATCCATGCATTTTGCTCATTATATTATTTTTTCCATCCATTTTGTCACTCTTCTAGTCACCATATATGCAAAAACTTTATATAACACTGACATTATTGCTATCAGTTTATAATTGTTTATTTTTCTATGGTCCTTATCCTTTCCTTTAAATAATAGCCTTACTTTTGTACTATTCCAGCTATCTGGAAATTTCTCTTTTTTGTGCCATCTTATTAAAACATAATAATAGCTTACTTTTACCCTATTTACCAAATTGATCACTATCTCAGCTGCCCATCCATCTAAAACTCTTGCCTTTCCACTTTTCAATTTCTTCCCTGTCTCATTTAATTTATTTTCTGTAAAACGAATATTTCCATTACTATGTGCTTTTAAGTTTGTTAACACTCTGTTCATCACATCTAACATCTTTTCTATATCCATTACATATTTATTTAAGATTGTCTCTAATTCTTCACTAGAGCTGCACTCTTTATCTTCATCATTTAGTAATACTATTTCTCTCCCCTCTACATTCTTTCTTTTACTAAATTTTCAAAATTTTTTACTCCATCTCTTCCACTTTTATTAATATCTGCCAATAATTTACTATTTCATTCCATTCTCTCTCCATAATTCTCTATTTTAACCAACTTCTTTTTTTAAAAAATAGTTTTCCCATTTAATATTAACATCTTTTTTACTTTTTTTTTGTTTTTAATAGCACATTTATATTCTCTGCATGATTTCCCCTCTCTTTTACACTTTTACTAATTCTCACATTTCTATTTCTTTTATTCTTTTGAATATTTTCACCTAAAACTCTATTTGTGTCAAGCGTTGGTGGTCGAGAGGTCAGCACAGCTGCCTTACAAGCAGTTGCCCTGGGTTAGTGGGTTTGCTTCCTGGCCAACATTATGATACATAAGAAAAAAACTCTATTTGCCACTTTTCTACTTCACCACATCAGTCTTTATATATACCCCCAACAAACTGTTCCATGATTTCTTCTACTTTTATATTCTTCTGACCTATTCTTATTATTCATTCTCTATCCACATCCTTCCCTATCCTTTCTACATTTATTACTATTTTCCATCACATTACTAATCATTTCTATTATAAAAAATTATGATCACTATTATATATTCTCTCTTCTTTATTTATTATATTGCACTTTAACACAAATTGGTGAAGTTAATAAACTAATAAATAATAATAATATTGGCTTAGTGCTTTCAGGGTATCTGCAAACCCTCCAATTTTCTATGCTTTATTTATTCCCTCTTTCTCTACTAATACATAATCTATTGTATAAAATATATTATTTCTAGACAATGTGTATTGCCCCTAATAAATATTTGATAAATGTTCAATGCTCAAATTCACTCTGACAAAAATCTTTCAAAAGCTATCCATTCATATTATCCACATGACCAATTTCTTTAATATGCCATTCTTATCCTCTATAACTATTGTTTTGTTTTTTTTGAAACTTTGTCTACCCTTAACTAGGCATTCATAGATGCTACTGTTCCACTCCATTATAGTTTGACTATCCACTTCTGTCTTCCTAACCTTATCTCAAACCACAAATGTTTTTGACATTTTACAGTATTTAAATATTTTTTCATATAACTCCTATATCACCATTCCTTTTTCTTTTATATTTATATCCTGCTATACCAAATCTTCCAGTATATATTCTTCTTCTTCTCTTAGATGTGTTTCCATTTCTGTTAATACCCCCAACTCTTCATTTTTAATTGTTTGTTTAATTCCAGCCACTTTTCTGGTCTTCTATCTGTTTGCATATTAAAATAACAAATTTTAACAATTTCTTTCTTTTATACTATCCTTTTATAAATTATTTTGACTCTTTTTTCACTATTACATTTGCAATTAGCTTGTTTATCATTAATTTTACAGACATATTCCCTCTCTACATCTACATTTATATTTGAATCAGCTATCATTTGTTTACTTTTTACATACCATATATTCTTAACCTTCTTTTTGCTAATACTGTAATTTAAAACCCTACACCTCTTTATAAGTTTCCCGAACTATAATATTCTTCATAAATCAAACCCCTAATGCTTAACTTTCTTGTTTTGCTAAGTGAAATCCATATTTACTATATAACTCCCTCTTTCTAATAAAAAATCCTACACATCTACAAATATAACATTATTTCTTTCACATAATTTTTTCAATCTTTTATTTATAAAATATGCCATATCTAACATATATCTATTGTTAAATTTTAATAGTAATTCAACTACTCCTACTCTTCCTTTAACTTTATTCAAATTACTAATCAATTATTTGTACTCATCCATTACTCTCTCTGATCGTTCTGACAAATTATTTGTCTATACCATAACATAAACATGTCTACTCTGCTGTTTCTTTACCTTATCTGCAACATTATTTCTAGCTCCAGGCAAACATACTCTTACACACCTATTTCTATTTTTCCTTGCAATCACATTTCCACATCCTCTAATTAGCATGTCTCCTATCAAGATTGTCTTATAGTTTATGTTCCTTATTTTATCCATTACATTCTCTTCCACCTTCTGTACTTTCTTATCTACTTCTTCCTTATCACTTCTGTTTTTTAATTCCTTGATCTACTCACACTTCATGTCTAATGCTTTTAATTTAATTCTACATCCATTACTTCTTCTTCTATCTTACTTATTCTTTGCATAACTGTCTCCATTGCACTACTTATTTTGTCATCCAGATCTCTTGTCACTCCACTATTATATATACTCTATTCTATCATTTTTATCTATATTTTACTCCATTTTTCTGACTTTTTCTTTAAATTATATACACTTATAAATCATTTTTTCACTTCTTTATGACATTTATTCATGATCTGCATAAGTTTGAGTAATCAACAGAGAATAGATGATACAGAGTTATATATAATATCCTCATTCATAGAAACCTCATTATGGAATGAAGGTATTATAACACTATACTATTTGTTTTCTATTGATTCTGCAAATTTACAGTAGATGGCTCTAGAATAAGATGAAAATGATCTTGTAAGTATGAAGACATTAAGCATGTCTTAAAAGTATATTCAGGGTTTCAGTTGCAATTTTATTCAGAAAGTAATTAGCAAAGTTTTTGTAAAAGTTTAAACAAAATGTACATTTAATTTAGATGAAATTACATAAAAATTAGTGTTAAAGAAATGTAAAGCAAATTAATTTTTTTGTTCTTTTTTGCATAAGAGTGAAATTTTTCTTGATTAAAGTAATAGTGAAAAGTGATTCATTTCATGTGGTATAATTTTAAATATAGTGCTTGCTAAGTTAAAGCTTATTATTTTCAAGTATAAAAAATAAAAAAGTTACATAGGAAAAATTATATAATAGTTGAAGTAGTTAAAGTTAGTGATGAAAGAATCAATAAAGACACTAGAAATTTTGTTTACATGCTTAAAAACAATATTCATCTACAACTGAAATAATATTGCACTTCGATTGTTATTATAGAAAAAATGATATAAATTTAAAAATTATATTCATTTGCTATTAATTTTCTATATATCCTTAAGCCAAAGGAGCAGATTGGATTTAAAAATAGATAATGCATAGTAAGTAAACTCATACTCAAAAAATATAATAAATATAAACGTTTAATAACTATATATATATATTGTAATTAAAGTATACATTTAAAGTTCAGGAAATTGAAAGTTCAATTAACTAAAAGAAAAAAAAAGGAAAATTATTTTAAAAATTGACAAAAATGTCACCATTTATTTCTTGATATTACCAAAACATTAACATAGAGATTCACTTTTTTAAAATTGATTTTCTGCAACGTTTGAAAAAGATTTAAAGTGTTTCATTTGAAATATCAGATGCCAAGATAATGATGATTATCTAGTCATCTTAGATTATCGAATGATGGATGTTGTTACTTTTCCAACAACGCTTAATGACTTACAATGAAGAATTTGTAAATTACATTTATTTAATGTGAACAGAGGCTCGAAAATAAATTTTAATAAAACCAAATTAAATTTAACTGATGCGAGTTGCCTAAAAATATAATTAATTTATAAAAAATACTGCTTTAGAAAAATTGTTTCAACTAAAGCAGCTGTTTATGAACCTTTTTTTTTTTTTATCGTGGATTAATAAAATGACAAACATTTTTCTGTAGATTTTGATAAATATAACAGATAAGAAATAGTTTTTAAAAATCATTATATATATAAAAATCTATTAATATCATCATCATTCTGATCATTTCCAATTATATAGAATGACCTCTGTCTTCTCTGCATTATCTAAAATATTTCATTATGGCTATATTTTATTCTATACCTTATTGGATTTCAAGCATATAGTTTAAGGCACTGGAAAAAACTATGCCAATGATCAGCCAGATTTTTTTCAGTTGAATCTCAGTATATAGCTCTTCAAATATTATGTATATAGTTGTTTTGAATTCATTGTAAATGTATATAAACAAACACAATTATTTTCTCTAAACAATCATTTTAATATTTCAACCAGAAGGCTGGATTTCATCAGAAATTGCAGCAAAATGGTTTCCTCCAAAAGAGTAAATGAAAAAAGAAGATTGATTGAGGAAATTAGAAATAGTAAGAGAAACTGGATTGGATATATATTAACAAGACAGTATAGTTTAATGAAAGATGTTTTGAAGGAATTGATTAATGGAAACAAAAAAAAAAAGGGATGGAAAAAATTGACATTGCTAGATGATATAACAGAAGGGAAGAGTTACAAGGAATTGAAGAGTTGGGCAATGGAGAGAGAATGGATTGGAGAAATGGATGAATTGGTGATGTGATATATCTCTGGACATATCCATGGCACAGAATGACATTGATGATGATTTTCTTTAGTTAAATATATATAGACACACACACAATTTATATTTATTTATATAAAAATGCAAAGACACTCTTTATTGTTAGAGGAGGTTGCCTTGACTATAGGTTGAGATTGTTGATAACTTAAGGATTGATTGTTAAAATGCAAAAGCAGTTTTTTAAGGGTAATATTTATGTGATCATTGTTGCTGATTGAACTTAAATAGAAGACAGTAGATAAAATGTTCTACTTTAATCTTTATCATAAACATTGTGGAAAACACATTTTCACATAAATATGTTGTTTCAGAATTTTTATTAACTTTTCCATAGATTTGAATATTTACTTCTAATACTGATCTAAAATTTAATCAAAGTTATAGTGCCTAATAAAATGTTAATTGATCTAAATTTTGTATGTTCAGTAAAATATTATTGATTCATGTGTTTATATTGTTTTTTTTAACATAGATTATTTTTATATGCCATATATAGTGTTTCTTAACACTAGTAAAATTATGCTTAACTGATACATATCATGAATTTACAAAATCAAAAAAAAATCATTATAAATATTTCTTTCACCTTTATGTGTCAAAATTATAATTTTTTTAAATCTATGCCCCAAAGTTATTACTTTAATTAAAGATACTGGTAATACTTCAATATAAATTCTTTTTGATCCAATATTCATTTTAAATTAATTCATTAATATATAAAGATATATAACCAAGCAATTAATTTTTCAATCCACTCCATTTAACAAAATATAAAATTATAAAAAAATTTCTATAGAAATGTTTCTGTTTCAGTTCTTAATTCAAATAATCTAGATAAAATTAAAATTTTATGCAAAATACTGTGTAGTTCTCACTGGAAATCAATATGGTCCAAAATTTTATTACTATCATTATTAGAAGCCACCTGTAAATGAGTAAAGCCATTTCAATTTCAAAAGAAAAAAACTATTCTGAAGATGAGTTTTGTGATAACATTACAAATGAATCTGTAAACCTAAGTTTTTTTGTTTATTTGATATTTTGTGATGTTAATTTATAATTTCTTTTGTAACAGCTTTTCTTTCTGAAAGATTTCAATACTATGTCTAATTATTGCTTTTCATTAAATTCTATTCTTTGCCATATCTTTCCAATAAAAGCAATCAATATTGCACTTTCTTAAAATGTCTTTTATTTTTATAACATGAACATGGTCTACCTCTTCCATAAAAAGCAATTCTTGTATTGTTTATTCATTTTAGATATCGAATTCAATGAAAGTGTGATTTTAACATAGTAGAATAACTCTATAGTATAACTACCCAAAGTTTACATATCCAATTCAATGGAGGCATGATTTTCATTTATTTTACATGTCCATTTCAATGAAAATGTGATTTTATATCTGTAAACTCTATAGGATAAAATCCGGAAAGTTGAAGAACATATTGACTGGTTTTATGCTCTTTCCATAGTATTTTTAAATTTATATAGAACATCTTTAAATGAAATTTTTCCAATCAGTTTATTTAACATCAATCAAATATTCAAGTTTCACTTTTATATAATAAATTAAGAAAAGCAACATCTTTTGTCAAAATAAGTCATAGATCACATGGCTCTATCTTTTAAGCTTGTAAGTTATAAACAGTGAGGATTGCCAATTCTTCACTGTTTATTGTATGTAAAATAATGGAGTCCTTGTTGCAACTCAATGTCTAAACTGACTTTTCTTTTTATAAAACTATCAAGATATTCAAATTAGTTTACATTCTTGAGTTTTTACAATCCAAGCTAAGACTTGCTAATAATTTTTCTTCCATTACTGAATGATAATGAACTTGAGTTTTTTTAACATTAATCAGTGAACCAAAGTCTATATATGTTGCATTCAGAACAAGCACAATATGAAAATCACATTTTGAATTCGCAAAAATAGCACAATCATCAGAATGATTTAAATTCAGAATCCCAAAAGATGAAGTGTTTGATATTGCTTTTGTTGATACAAATTAAAAATTTCCCTACCAAACATATATCACAACTTGATCCCTGTGTAATTAAACTACCTAAAAAAAGAATTCCCCAGACAAAATTGAAAACAAAATTGGAGAAATTCCCCTTTGTTTAACATCAGTTTTTATTTCAAATGCCTCAAATTTTTTAGTTGTAGTATTATATTGGTGGAAAATCAAATAACTTGAAACAATACCATATATCTATTTGATTAATTGAATCTATGCTTTGGTTAAGTCAATAAAAACAATATATAAATCATTCTCTTTTGTTCCCAATACTTTTCTCATATTTTCCAAGCAATGAAAAACATGCCTGTAGTACTTCTTGATTCTCTAAACCAACATTATGTCTTTAATAAACATTTACCATTAACATGAAAAAACTCTAATCAAAAAATACTGAAAATGTTAGTGGATAATAATGAGATTTCATGATAATTATTACAATCTTATTTATTCACTTTATTTTTAAAAATTGAAATAAAAATGAAAGAATAGAATCATGTTTAAAATCAGGCAATTATATATCTTCATGATTCCAGATATTCCCAAATATTTATAATATTTTTGAGGATACCATAACACTACCATTATATCTTAAAACTAAGTATTTTATCAGGTCTTGCAGACTTTCTGTTTTTACTATTACAAAGACCACTTTGATTTAGTAGGATTAATATTCTTATCCATATCAAAATGAGCAGACATAATGATATATTGTTAAAAGTCATTATCTCAACTCTTATTCCATTATTCATTAAAATATTCATTTCATCTACTCAAATTATTATTATCATATAAGAGAGTGGAATTTTTGAGTTTAATAAGAATGTGATATTACTTCTCAGGTCCATATGTTGCTTTTAATTTGTCAAAAAATATTTAAAGTGATCATGATTTTGAACATCTGCATCACTTTTGTATTTCAATCTAATAACCATTTTTAAAGCATGTTATAATTGATTGAACTTATGTCTCTATATTTATTATAAAGCTCAACATTTAATTTATGAAATTTTTCAATCAAAAATGACATTTCTTTTAATCAAGTAATTAATTATGAAGTCATTGTCAGAAAATTAGTCATGATTTTTATTTTTTGCAAATCCAAAAGTAGATTTACTTGTATCTATAAAAGAATTTTATGCCTTGATAATATGACAATTCTTAAAATCCCATTAGCAAGTTTGTTTCTAAAGAATAAAGAATTTTCTTAATAAGAGTACCAAACTCCCCATACAGTAGTGATCATGTGATGTTTTGATGGTTTTAAACAATTTTTTTGTGAATATGATTGCAATAATATTTATTTTTAATTCAGCTATCATATTAACCTTGGACTATACTATTTTGTGATCCACCCAAAAATCTTCTACACTTGTAAATTATCATTTAATGTAAACATTTGTCATATTCTGACTATTATTTACAATGCAATCCATTCATATAATTATTTTGAGTTTGGACACATCCATACTTTAATATCAGTTTTTCTACCTAAACAAAAAAAATTGTGATGGACAATCCATATGTTGTGCAAAATTCAATATCAACAGTCCATTTGAATTTAAAGTACCAAGACCATTATATCTAATAACCTTTGGTAAAAGTTTACTATTGGTATTAACATATGTATTAAACTCTTTAAAAACAAAATTTTGAGTTATTTTAATACTATTATTAAAATAATGTTATTCAGAAAGAAATTAAAAATATTCTTTTTGTTTAATTCTTTGAAACATACACACTAACAAAATAAATATTGATATCATTAGATAAACTAAGTTTTTTACGAATAACTTTTCATTGATATATTGAAAGAAATCTAAAAGTACAAGTATGGCAAACTTAAACACTTTGCTATTTTTTAAAGGTTAAAGATTGTAGCCATATACCATTTCTATTAAACTTCCTTCTTCTGAAAGATGATTTTCATTAAGAGCATAATATTAAATCTGACAGCTCTTTCACTACAGCTTTGTTCTCTATTCTGTTCTTGAATAGTTTTCATCAAGTAATGTTTACAGATTTTATATATTTATTTTATTTAAAAAATTAGATGTATGAAACTTAGTTTTACTTCTGCTATAATTTCCTGCACTATAACTGATAATAATATTATTTCTATTGCTTTAATGAGTATTCATCTAGGCATGAAAATCTAGTCAGATTGTATAAGACAGGCCATTGTTAGCCATGTTTGGAAGATCCCACTTTTATCATAGACTACGTATCCTTAAATAAGGCTGCCTAAATGGTACAATCTTTATCAGCTGGAACTCCAGTTTTAAATCTAATTCCAAACTGAGTTATGAACTATTTCAAGAAAATATCATAATTAAAGAACTAGCAGCTCACTAAGATTATCCTGATCATTACTTTTTTGTTTATTGGGCTTGAACAAAAAAGCAAAGATTGAAAAAAGTAAATAGAGCAGAAATATTGTGGCTGACAAACACATAATTTTATTTCTGCAGTTGAGATAGTAATGGTTTGAGAGGTTCATGATAATTAATGCTCTAGCTAACTAAAATGACTCATGAAAGAGAGGAAGAAAAAAAACTGTTTTTAGTAAAAAAGTAACTATTCTTTGATGAACATTTTATTTTTTAAGTTATTAGGAAGGATATTAGTCAGGTATTATTTATTTGCTATTAACAGTTAATCTCTACATCTGAAGATTATTCCACTCCATTATCTGCTACATGTTGAGCCCATTGGTTAGCCTGAACATGACACACGATGACCAAAATAATTAAGCCCATAGCCATTTTAACTACAGAAGAAAAAATAAAAGAACTAAATGCTACTGGTAACTTTTTAGAAGATTGTACATTGACCACAAACAGATCGTTATATATCACACACAGATTGCCTCAAGCAGGTTAATGCAGTAAGAGAGAAATATAATAAGAGCTAAAGGGTTGTAATCATAGCCCATTTTTTTATTTTCATGCTTAAATATCCAAAATAATGAATCAAAGATTATTATTATTATTCTCATTCTTACAAGACGTCGTTTTAGTCTGTTTATTTGACACCTTGCATACCGTCTTTCTTATGTTAATAATATACATAATTGTTACAGGAACTCCTTACATCCTTCCAATACCAATTACAAATCATGTGGTCTAACGAATCCAAAACCTATGATATTAGTGTTATTTATTAATTACTAGATTAATAAATATTAAAGCACTAAAATTGACAAACCATTAAACACCTACACATGTTTACACCTATCTGTATTTTTAAGTGGTACTAAAATAGCCTGAACTAGGCGATCATGCAGAATCTCCATGAGTTCAAACCTCGGAATAACGGAAGTGAAATATGGCATGGATGAGGCGAGTTAGGTATATATTTAATATTTAGTTGGTTCTTAACCTCTCCTCTTCTAGGAATAACATCAATGTGCATGTGGTATATATAGATACAAGGATCAAAAACATACTCTTTTATTCATTGTGATGATCCAGCTAATTTATTTTCCTACCAGATAAAAGTCCGTTCCGTTACACATGGCACAATCAAGCGTTGGGTTCCAAACAAATATCAATAGTACTATTCTAAGTCCGTTTCGTTACAATATATTAAAAATAAATGTAATACTTTATTTTATCTAAAAAAATGATATTTTTTTTTTTGTCATTTAAAATCCTTAAAAGAAAAACTCGCTTTATTTTCTTAAACTTATGTTGTTCTAATTATTTTAACTTATAGTTCCCTAATTCAAAAATGAGTAATTTTTTTATCATAAAAATATAACTCTTTGCTAATACTAGTAAGCTGTATTAGTGTAATTTATTGCTATTAAATTTTTTTTAACATAAAACAACAACAACAAAACTGGCTACTTCAATATAAGTAATTATGTTAATGTATCAATAAATTAAATTACTTTTTTAAAAAAATAAGATTTTATAACAAACTTAGTGACGATAGAACTATAATTATATATTGGACTATTTTCACTTTTCAAGTATATTCAAAAATAGCACAGATTAGTATCTATTGCAACATTTCAAATAGTATTATCCTCTCTTTTTCAGGTGTAACTAGCCTCACCAAGGGCAATACTAACAAGGGTATTGTGAATATTGAATTTAAGGCAAATTTTAATCAAATAGGCTATACTATTTTTTACCAAACAAAAACCCAACTGCTACATATATGGTTATATTTTGATAGATTTAATTAATTAAAACTACATTTTCTTTAGTTTATATTAACTTTCTATAAATAGTTCTCATCATTTTTTTTATATTGCATCAAAATAGCTTCCTCTTTAGAAGCTAAATCTGTTGACAGAAAATAAATATTTTTTTTTTGTTTTGTTTTAAGTAAGTGCAGCAGATAACAAAACTAAAGTAGAACTTAGATTAAATAATAACAAAGAAAAAAGAGATTATATTAAATAAACAGAAATGTTTTTATAAATTTTGTGATTTGTACATTCATAAACCCATTAGTAAGTAATAGAAAAACAATTTTTAATTATTACAGTATTTAGCAACTTGGTATAACAATATGTCATGGATTGTGTATTTTTCCTACTTCCCTAACTAAATTTGAAATAAAAACAAGTAATATTAATTAAAAATATATGAAATGCTAAAAGCCATATTAGAAATAAATTGGAAAATTATTTATTTTTAATAATTAAATTAAAACTTTTGTTGCAAAATTATTAGAATACCTGCAAATGTACCCAACCTATAGAAAGGTTATTTTTGTAATAGTTTTTTTTAAATTGATTGCTTTAATAAATTTCAATTATGCATGGTACTAATGTGGAGCTATGAATTATGGGATATCAAGCTACACAACTTCAATTCTATGTTAACCAAAACTAAATAGAAGTACAGTACTATAGCATCTATTTTTTCCCTTTCAGTACATATCACATTTTAAACATAAATTTATGTAATGTAATATACTATACCTATTCACTTCTGTACTATAGTTAAAAACTTATATACTGATTTTTTCCCCAGCATTTTTTCTTCAAAAAGTTTTATTCCAATACCATATTTTTTTAAGAATCCAGAAATGTATCCGGCCTATGGAAAGATTCATTTTTGTAATAAGTTTTTTTAATTTGATTTAACAAATTACTTTCTTTGCATAAAATGCTTCATAAAAAAATTATGGTTTATTCATGGTGGAACAAATACTTATTTTTTTCTTTGAAAAATATGCCATCTATCAAAGAAATGTTTAACTTCAATATCATATGACAGCATTACGGACAAACATTTAGGGATTTTTACCTTTATGTTAAAATATTACTACAATCCAGTTGAATATTTCAATATCGTATAAAGTTAAAAATAAAATCTGTGTTTTAGTGCATTGAAACAGGCATTGTGGAACTTTGTGAAGTTAAAAAATTATGAAGAGCTAATTGACTTTAAAAAATGAATATGCACTCTGCTATATATGCACAAAATATTGGAAACACAAGTAAATTAGAATTCCATTATAAATGAAATGTAAAAGAACCACATTATAGAGATTAATCTTACAGTGTTAAAATTAATTATTCAACTGATATAGAAGTAGAGAAATTTTATATGGATTTACATAACACTTTTGGTCAGACCAATCAACATTTAAAATTTTTATCATTGATGAACAATTAGAAGATGAAACTGCTGTGGGTAAATTTGATTACAGTGAAGGAAATGAGAGTAAATATTGACTTGTGAAGTTTTCCGGAAAAAAACACTAACTATATATTTTTAATTCTTTTGTGTGTGGGGTGGGGGGATGTAAAATACTAAAATAAAATAGACATTGAAGCACTCAAATGAAGGTACAGAGGATTGGATTATATTTTGACTAACAGAAAATATGTAATGTTGTTAATAGATTCAACACAGAAAATAATTATTAATTAGTGAGATAAAAGTCATTATTAACAGTTGATATTTCTAACTTTTAGAAACATTTTTGTGAATTTAAATTAGATGTTGCAAATCATTTAAAAGTATTGTCTTAAGACAATAGTTTAGACTATTAAAATCAATCAGAAGATAATTGATACTCTAAGAACTGAAAAAGATAACTGTACCAAAAAGCAATTTACCAGTTAATTTTTTAAGATGCAAGAGAATAAATATATGAAGAAAAGAACAAATATGATTCATTAAACAGAATTGAAAATCTAGAGTTTTGTAAAATGATATGAAAAAGAAAATATGAGAAAACAGAATTATATATTGGCAAGGAAAGCTATAGAAGAAAATAAAAATTTCAAAATTATAAAACATCTTGGTATTTAGAGGAAAGTAGTTATTTTTACAATAAGAAGAAAAAGTGTAACTATTATCACTAAATGTCATCATGAAATATGTGGAAGAATTCTATAAACATTATATAGTAATAAACAACAACAAAACACAAAATATCTCTCACAATTATTTTGTGTTAACAAACATTTTAAAGCAAAAAATGAGATATGAAATTAAATACATAAACTTCAGGAAATGATGAAATTATTCCAGATATCTTAAAAGAAGGAAATGATGAAAAAAAAAATTGTAGTCAATGTTGTATACTAAATGTCTAAATGATAAAGGTGTACCAGTTAATTGAAAGAATACAGTAATAATATTGATATTTGAAAAAAGTGATAAAGATCTTAGTAATTACTGACCTAATTAGTCTTCTATCACTCTTATATAAAATCTTTACCAAGACAACTACATCTTGTCCCTAGTAAAAACATTAAATTCTAACTAATCAAAAGAACAAATTGAATTTAAAAGTGATTTTTAGCATAAAGGATCATATCCAAATAGTAAAAACATCATAAAAAAGTCTAATAAATATGAATTGCTATTATTCTTTGGATTTGTATATTATGAAAAGGCATTTGATATATTTGATTTATCATGTTCTGAAGAATTTTCATCAAAATGTCACAGCTATGATAGTAGTATTAGGAATAATACTGAGAAATAAATATTACAGAGTGATTCTGTGTTTTCATAACTTTTTGCAATAGTTTTACAAAATGTATTTTGTGGATTAAAATGGAAAGCTAAGAAAATAAAAATTAATGGAGATTATTTAAAATATCTATATTTTACAAATTATGTTTCAGAGCTTCAGGAAATATTGCAATAATTATCAAAAGATTACTTCTAAAAAAAAAAACCAAAGTAATCTTCAGTGGATTTTTTTCATAAGAAAAAATAAAGGTTGATAATAATGAATTAAAAGAAGTTAAAAACTACAAATACCTTGGATAAAGAGAAACATAATAGATAAATATAATCATAGAATCAAACTTGAATGGAGTGTTATTCATAGAAATAAATTAATATTACAAAAAATATGCTTATGTGTTTGAAAAGGTTATAATAGATTCATTTCATTAGTTCTTGCTTACTTATAGATCTAACACTTAACAGAAATGTAAGGTAAGGACATGTTACCCATTCTGCAACATATGGAGATGTATGTTAGGAGTAAGAAGTGTTTAAAAATAAATTATATGGATGAGAGAGTAAATAGGTATCTATGACATCATAGAAAAAAATTAAGAGATTGAAATGCAGCTGGGTTGGATATATTGATATAAGAGATTATATTAGATGGATAGTTGAAGTTTAAATTGGCTCTCTAATGATTTTAAAAGACATAGATGTAAACTACATGTGAGATGAATGGATGAAAAAATAAAGTTTTCTGATGTGTTGTGGAGAAGAAAAATTAGGGATTGATGTATCACGTTTAAACATGGAGAGATCTTTATGCTGCAGTGAATCAATAATGCTTGAAAATAATGATGATGATAATATATATTTAAAACACAACAGCTCTACTCTAGAGTTTTAGATCCTCATTCCCAGGTCAGTTTTTGACTTTTGCCTTTATGAATAAGAATTTGGGATTCATTACCAGAATTCAATATTGGAACTAATGCTGTTGCGCATTTACTTTCTTATTTACTACGAAGCTAAGTCTGAAATTCTAAGTAAAAGTAGTTTAGTTTTAAAACCAAACTAATGTTTGGCAATTTTGTAGATATAACCTCAAGTCATTAACTATATATTTAACTTCATTTGACCTTTTAGCTATAGCATGTTTTTTCTTAATGAGAAATGTATATAAGATTAAAGTATTATTTGATTCTTCAATTTACCCAGCATGGATATAAACAAAAGCAGACTCTATGTATAATAAATATAGTAGTCTGTGGTACATATAAACAATGTCTACAATATACTGATGATAATCAAATATAGGGGATTTGAACTCAGCTTTCAAGAACCCTTCTATTATCCACACTATCTCATATCTCTCATACACACGACCATACACATGTAGAAAAGATAAATAATCACCAATTAATAATCAAGTATTAATTTAATAAAAACATGTTAGAATTAGAATATCTGCTGTCCAACAGATTACTAAACACGTCCACATTAATTTTTTTAAAATTTTGTTTATTTTTTTATATTATTAACTATTCTTAAACATTAATGTTTACAAATAAATAATGTTTTAAAATTAAATTATTTTCTTTCATTGATTCTTTTTTACATATATAAAAGATAATATAATCTGACATTTTAATATTTACAATATTTATTTAAACTTTGAAATAAAATAAAACGAAAAGACACGGTATATAAAATACTTTTTATAAAACCGAGTCTGACAATTCTTCTTAAAATTAATTGCTAAAAATAGTTTTTTTAAAAGAACATAGTTATTTATTTATTAAAAAAACATCTCTTATCACAATTATTACTTTTTTGCTTCACTGCTTTAATTATCTTATTTGCTGAATATGTATAAATAAAGATAATTTATTTTATACATATTTTTTATTTGTTAATCTTGCATACATGAATTTATTACGACTTCTGATAAACCTCTACAAAAAGGCTATCCACTCATTTAGATTCTTCTATAAATAATGAAATTATTTCACATGCATTAAACTAATTTTTATTATTCTATCTGTTTCCCTCATATGAGAAACATTGATTTCTCTCTTTCTCAATACTTTTTTTCCAATGAATTGTCAATTTTCTTTATCATGATCAAAATTTTTGATAGTTTTTGTTTTAAAGTTGACTTCTCAATAAAAATTGGTTTTGATTTGTTACATTTTTAAATCTAGAAATTGTTCTTAATTTAAAAACCTGCAGTCTTTTTTATTTACTATTATAAAATAAAATATAACTACATGATTAATAGTTACAGTATTAGATGATGTTCAAATATTAGCATGAGAGAGTGAGTATAATTATCCATTCCACTCTATTATAGTCAAAATTGATATTTTTGTATACTTTTCTCATCTGAAAAACAACCCAGAATTTTTTTCTTATAAGTCTATTTCTTTCGGCTATTCCTTCACTCCTGTAACTATACATTTTAAACTGCATAAGTATTTCATTTCTAAGTACAGACTAATTTTTGCAGCTACTAGAAGAATTAGTTTATGAAAAAAAACACACATCTTTATTAACATAATTTTTTTATTATGCAGTCCATTATTATCAAGTTTAGACCACATTTAGGCAAAGCTATACTTATCATTTTTGTTAATTTTTTTATTTTAATAGATATAATATTTGTGTCTGGATTAATTACGATATAGTGGATATTAAGGCTTTACTAAGTTTCACTAGATATTATTTCTTGCATTTTCACTTTTATTTAATTTTACTTTATTGATATTGTGTACAGATACATTGAAATAAACATGATATTTGACAATATTTAAAACAATTATTTCTAGCTAGCAAGATTCTTGTCTGAATTGGGTTTTCAATAGAGATTCTTTTATATTTATAGTTTGGCAGAATTTCATTTTTTACAAATTCAATATTCTTCTTAACATAATTTTTTATTAGTTGACTGTCTTTCATTTTTTGATAACTCATTAGTTGTTAAACATACTATCAGTTCTGATATACATTTTATCTTATAAAACAATAACAAGTTATAGAACATTTTACAGCTCTATATCCATTCTCCACCAACAACTATCTCTTGCATCTTCAATTTATGTTAATAAAACCTGAATTATAAGTGAAAAACAAATGACATAAAAGTATGTTTAGAAAAACTTATGTAGAAATGCCAAAGTGAATATAAAATAATAAATTTTGTTTAAATTCAATATGGAATTACTAATATAAAAAAATTAAATGGAGATAGACTAGATATATAACATATATATATATAAATCATGTCACTATAGCCAGTTCTTAAATAAAATTAATAGCATATCAATAATTTGTCATCAAGGCAACACTCATTTATTAAGATAATAAATGGAACCTATTTTTATCTTAAAAAATAAGTGTTGCTCTGACAACCGATTATTGATATTGTATTGATTTATTTAAGCATTCTCTGTAGTGATGTAATTTGCACATGATAACCAGTTAGCTGTTAGCATTTATGATTATATATATATATCAATGGATTAGGTTTATTTTTGAATGGATACTAAAAGATATTGGAATTATTATGTTTACTGAAATTTATAAAATAAAAATTGTTTTAAATATCTATAAAAAATCTACTTTACTCTGATTAACTGTTTCATTTATCCTCAGATTTTAGCACTATTTAAATTGCTGTTATAACATTATTATTAGATTCCATTAACTGATACCGATTGTTTATAAAAATGATATCTATTTATAAAATTTTCAATATCGTATAATTCGGTAGTCTATGTTGTTTATTTATTTTTTGATGTAGTTTAAAATAACTCTTTGCACTTGACAAAATTGTTGAAATAATTTGTTATTAATAAATAACATTAATATAACTGCCACCTAGTATAGAGTTTAGTAATGTACATTTAGTTAAACAAAACAAATATATAGAAGCAAGTAAAAATAGAAAATAATAAAGACCACTTTAATGAAAATTTTTTAGAAGCGAAATGAAGAAAATCAGTATGGATTTATAAGATAAGTGTGATATTATTATTATATTTCATCAATTAGCATAAAGATTCCTGATAATAATTCAAATGGTGGCCTATTTCTACAAAATTCAACATAATACTGTACATAGTTTATGAAAGTAGTTTATTTAGGATAAAAAAAGTCCTTCAAACTATTATACTGGAGATTTGTCAAATATGTATTAGTAGATGTGATCTCACTAGGATATTATATACTTATTTACAGTGATCTATATACTATTTATTTGGTACGATAAATCTTGTTAAATTATATATATATATATATTTCAATGTGTCAAAGCATCGGCCTGGAAGCGAACCTTTGAACCCGGGACAACTGCTTGTAAGGCAGCTGTGATGACCACTCGGCCCGGCCACCAACGCTTCACTAAATTTAATATTTAAACTTTGTTTTAGTGTTTTTACATTTATATGCACACTGTATAAAAATAACGTATTAATTAATACAGTTTAAATAATGTTTTGTCTTTATATTTAAACATTCATTTTTAACTTTTCATTATATGCCTTAAAGTTTTAAGACATGACATCAAAAGCAAATATGTTATCTGTTCAGTATAACCACTTTAAGCAAACAATTACAGACATAATGGATTAAAACAATTTTTGTGGTTTGATTTTTGAAAATGAATCATAGGAAAATAATTTTTATTTTATTGTACTGGAATTATTAGTTTAAGTAGTAATAAAGAATTATGTAATGTGCCTTGTTCTGTATTAAAAAAAATCATTAAAAAGCCGGTTTTCAATGTCATCCAGATTTTTAGATCATGTTGGGGTCAAAATAATTACTTACTATTATTAGAACATTCTTTAGTCTTATTTATATAAAATATGGTTAGGTCTTCCGTGTCAAATTGACCTGTTTAACTAATAAATTTAAATTGCAATAATAATAAAAAAAGTTTCTGTTGAATTAAAACATTTATATAACTAGAAAGGAAATAACAAACAGATACTGGAAATAATTATAAAAATAAAATACGATTTTTTTTTTGTCTAAAATAATGACGGTACTCTATTCAAATACCGATAACCAATTAGAAATCTTCCTAAATCTCTATAATGTAATTAGTTCACTAATTGGATACTCTGTAACTTTTATTCATTTGATAAATATGCTTATCTATAAAATAAAAAAAAATTGTCGATATTGGTATTCACATGGCACTGAATAAATCAGCTGATAACAAAGTTCTTCTTCTCTGTTTGTTTTGGAAACGGCTGCGTGCTTCATTTCGGAGTGGTTATTGTAACCGAATAATTATTGATCATTATAAGAAATGCCATATTCAAATACTTAGACTTATTTTTATCTAGCATTCACTGATTATTAAAGCTTTCGATAGAAATCTTAAAAGTAATGTAAATAAAATAAATTATTATTCTAATGCCAATGTTGAAAGGACGCTGAAAACTTTATGTGATATTTCGTTTAGTATTTATTATTTCTTGGTCATCTACTTAGGTATCCTAATTCACAGATTAACTTAAAAAACTGGATACATGTGCAAATATTATAATAGCTTATAAAATCTTTTTTAATATGTTTTTTTTTGAATATATAAAAACATCACTAAAATTAAAATAAGAATTATAAATGCCATTCTTACGAACATTTTATAGTTCAAGATGTAACATATAGTTTAAGTATCATCAATTTAAATGTGTTTCACACCTTGCCACATCAGGTTCCAATGCTTACATTATATGTATGCAAACAAAGTATTTACACATAGAGTGATAGTCAAAATTATTTATGTAAATACATGTGTGAAAGTTTGTGATGATAGTATTATAGTTGTAATTATATGTAGGGCCATGTCCATCATCTAATATTAATTGTTAAATATTTTTGGAAAAATGTAAACTTTATTTAAACTTTTCAAATACATTCATCTGTTAGTAATAACACACAAGTTAATATGAAATGTGCTTTAGGTGGTATTGTTCTTCTTCTCACTTCTGGTCTTACTGGGATGATCAGTGAAAATTCTAGTGTAGAAATCAAACCAAGTACCTTTAGATTTATAAATATTAAGTTTAAGATAATGCTTTAACTAATTAGACTATTCTGTTAAAGGCAACAGACATTAAAAATCTATATATTAAACCACGATGATCCATTTAATTTCTAAAGTTTTTTCTTAAGGAAATTATTGATGAATAGTTTTCATACATTATGAATTATCATACTAGATTGATTTATAAGGTTATTTACCATTGTCATGTGATCTGCTTATGAAAATTTTCTTTATTGTATGTTTCTTCATTTATCTATTGTTTTTGCTTTTTTCCTATTGAATATATGTTAATTGGTGCATGAGTGATATGTTACTTTAAATACACCTGTTTTATTCTGATCATCAATTTGCTCATGTTTTATTGTTTTTTGATGGTAGAACTGGTTTTACCAATGTACCTTCTTTCACATTTACATGATATTTTATAGATGCAGTTTTTATTTTTTAAGTCAGGCTTCTGCATAGTATACTATTCTGTTATTATATTAATTGCAAATTTTATTAGTTGGTCTGCTATTCCTCTTATGTAGGAATATACTATCATGCCTATAATGATATGTTTTTTTTTATGTTTTATTTTGTTGTCTATTTAAGATTTTTTTAGTGACAGCTTACAAATAATTACTTTCCATCAGAGTTTGTCCTATGTAAGTCTTTTTCTGAACAATTTTTTTTATTCTATAATATATTTCCATATTTTGTGCTTCTATTATGATTGAACATATTTGCTAAGTAACTGTAGTTTTGATTTCACTATAAGGGAGTCTTGTCACAAGACTATTGAAAACTGAATTTTATTGATTCTATAATAAACTTAATTGAAGAAAATATGTTACTGATATGAGTTCAAAATGTTTGTAATAGTGTTTCACTATGTGGCTATACAATAAATGAATCATTGACATAGCAAAGTCAGATTAAGAGTGGAGATGGAATATTTGTGGCTATTCTTCCATTCAAATATTACTAATCAAAAATTATGTTAGTAAGCCCATAATAATTCTTTGATTTCATTGGAAGAATTTTTTGTTGTATTGAAAGAATGTTGTTGTTAAGTAGAATGTTAAAAATACCATTAAATTTTTAATAGAAAGAGTTGTTCTGTTTTATAAGCTATTATCATCATATAATCTTTTCTCTATAATAAATAATGTTTTATTACAGTATATATTTGTGGATAAGTTTTCCATATTAAAGCTTATTAGTATAACAAACAGTTCTTTCAATTTTCACATTCATCATTAGACTATGTCTTGTATGCCAAATGATTAAGACATTGAAATTTTGACAAGTTTTGATATAATGAATATTTAGGTCTTAATACAAAAATGGGGTTATTTTTTTGAAATAGATATTACCTTACTTTTTCCAAATCAGTAAAATACCTAAAATGTGTAACTCTGTTTCTGTAATTAGTATAGAATTTTTTGCCATTTTTTATATTGACCTAATATGAGGAGCTCTCTTATTTTGTTAACATAATCAGTAATATCAATTACAACTGCATCATTGCCTTTTTTAGCAGAGAAATTAGTTATAAATTTGTTTATTGTGAGAGATTTAATAGTGTTCTCATAATAGAAAATGTTTGATTTCAGTTACATCTTTCAAATGCTTGTTTATTTTTAATTTCTTTTTTGGACATTTTTTTATTTTTATGCAATTAAAAAAATATTTTTTTTATTGTTTGGAAAAACTTATTGTGAAATATAATTCAATATATATATATATATTATTTTTATAATGCCATATTATTATAATACTGGTGTTGAAAAAATATTTTACCTTGAATCTACTTTTTTTTAAAGATAAATCCTTCACATTTTAAAGGTATTTTTTTTATTAAATAATTTTGATTTGAGAAATTTAGCTTTGTTTGCCCTTTGCATACAGTTGTAAGTGAAAAATCCATTTTAATTTTAAATATTTTAGATATATATAAGAAGAGATTGTTGTATATTGGCATTCTATATCAGTGAATTTAAAAAACTTTACAAAGATAAAAGACATTACTATAGAACGAAATTTTGTGAAAATTTTTTTATAATACAGACTAAAAACCAAATCTGCCTTTTCACATTTTTAAAATAAATATGAGCTACAAATTGATATAATGAATCTTTTCAAGTATTACATTTTAATATAGAATTTAGAAACACACATTTAATAAAACATAGTTATATAGAATAAAATGTTACTATGTATTATCAATGTAAATGTGTTCTTTTTTAATTGCAATCTAATGAATATATATATTGAAATTTAAAACCTCATTTTCCCAATTACTGCAGAGTAGTATCAGAAAAAAACCTTAAATATCCCCCCCCCCAGACCACTTTTATTATAATGCAAGGGACTTTTTACTCATACTGATTATAGTATAAGAACATGGACAATTTTAAATTATTTAGACTTGCCTTACCTAGAAGAAAAGTAAAGATGGATAATGTGTTTTATTAGAAATGCAATATTAGACATATCTTACATGAAAGTAAGTTTTCTTCCTATTTGTTGGTTGTTATAATTACATTTTGAATCAATTCATTGGATAATGACATTATATCAGCAGCAAATATAAATTTTCAGTTTTAAAATTATAGTATGACTGCATTCATAGCATCTCTATATGATTGTGTTTTAATTCTTCTAAAGAAATTGATTGAAAAATAATTGTTTTTAGTATCTTAATAGACTTGTTTGCTGTTACAGATATTATAAAATAATGCTATTGAAAACAGAATTTGAGATGAAAATTAAGTAAAGATTATGAAAAAGAAATTAGAGTTTATTAAATTTTGAGCTACTAGTTTGATATAATAAATAAAAGAAATTGAAGATGACTTCTTAATGCAAAACTGCATTGATTTTTACTTTGAATTTCAAGTCCTCTTTGATAAAGATAGTAATCAGGGATAGATCTGGGGTTAAAGGTAAACTCTAATGAGTCAAGCTTACAATAGGTTGTCCTTCAGTTTAAAAAAAATCAGATGATGTTATGCTGGATATTTTTAGCCAAGGAAAAAATATCCATATTTAGAGTAGAATTACATTACTAAAATGTTGTAGTTATTGACTTGGCATCAGAATTTGTATAACTGTATAAGAAGGTTTTTTGAAATTAAGGTTATTAGCTTGATAGTAAAACAGAGTTAAAGGCAACTTCTGGATATATAAGTAAATTGGTTGCAATTTTGAATCCCAAATCCTTATTGATAAAAACAAAAATTAGGAGTTGATTTGTGGATGAGAATTAAATTGCACTACCATCTAAAAAACAATGATTATATCAAACTTGTAATAGATAATTCTGGAATAAAAAAATAGTAAAATGAAAAACTGATGATGTTGTGGTGGTTTTATACTAAATCGCTCAGGTATAATTCTTGAACAAAGTATGTAATTTGAATAGGTGCAAATAATCATAACAAATGTTAACAGAATATACATTGAAAGGGAAAATAATTTGATATCATTATTTTATGTTGAAGATATTATTAATATATTGGATGAAAATTTTTTTAATGACATAAACTTATCTTGTTAAAAGTGAGTACAAAAATAAATATGAATGATTTATTGGAAGGTGATGACGCATGATCCAGAAATCTTTAATTCTATTATTGTTTATATTTTTTTATTCCAAAACATTATTGTAAAAATAATACAAATATTATTAAATGTAAATCTTGTAGATGTTATAAATTTTGGACAAAATAAAAATATGATTTTAATTGTAATAATAGATATGTATATTCAATTTGAAATCAAACTAAAATAATTTTATAGAGTATCTTATGTAAGACTGTTATGATTTGCTATTTTAAAATGTATATTATGATAATACACTTTACTACAAAGAATCAAATTGTAGACTCTACATGAATATGTTTTATAATTAATCAAACTTAAAGTAATATTGCAGTCAAAAATGTACTAGTTTTTGAGATTATATGAATAGAGAAAGTTTTCAAATTTTCTGTTTTGATTATGTGATAGAAATAAGCCACTTAAGGGATTTGTATCTGCAAATAGAGCATTATAAATTATAGAATGATTTTAAGTTGTTTTTGTTTTGACTAAATGACAAATATAAATAGCATTAGGAGAGTTGGGATTATTTTTAAAAGCAAGCCACAATATATATTTACCAAATTATTGCAGGAGTGTCATATTAATTAGAATAAAAATGTCTGGATGCCCAATAACCATGCATTTTGATTATTAATAGATATTTTTTTTTAAAAATTAAGACTGTTAGTATTATGATATATTAAAAAAATGATTTATTAGCATTAACTATATGTGACCGAACCCACTATAGCAAGGGCAATATGCACAGAATGTAACGATGTGAAACGAAAGATTAAGGAGGCTTGCTTTATTGCAAATGACAACTGTGCAATAAACCAAAAGGAATTGTGCTTTGCAATCTCCAGAAAATGGTCATTATGAATTTGCATAAATTTTGCATAAATCACCACTGAACTTCAAGTAAAGTAGGCTATGAATATGGAGACTTAAGATCTCTGAAAGTGCTCAGCCATACAACTCTTTAATAATATTTTGCAAGCTTCACTTTGTTGTGTAAAGCACAGTTTAAATTACTTATTAATTTTAATAACTCCACATTTAAAATTATTAATTTTATAAAAGTTGAAACTCTAAAAATTGTTTTCAGATTGCTAAATAAATTATATATTTGCATATCCAGTGCAATACTGGAATTAAATGCAATTTAATGATATGGATATTTGATAATTATAAAATTGCAGTGCCTTTTGAATCAAAATGAATCATGTTGCTAATATATATTAACTGTTTGAATAAGATATGATATGACATATATTATGATATTTATATTAGAATCATTTTTATCTATAACTAACAAGGTATAATATTGTCTTTACAATTAAAATGTTACAAATTAAGATTATGTGAATGATTCCTTTTATAAATTTTAATGTGAAAAGTGCTTACTTATATTTTAATGTATACTAGGTGATTTAAATATACAGCAATTATGTTTTTAAAAATTCATGATTAATATATGTCAAATTGTTTTAAACTCTGCTTACAAAGTTGCTTGCTATGCATTAATAAGAATATGAAATCATAAATGTTTTTATTTTCTAAAATAAACAGAACTATATACTTAATTTTTCATTTTAAAGTCACATAAAAATAATTATATCTTAAAGAAAAACTTTAAACTGTATGATTCAATTTTCTTTTTGGTTTTTGAAAAATACAAGATTTGCAGATACTTTTCAAATTCTGCATAATAAAAACTCCCATTGTATCAAGCTATATAAAATCCACAAAAATCACCACTAATTAAAGTACAATATGTAATATATTTTTGATGTTCATCCTATAGTTCTAAACTATTGAAATCTTGCAACAAATCTCTCACAATTAAACAATCA
The DNA here is from genome assembly GCA_028023455.1 of Epiperipatus broadwayi. Lineage (NCBI taxonomy): Eukaryota > Metazoa > Onychophora > Udeonychophora > Euonychophora > Peripatidae > Epiperipatus > Epiperipatus broadwayi. Next base: position 2,405,895 of record JAQFVV010000142.1, on the reverse strand, counting down.
ATTTTATATTTAAGATGAAGAATTTAATTTTTATATATGTATAATGTATTTTTTTTCTTGAGAGATGACAAACCCAATTCCACCTCAGATAAAAAAAATATTAATAAAATAATTTTTCTATAGCTTTTAATTTAAAATCAATAACAATTATTTGATTCCTATTATTAAGTACTTGCCAATAATTTTTGAACTATAAATTGATATAATCTATTGACAGTTCTTAGAAAATTGAGTCTACTTATTTTTTTATGAAAAATATCTTACCAGTTTCTAAATATTATGCAAACATTATACAATTCTGTATTATACCGTAATTTATTTTTAATGCAAATGGTGGTTCCTCACTGCAGTGAATTTGGCAGACAGCATCCTGGGATATCAAAATCTAGGGGATTTCTGGCTAAAGTTTACAATATTGTTGACATTATCATAAGCTTTTTGCATATATGCTACTATAATGCTCTACAGTTTCCAAATAATTCTTGAGTAATTTTTTCTGCACTAGTATTTACAGAAGATATTGGCATTTTTAAGGTTAGTAATAAAACTATGTTTACATACTTATTATAGTATTTTTATTAATGGTAAAGAAAAGCATATTCATTTTTTAAATTGTTTTTAAAGTAGGTTTAATTGCGTTTTTCTGAAGGTTTGTGATGATGGTAATATAAATGTCAATAAGGAACAAAAAAATTGCTAATATTATAAAAAAAAAATTATTAAAAATTTTTTTTTCATTGAACTTTACTTTTGAGACAACTCTTTTTTATACTTTTTTTCTAATAAATACTAAAAATTAATTTAATTTTTTATTTGCAGATTACAATTTGAGCTTAAATAAAAGATTTGGAAATGTAAGTGTAAGAGAGACTTTAATATTGTACTTAAACAAGTTAACATTAATTCCATTTTGAATTAGCTATTGACAGTATTAACAGTGGAGGAGATATAATGATATTAATACAAGGAAGTCTGCATGTTAGAGCCAGGGCAGAATATATAAATTCACTAAATAAGTTATAACTTAAGAATTTTGGTAGGTCGTTTTTTTTTTTTTTTTTGAAAATTTTTGAAAAATATAAAACATTTTAAACAACAAAAATATGCCAAACCATATATTTTATGTATCTTAATTAGGTTTGTATATAATTACAATGTCACATTAATCAATTCACTTACTGGAATAAGAATTTGTTTTTATTATTGGCTTTGTTAGACTGACAATGTTAATAATCAAATGCTATTTAATTATTTTGTTTCTGGAAATTTACTTTATCAAATTAGTAGAATTTTATTTCCATTACGTATATATATATGATTGATGCTAAAATGTATCTCAAAAATGTTTAGCTTAGACTCTCACCAATCTTAAAATCGCGTTCTGATCCCACGTCATGTTAATCTATACATCCCATATATAGTTGATGAAAATTATATTTAAATTTACTTTTGTAAGAGTATTAATATATTTCAATTATCTCATTGTATATTCTATGCCACCATTATAAAGTAATAAATAAATAAATAAAATAATTAATGTTATAAGATTAAAAACAAATAATTATAAATCATTTCAACTTGAGGCTATTAATTTAATTATTAAAGGACATTGTGTGAGTATTAATTTGGGTAAAAAAAATTTCCAGTATTTAAAACAGGTTTGTTGAATTTTTTTCCTACAGTCTACACTATTTTCCTTTTTTATTATTTGGGTAATTATTAAGTTATTTATCAAATTCCTGTACTAAAAATGAAAAATAAAAGCTATTTTTTTAAAAAAAAAAAATATTAAAAATTAGCATTGTTAAATAAATATATGAAAATATCATAATGCATAATACTGATTTGAATGTAATATATATATATATAAGAAATGAGCTAATAAAGTAAATATTTATAGTAATACTTTGATTTACATAAATCTGAATTTCCATAAAAAATTTCTGGCCTATGTAGAGTATAAAATGTAATATACAAATCAACATAGGCGTTATTATTTATGTCTTATGACATAAGAGTCTCTCTTATATATCACAATATTTATTTCCATATTCTGCACCTATACATGAAGAGATCCAATGTACATAAATCTGATTTATACAAAAAAAAATCATGGAATATATTACTTATTTAAATTGTAAAATCTCGTTACTATTAATTGTATATTAATCTTATTTAAAAACTAAGTATAAAAAAATTAATAGCAGATATTTCCAAAATCTCAGTTAAACAAAAAGAAATATATTATTAAATTTCCTAAATGGCTTGATGCTTTAGTCTGGAATTGAGAACTGATATTCAAGTAGTATTACCATATTTCTACTTGAATTTTTAAATCTTATAGTAATAATTTCTTTCAGAATTATTAGATCAAGCAAACAAATTTCATACAGACAATTTATAAAATGGGGATTTTTTTCAAAAAAATGTGAAAACCTTTTATTTTTTACAATTATAATGCTTATTTTATGAATACATATATATATATTGTAACAGAATTAATGATGTTCAAAAGATAACTAAGTAAAGGAGTTCATTGTAACAAAATTAAAGGTCGCTCAAATAACTATTACCATACCTGAGTTGTCTACCATATCTAAGATCATAATATTTAAAATAATGTTGGATTTCTCAATATCCAAATATCAATAATTATAAGCAAATTATTAATAACAAGTATTATAACTCAGGTATATGAAATCACGTGAAGTGAGTACACTAGTAATTCAATAAAATATAATTCAGGTATACAGGCAGTAGATCTTATCCACTTTCATTTCTTGGTTTGATGTTAAGTGCATGTTTAAACAAATACTATGTGAATATGGTCTAGCAGGGTGCCACTAGATTATCTGAATCTAGACATGGTTATATCTAATAACCTTTCACATGTACCGGGTTTGACTCCCCTTTTTGGTACTTTATTTCTAATAAAAATGGGAGATTTTGCTTTTTGAGCCATATCCCTATACGCACTAATATTTAGGTAAAAGTAAAACAACTATAAACCAAAGTAGAGTATATTAGACATAAATCATTTCTCAGATCTTAGCATAACAAATGTGTTTCAACATTTTTATAAGTTTTACTAGCTCAGATTATATATAACTAATTTAGGATGGCAATTCACTCATCCTTGCATGAAATAGATGACGGGATGTGGTTATAATAATACTAAGAAATCACTAAATATTATAAAGTCAATATTTATTTATGGCCTTTAAACAGTTAAACAGCTCATTAATTAAAACATTGATGATGATGATGATGATGATAGTAATCACGATAATGACCAGGGGTTTCAACTACAGTTCTAGGACTAAGTCTAAACATAAAACTAATTTTTATAAAGAAATTCATAATTATTGCTTAATTTTAGCATATTTACTTATATCTTAAATAACTAATATTTAACCAGTGATGATGATGAATAATCACACTTAACAAAGACTACACTTAATGAAATATATACGCCCCATTTAATAAAACAAACTAATATTTATTACCGCATTTCTAACATATACATAAAAATTTCTAGATAAACATGAAAATTGACATGAATAATAATAATAATAATAATAATAATAATAATAATAATAATAATAATAATAATAATAATAATAATAATAATAATAATAATAATAATAATAATAATAATAATTGATTATATAACAATCCTCAGATTAATTTCAAGTTCTTCCCCCTTTCCCTTCAAATGTATTTTGTATTAAGTTGGATGTCACATTGACCATGATTTTCACTCCATGAGAAAAGTATTTCAAGAAAAAAAATATTATCTGCTCATTAGCACATACTTTATAAATCTAACATGTAAGTAGAATGTTAAAAAAAAATGTTAATAGAATTGAAAGAGCAAGTTTTAGAAACAAGTTTTAAATTATTTTCTCCCCCTCTCTTCTACCTCTGAAATGCTATACTTAGCTTGAAACAAAATAATCTAATATTCTAACACTACTCATTATTTCACGTTCACTCGCAATTATACACATATAAAAATATTATTATGTATGTGCGTGTTTTATCCCATAATAACAAAATATTATTTAAAACCAAAATAATAATAATATATTAGTTAAAACTAAAATCATAATACCATAAAAAAAATTGTTTTACACAATAAATATTTCATAACTGTAAAATTAATAAACAAATAATTTTGATACATTCAAGATAATTTATGAAGCTCAAAGTTATTATTAGTAAGACATTCTTGTTTTTAATCGATCTGAATAGTCTTTAAAAGTTCTTTAAATAAAATATACCACTTTATTGCTAAAATGTTTATTAAGACTCTGATATCATAAAGAAAATAGATATAAAAAGTCATATTACCAATCTTTTGTTTGTGGCGAATTCCCAAGGGTTCAAACTTGTCTTGTATAATGTCTATATTTCTGCAGCTACCATTTCTGTTTTACATGGGAACAATCTTTTTCTTGAGGTGTATAACTATTTGATGATGATGACTCTATTGAGGTTATTTGCTTTAGTGGACAATTTGGAAATCATTATATTAATTTTTCTTCTCTTCCTGTCAAGCATGTGGATGAAATACAGCAGTTGTTTTCACATTTATAAATTTTCTTGAGTTTAAAATCAGTTGTTGTAACAATTAATTGGACTTGATGATTAATATTTATCAGTAGATTAATTCATCTTCTTTGAATGCAGATGAATGCTTTCTTCCTTCTATTAAAAACATCTTATTTCTCTGGTCAGTTGAAAGGTGTAGAATATTCTTTTAGACACATCTTTTCTTTCCTATGTGATGTGCAGCTTCCCCCAGATGGTCCGGCAAAGATGGAACATACATATAATTTTTCTAGCCAGCCATTTCTTATATTTTCAACATTCAATTAAATAGTCTAATAATCTGAATCATAATCACAATAATAATAATAATTCCAGACAGCTTTTTATATCCAATTTTTAGCTAACTTAACCAATCAGAGATAGCGTCACTTGCTATTTTTGGACAAATTCGTTTTAATTAGATCTCTAATTTATTTTCAACTAAATTATTTTTCACTGAAAAGTTTAATCCTTTTTCCAGACACTTTTGTTTTTAAAAAATAGACTTAATCCTTATTTCCTTTCTTTTTTTACATGTAGGTAACATTTCAAATTTTTGAGCTTCCTTCTTTAGATCTTAAGATAAGACAATTTCAAAATTATAGTTCCCACCCATTATAAGCTCCCAAAGTGAAAAACAATTATTTACAAAAACAAAATTGCTACAAAGATAGATATCTGATTAAACAGATTTCCTTTTTTAACATAAAATTGTACAAAAAAAATAATTTGTCAGATTTAATCCTTCTTTTTCTTTCAATATTTAATAAATGTAAATTTCTGTATGTAATGTACACACATCCTTCATTATTTTAAATCATTCATAAACTAACATTAAATAATATAATTGCTAGCTTAGTAATTATAACCCTATTATTTAATTAAATCTGTAACTTTTAAATCCCAATTACAATCATAGAACAGCAAAATAGAAGTATAGAATAAGATATTAGAATTGATCAAGCATAGGTTAGTTTTAAAGAAAGTCAAAGTGTTTAATATTTGAAATATAAAACAATTAAATAGCTTAAACATACACTGCCTATATGTATGTGTTATAACTTTGCTTTTTAACAGAAAAATTAAATATTAAATGTGTGTACTGCTCTTTTTGAGATTTATTAACACACAAACAAGTAAAGCATATAATTGCTGTCTCACTCTCTTTCTACCTAAAGCTTTTAAAACTGGATATGGTAGGGTTTGAACTTGGATGCCCTACAGCTTCTTTTATGGTTATATAAAAATGTGATGATGATTTTGGTTTACCTTTTCTACATGCACATTACTATAAATTTAGCTAGTGACTAAATTGTAATGGCACAATATATATATATATATATATATATATAATTAAATGCTTATCAGATATTAAATATAATTTGGGCATGAAAAGTGCAGGTAAAGCTTCAATCTAAAACTATTAGCTCTCAAGTCTTCTACTGTGCAAAAATTCCAGGACAACAGATATAGTAAGACTTAGTGAATAAAAATAATTTTAAATTGTTTAATTTAAAACACTGAAAATTAATTTCAAATACTTTCACAATTCAAGAAAAAAATTATCATGTAATTGTCTGGAATAGAGTAGTTATACAAATCAGTTAAAAATCATAGGGGATTTGAACTCAGACTTTCAAGACCCTTCACTATTTACATTATTTCATACTACTGATACACATAAACTGAGCACTGATTATATATATGTATGGGAGATGGTAGTCTAACCTACTGATGAGTGCTGATTTAGCACAAAATACGGTTTTTGGTGATTATTTATCTTTTCTGCATATGTGTGGTCATGTGTGTCAGTAGTATGAGATAGTGTGGATAGTAAAGGGAGTTGTAAGTCTGAGTTCAAATCCCTTATATTTACAATTAGGCTCCAGGTATAAGAGTACCTGGTATTTTAAATCTTAAATCAATTATTTAAAGTCAACTATTTTTTGGGGGTGGGGGTTTAATATATTTATTCCATTTCAAAAATCACAAACATAATTATAAATAAATAGAAATGGAAAAAAAAACACATCAAAATTTTTATTATTGAAATAGAAACACTTATTTAAAGCATTATAATTTATTAAAATTCTGGGAAAAAATAATTAAATTGTAGCAATTTTGGGGAAAAATTAATTCACATTTGATTATTTATGAAAAACATTAATAAAAATGGACAAAATATTTATAAGAATTATAGTAATAGAATTTAATGGTGACTGTAGCACAATAATAAATGATCCAGCAGTTATTTTATACATTGACATATACTTAATCAATGCATAAATATACTAATACTGTAAACTATATATATATTTAAAAATATGATTATTAAATATAAATACTAAATATAATAAAACATTAACATTTTACATAGAAACTAATAATAAAAACAAGTTATGGATAAAAAAACAAAATAACTATTTATTCTCCCCCTCCTCATTTTCAGTTTTATAAAAGTAAAAAGCAATTGAACATCCTGATAATCATAGCTGATCTGAGATATATGAACAAATTCTTTTTTTAAATATTGTTTGATATATTACCTGCATAGATTCAACATTATGAGTAGTAGTGGTACTTATGTATTAGATGGGCTATGTCTTTTCACATTACTGATAACTTTCTAATCTTGTGATCTGACCAAATAACCTGTATACTTGGATCTTGTTTAAACTTAAAATAATAAATTCCTCAAAATGGACCTCATACACATGATATGTTTGCATAATTTACAAAGTTATCATCAATCTAAAAAATATGTGAAAAGACATAGGAGTTCTAATACATGATAGTAATTGCATCAGACTAAATCTAATAATACTAAAAATATTAATTTCTAACAATACTACAAATATGAATTTCACACAAAACTAAATCTGAAAAAGTACATTTTTAACTATACTAAAAAATATGAATTTCACATAAAAATAAATCTGAAAAAGTTTTATGCAATTCCCAAATGTTACTTTAAATATGGACAAAACAATCAGCTAAATTACAACATACTTAAAATATACACATATTGTACTTACCATGTAATATATAATAGGAATTGCCATGATGAAACAATCAATTTGTCTGTTATCTATTTTAACTGAATAAAATTTTGTTTCAAAATGGAGACTAAAAGTAAAATTTTTTATTTTTCCCAAAATGGTGACTTACTTAACATGTGATTCTGCACTATAAAGCCTGCATGGGATCTTTAAAATGTTAATAAATAGTAAATGTATTTTTTCAAGCCCCCCCAAAAAATAATTACTATACCTTTATTATTTCTTCAATGTGGTGGATTAATTTTTTTGATGATGTCATCCAGTATGATTCACATGAAAGTGGTTGGTAACTGGCAGTTTGTAATTCAGCAGTTTTATAGGCTTCCATCAGAGTTGCCACTGTTCTACCATGAATTCTCATGATGAAATACTCATCCATCTTTCTGCACAAACCATAAAACTTCCACTGTTCTGAAAGAAATCATCTGGTTTATTTTTTTCTTTGTATGCAAAAGACTGTCATCAATTTCAACGATTTTGTAATGGCCTCCAATTTTACATTTTTTATTACTAAACCAAATTCTGTTTTTCTTGATTACATGGATGTTAATTTGATATCCCAGCTATGAATAAATCTGATCAGCATAAAAAAAATAGATTTCTGGAATCCTCCAACTACATTCCCTTCTGAAGGCCTATTTTATTGTCATATCCTCAAATGTTACAATGCCATTGCTTGTCCAAAGTGTGGATGTACCTGACTGCATTGATTTCAATAGTAAATAAAGTCCAAATGTTCATCATTTTGTAGTGTTTTTTTTTTTTTTTTTAAAAAAATAACAATTCTAGTATTAATCAGAAAATTGGAAAAAAATAAATCAGCTCTGAAGTAAAAAATACATTGAGAAAAACTTGTCCAAACAAAATCTGGACAAGTGTAAATTTATCGTGTTATTGGATGAGATCACAGGGTTTATTTGAAAGGCGTACCATCTCTCCTACATTCCAGAAGTAATACATAAGTATCCTAGTTGTACATTTGATGTGACGAATGTTAAAAACATAATATCCAAGCTGTCAACTTAATTATAGCACTTGTTTTGTAATAATGTCTGACATTTAAAAGTAAATTGTATCTGAGGGAAACAATGACCTCCGAAATGAATGCTAAAAAAATTTTGAAAATAATTTTTAGCTTGTATTTGCAAATAAATTAAAAACAATATATTTTATTATATAAATGCAATAAAGACAAATTTACAGCATTTTAATTTCAGAAGATACTTATATTGAATGTAGACAGAGATATTTAAATGTTTTCTCTAAGCTAAGCATTTATCACAAAGCTTGTTGAGGAATTGGCAATCCTCATTGTTTATAACGTACGAGCTTAAGAGAGTAGGGTCATGTGATCTATGACTCTTATTTTGACTAATATTGAATATATCTCTCAAATGATACCAATTTTTACTGCACTTATTTTTTTACTGCGACTTTTATCCTATTTTTTAATATTTCTAGATTATAATTGAAAATAATAAAAATCATGTATTTTATTATATAAATGTATTATAGGCAAATTTGTAATTTACAATGCAATACAAATAGGCTGTTTAATAATACTAAAAACAAGATTAATAAAGAGAAAAATATATTATAATATGTAAAATTACATCTTTATGGGATATTATATATATTAGAAATCTCGATGTTTTTTTAAAAAAAGAGATTTAATAAATATCAATTTTTATATAAGATGAATTAAAACACATAAAGCAGATAATACACAAACATTTTATGTATTTAATAATCATGAACTGAAATGCTATAAAGATTTTATGTTCAATTTGAATAAGGTAAAAATATTATTTCAAGAGAGGAATAATTAAAAATAGAAAATAAAATATTTTATTAATAGAGGAAATAATTTGCTTAATCAGCAAGAAACCACCATAAAAAATCACTAAGTATGTAAGGAGAAATTATGTACTTTTATAAACATCATTTTTAAAATTAAATCTAATTAATAAACTATACATTTATTTGCATAAAACATTAATTTAGTAATCCTATAATAAATACTTTTGATCAGGCTATTGGAACAACACAGTGACAAAATAAACTAGAAATCGATCCAGGAACGCAAATGTTTGAATAAATTTTTGCTATCTTTATATTGATTTATAACTTCAGTTGTTCTTCATGTAATTTCAAATTGTTAGTTTTGTTTAGAGTAGTTGATGAAACTATTGCCTAGAATCTTATTTGAAATTACAATTTCATAGATAACTAAAGATTTTTTATAAAATGATATTTGAAAGTATATACACATATAATTTTTCTCATATTAAATCGAAGATTTTCACATGCTACAGATATAAATGAAATATTATCTGAGTACATCAGTATACAATTTATTGAAAAAATATACATAAACCAATATTTTGACCAAATCACACTGGTCATCAACTGGGTAACAGTTTATGTATATACATTTTCAATAAATTATATATGTATGTACTCAGATAATATTTCATTTATATATGTACAATTATTTTATATTTATTATCCAGATGATGACCAATGTGACCTGGTTGAAATGTTGATTTACACACACACACACACACACACACATATATATATATATATATTCAATCTGATAATATTTCATTTATATAATTTTTATTATTTAGATTAATGCTGCATTTAGATTTTTGATTATCAACAATTCAGAAAAATATTATATCCAGTTATTCTGTAATGGGTTTATTAAGAATAATCTAAATTTGAAACACTAATATAAAAGGTAGTGATTAAGTTTATATAGTTAAACTCAATTTTTTTTTCAAGGAATTTGGGGTTTGGATCAAAAACTATATTAAATCAAATTAAATAAAGAGATTAAAATAAATATTCTGGAATTTTTCGAAAATTGCCATCCATAGATGATTGATCATATTATTACAAACACTAAAGGTCATTTATAATTTAATGTCAAATAAATAAAAAGAAATGGTGGAAAATAGGGGCACTAAGAATTCTGTGCAGCTTAATGAAGTAAAAGATGGAAAGATTTTAGAAATCAAAGTTCGAGGATTCAAGTTTAATCCCTTTGGTGCTCTAATGTCAAATGATCCCCCAAGCAATACCTTTCAATTATTTTTATTTATGAACAATAATCTGAATATATAATTAAACATATTAAATTTGTTTTATTAAAAAAGAAAGCATGGATGATAAGCATTCTGGATTCTTCTTTATTAATAAAGTAGAAATTATGTATATAACATTGTACCTAAATATTTCTATTTGTTTATATATAATTTTCAAATTTTATTCTTTCCTTAATGCACCTTTCATCTTAGCTCAATCATATCACAACCATGCATCAACCCAGAAGTCAAGCCAACCTTTCTCGATATATATATATATATATATATATATATATATATATATATATATATATATATAATGTAACTGTAAATCCGATTATAAAAGAAAGATATAGTACTGACAATTGTAATTGGTAAAAAATGTAAAATGTTTGCAAATTAATTTAATCAGGGGGAATTATAAATATCTAATGGGTGACCACATACTCAATGGAGTGACTATACAATTTTTATTATTAATTAATTTATAATACTTTTGAATAATGAACAGACTGGACCTTCATAAAGGACAAGCCTTTATGCTGATCCAGTTATGTTTCATGACTATTATACTCTCCACATTAATAATATTCTTAAAAGATAAAGTAAAATAATCTATTTGGAATTCAGAAGTGAAATAGACAAGTAACAAAATTATTAACAATAACTAATTTTAATCAATGAATATAATAAAAATAATATAAAAAATCATATTTACATATTTATATCTAAGTATTTGTATGGTTAGCACACATGACAGAAAAAACAACTTCATGAAAAAGTTATATTAAGTTTATTCAGTTATCTATTTATGTTACAATGAGCTTTAATATTTTAATCAAGATATAGATATATGTCCATAAGATTAATATTTTATACATGTGTAAGAAATTTTTAATATTTTTAATTTCTCATGGTTTATTTTCATTAAGTTTTCCTATATTTGAATGTATCAAAATTATGCAAATTTATAAATCCAATCATAATAGAGTATTTTTATTTGATAAATAATTAGAGGGCAAGTTTCTTGTGCCAGGTGTCATATATTTTAAGTATCTGCAAGCAATTACTAGATTAAAAAACTACAGTTAATTCCTAAGGCATTCTTTTATTTACAATTCCATAACAAGTTACATTAATAAAAATTTCAGCATGAGGCACAATGAGTTATCCCTAAAACTGCAGTATATCTACTTAAATAATCATTAAAATTTTCTTGACTTCCCTCTTGTAAGTAGCACAACAAAAAAGTGTTTTGCCTTCCCATTTCATTAAAAAGCAAATGATGTAAGAATTTCTTTTCACTTATTTTTTTGACTGGTTTTCATAGAAATTTGATATTTTTAATAGTCAAATTTTTTTTTAAAAAGTGTCACAGCATCGGCCAGGACGCGAACCCGCAACCCGGGCAACTGCCTGCAAGTGCTCTCAACCACCAATGCTAGTCAATTTTATTTTACAATAAAGAATAGCAATACATTCCAATTACTATTATTATTTTAAATTTCTTCATAATTTATTTTACATAGATGACTTTTATATGTTTTAAAATACATAATAAAAAATCCATATACATTTACCAAAAACCCATGCATCTAAACTTCATTATATAGGTTACAATATATATATATATATATATATATATATATATATATAACCTATGTAATGATATATATATATATATATATATATATATATATATATGATAGATAAATTCCTATCTCTATTAAAACATTTGTTATTAATTGAAAGGATACTCTTAGATTTCTCTTTGAGAACTTATTAAAGATTGAGCTGGAGAAAATTCTAATGTTCACTCTATATAAATTTTTGTCATAAAATGAATAAAAAAACCCAGCATACTCTTTCTTTTCAGTTGCCAAATATTTTTCAGCTGAAACGTCAATGAGGTTTTTTTGAAAACCTAATAAATGTAAATGAAGATTTGTATACAATCATGACAGACAAAATCGATTAAGAACCTTACTCCAAAAGATTGTCAAGTTATCAGTCAAAACAATGGGTGGTGATTGAAGAAGAGAGTGCTAAGAATTTTCTGACAATGGACTTCATGATCTACAACTGTAGACCATTTTTAAATTAAAAAAAATCCATAAAATTGGAAAAAAACAATTGTGAAATATTAAATGGGACATTAGTTATAATCTATAAATTATTTTCACAGCTACACTAACACTGATTTTGAAGATCATGGTTTCTCTCAAATACAATTTATTACTGAATATCATTCATCCTTACAAAACAAATGCTATAACCAAACTGTTAAGAATTGATATTAGTCGCACACAAATGTACATCTAGTCATAAGCTTGAATCATTGCATCTGATATTTGTAACAATAATTAAGAAAAGACTCTTCTTGTATCACTTAAATCAACTGTGATTTTCAGTGAATCAGAGTTGGCCTGAGAAAATCTCATGTCCGTGCATGTTTTTATGTGAGACTTTTTTTATATATGATTAAAAAAAAGATAGTAAAATATGTGATACGCACTTAAATCTATGATCAAGGAAAAAACTCCACAAAATAATGATTTATTATTGATATCTTAAAATAAAAAGAAGAAATAGAAAAATTATTTGCAAAGCTATATATCAAATTTTTAAATAATAAAGATGTATTTGTTGATTGAGAAAATGCAAAAATAATATTAATATTAAAGCAAGCTGATAAAGAAAATATTAACATGTACAGATCTATCAATTTTTTATCAATTCTATATATATATATCTATAAATTTTTTATCAATTCTATATATATATATTGTAATGGCTTCCAAAATATAGTTGATCAAAATATAATAAAATGAAAATATTCATGAATTAATTTGATCTAGGGAAATATGAATACCAACTAGGCAACTTTGTATATAGAGGAGTGACAATACAATTTTTATTAATTAATTTATATCAGTCATGTGTAATGTTCAGACTAGGGCCACATGAAGAATAAGCCTTCATAGAATTCCAGCAATATTTCCTAGTCATTATCCTCTTCACATTTAAGATATAATTCTAAGACTAATGACAGTCAAATTATTAATAACAACACTAATTTTAATTAGTAAATATAATAAAAATAATGTAACAATTCATATTTATATATTTACACCAATATATAGAAAAGATGCAAAGTGTTTTATTAAGTTATCTATTTTATATCTAGATGAGCTCAGTTTGCTTTCACTTTGGAGGAATTTTGAATTGAGGTTTATGTATAGTCATAAGGATCCTTATTTAATCTTTTGAATTTGTCAGTGGTTATTTCCATTAATTTTCTTGTGAATAAGAATATTGAATCTACATAATATATTTATCTATTTATGGAAAAGTATTTTCATCTGAGAAGCAATTAATTGAATGAGTTTTCTATGTAATGAAGTGTCAAGTGTCATATATTTTATTGTCCACAGTCAGTTACTAATTTGGGAGAATCATTATTGATTATTAAGGAATTTTTTTATTTACAGCTTCATAATAACTTACATCCATGAAAATTTCAGTGGAGAGCACTCTGAAATATTAACCCTGTGACTGCATTATATCCTAATAGATAAACATTAAATTTTTTGGGCTTTCATTATACAAGCAGGACACAAAATAAAAAGTTTTCCCCACCTTTAGTTTGAAAAGCTGACGATGTAAGAGTTTTTTTATATATTCATTTTGCAACGGTTTTCATAGCAACTTGTTATTTTAAAATAGTCAATTTTATTTTACAATAAAATTTACTTTACACACATGACTTTTATAACATTTTTTAAAAGAAATAATAAAAAATGCACATGCACTTACAAATAGACATGCATGTAAACTCTGCCAGGGAGATTACACTATATATATATATATATATATATAACCATAATTATTATTTACTTATTCATATATTACATTTTGCCTACGGTATTAACTGTTTCTAATTAGTTAATTATTATAAATTATAAATAAAAAAATTGTGTAATTTTATTGAATCAATATTTAAGAAAGTAAAAAAAAATGTTTAAAATTATATTTTATTTTTTTGAGTATTTTATTACAAATTTGTTAATAATATCATTATATTTTTTTTTTTTTTTTGCAAATTCTGATTTAACACATAAAATTACTAATGAAGAGAATCATTCTTGACTTATGCTAGATCTTAAATAATTTTGAATTATTTTTAAATCTTGAAATATTGCACAAGAATTTCTAAAACAAATTAAAGCAGAATTTGGCAATCTTACCTATTTTTCAAATGTTTGATGGCTTAGCCAAGGAAAAATTGTGGAATGAGTATATGCATTGAGAGAAGAGATTGCTATGTTTTTAGAGAGCAAAAACCAAGCTATTTCTTGCTTTCAGGATTTACAATAGATTGTCAAGTTAGCATTTATGGTAGACATGATGATCCACATAAATAATTTGAATCTTGAGCTTCAAGGAAGGAACAAGCTTATATTTGAAATGTTTAGACAAAATACTGCTTTTGAAAGAAAACTTCAATTGTGGAAATAACAACTTCAGGAAGGTAACTACTCTCATTTTCCAAAATCACATGAAAAATATAATACCAGACATTTTTGTGAGCTCTATTCAGTATTTGAAAAGTGAGTTTTCTTCCAGTTTTGTGGACTTCTGGCAATATAAAAATCATTTTTTATTATTTGTTTTTTCTTATGAAGTTGATGTGGAACAAGTGGCAAAAATATATCAATTGGAGTTAATTAATTTACAATGTGATTGATTTTTAAAACCAAAATTTCATTTTGAGTCCACTGTAACTTTTGTAAAAATTTATATTGCCAAGTGGAAAATATAAAAACATCTTGGCAAAACTGATGGTATCATTATTTGCAAGTGGATATGCTTGTGAACAATTTTTTTGAAAATGAAATATTCTAAAAGTTGTTTAAGTACAAGATTGCATGATGATGATCTGAGTGATATTTTGCTTCTGGCATCAACTAACATTTCTTTTGATCTGGAGAAGTTAGTAAAAAATAAGCAAAAACAAATGTCACATTAATTAATTTGCTATTTCTAATTGCATTTTGTTTATAGTAAGGAATTTGCAATTTTGTTGTGTTTGCAGTAAGGAGTAGTTTTATTGTGTATTAAATAGATTATGTCCTGTACATGAGGGGGCAGATTAACCTTAGGTCAACATGGGTGTGACAAGAATCTCAGCCTCAGGGTGGCCTTTGAGCATTTCATCATCAGATTTTTAATTGGATGGACAGTTGAAGGGTTGGAGCATGGAGTAGATTGAAGCCTGTCCATTAAAGTATGAGGATTGGCTGTCTTAATATATATCTGAGCACTTATAGCATATATGTGTAGAGATGGTAATCTGGACTGACTGATAAGTGCTGGTTTAGTATGAAATACATATATTGGTGATTATTTTTCTTTTCAACATATATGTGTTTGGGTGTATCAGTGTGATGAGATAGTATGGAGAGTGGTGGGGCATGAGAAAGTCTGCGCTCATATACCCTATATGTTATTCCTACAGTAAAATAAGTAACCTTGTTTAAATAAAATTACATTGATTTTCTTATTTTCTTTAAATAACCAGGTCAAGACAGCTTTCTGAACAGAGCAGTCTAAGGTCGAGATGATTTATATGTAGTATGTTTGATATCATGGTCCTCCTTCAGGACCCTGCATAGCAGTCTGTCTCTCTCTCTCTCTCCAAAACATTGCCTACCCCTGCTCTATGATTTATTTCCAATTTCCCAAGCAAAAGTCCCAAAGACCCATTCAATCTATGTGAGCATATACCATATACTTTTAAAATATTGTATTAATCAAATTTCATCTTCAAAATAACTCCTTTTTATGTATATCTATTCAAATCTACTACTCAGTATTCTATTTTTAATATATTGATTTTGTGTCACTTTATTTAATTTTTAATAGATGCATGCAACACTTGATAAATAAATTATTTATTAAAGCGGACTTATTATAATGCACACTTCTGCTTTGGTAAGTGACAATTCTTGGGAATAATTCCTGTAGTTTAATCATCACCACTAGTAACTCACATGTGAGAATTAAATAGATCTTAATCATTTTATACATTCAATATAGTAAAATTTATATTAAAAAACTATAACTTTAAGTATTTATTACCAAATTTACTTAACAAGAATAAATATTTAATTTATATAGCGCGATGTTTTTTTTATAAATTATAATAACTGTAGCTTACTCCACTGCACATGCGCTTTACAGATTGGAGAGTATTCATTATTATTAGCGTTCTATCTTAAAACGCATATGCAGTTGAGTAAGCTACAGTTATTAATAAGAATAAGTAAATATCAAACGTTTATCTCTTTTCATATAGTCATGTAATACTTGAAAACGTGAGATATGCAAGTTGATATGTAAAGGTATAAGAAAATACAATTTTTAATTATTTAATAGCACTAAGCCAGCTTTTTATGAGTTCTCAACAGAATCATAGTGCTGAATACAACCTCGTAGTTGAGAGTCCAAATATATATATAGTGGATGAAAAATATGTAAATTTGTCCAAGTATGCAAATTTTATGTTTCGTTTCATTAATAGTGGGATGTAAAAGTCCTTTCTGTTAAATGAATGCAGGTTCCTTGCCATTTTCCATGCTTCTTTAAATTTTCTTTTTCTATCATACCACTTTGTGCAAACTGTTTCAACATTAAAGAGAGAAAAGACGTGTTCCAAAGCCATCTCATGTTTAACAAAGATTGATTTGTGTTCGCAACTTAATAACAAGAATATTTATTCTTGATTATCAATTTAAATATATTAATAAATATTAAATTCTATAAGTCATTAATGTTATTTATAGTATTTTTAAGCTGATTTTTACTTTTCGGATTACTGTGAAATTGAAAACAACATAATTTTTATATGTGCACTTTTATGAAAATTATTCTTTAATAATTTTTTTAAGTTGAACCTGAAAATATAAGATTTTTCAGCTCTTTTTAGGGGATTGAGGTATTTTCATATCTTTTCTACTGAGTAAATATATAATTTATTTTCATTTGACTGATGTAATTATATATATAATGATTGAAGTCGACTGTAATTGTTATAAAATTTCGTAGGTTAAATATAATTAATTGATAGATATTTTTGATCATTACAAACCGCGTTTTTTTTATTTTCAAAACTAAGGAAACCCATTATCTTTCATCAGTACCTAGACATATGTTTGAACAATACCTTATCAAATATGGAACTGGCATTTGATAAGACAACCTTCCTGCTTTCTATTTACTTATATTTTTATTTTCAAGTATCAACTTTTCCAAATAAATTAAGAAAGAATTTTTCAAATCAATTGATCTCTTGAATTTCAAATTAATTGATAACTTATTTTTATAAAAATTTTCATCTTTATATACTCTCTGTTATCAGACTTCTTGAAGTAGATCAGCAACTATATTGATAATCAAATCTTTTTAAAACATAAGATTGCTAGGGTAATTTGAACAATTTATATTTGAATTTTCAGCTGCGGTACGTACTGAGATATTTTATTGTTTAAATTTTATATATTAAAAAT
This sequence comes from Epiperipatus broadwayi, assembly GCA_028023455.1. Taxonomy (NCBI): domain Eukaryota; kingdom Metazoa; phylum Onychophora; class Udeonychophora; order Euonychophora; family Peripatidae; genus Epiperipatus; species Epiperipatus broadwayi. The sequence continues at coordinate 2,387,583 of JAQFVV010000142.1, read as the reverse complement.
TGGGAATACACACATACTCACTTATACGTACAATTTAATTTTTACAACTATAATTTCACATGTGTAAACATAAAATCTCTATGTGTATTCAACATCACATGCATCATTTTACTTATATATATATGCTTCAGAGAGGGTTAGACATTTTATAGAATATCACACTCCTATAATATTATATAAAATAGGCTTAAATTCTATGTTATTTCATCTTATGTTATTAGTTTATTATCTTATCATCATCCTCAATCTTTTTATCAAAATCCATTCCGATTGCTCTTTTTTTTTTTATCTAATTACTATTATTCCACTTTTCCTATTTACTTATTTAATTATTTTTTTTCTCTCATACAGATAACCTATTGCTGCTATGAGGCTACCATCTCTCTTATTCTGTTTGTATATATAGTAACATGAGAAGATGTAAATAACATCAGCCTCTAATAAATAAAATATAGAAGAAACATAAGCAAGCAAAGAATAAAAATATAAATAATTATATTACTACTAATAAATTACACCATCAGTATTAAACAAGAATAGTCAACAGGTACCCTTTGTGACAGGGTTTAAAAGAGATTTTATATCAAAAGATAGGCTACTTATTTAACTAATGTCAAATTTAAGAACAATATAAAGCAATCATCTGCATGCACAAACTTAAGTGCTAATCTATCAATCATAATAAAAGATAATGCTAGAATTCTGATACACCCTGATGAGCATTGATGCTTTAGCCATAAATTAATTTATCTCTACAAAAATAAAGTGCAATGCATGGACTTTAAAGATAATCATGATCTTTGTGTCATCCAGAGAATTATCAGGCTATCCAAACACAAATATGCACCCCTACATGCATATAAATTAACCATTATTGCTCTAGACATAAATCAAGATCACAAGGAGTCTAGGGATTGTGATTGTGAACAAAAGAATATTATATGCCTAATCTATTTTAATTTAGTCTTACTGGAATAATTTCCAAATCCTTTTAAAACACTACACAATAATGAAGTCAAATCACATGTATTGCCAATTCATGCAATGGGCAACTGGAGGAATAAACACTTTAATACTTTTTTTAAAAATAATTATTTAATAAAATTAACTAATGAATTAATAAATTCAGAAAAGATATGACAATAAGATAATTCCAAATCTAACCCATTTCTATAAAAATATGTTACAAAGCAAATATGAATAATTAGTTGTTGACATTTATTAATTAAATTAATTAGTCTTTACTATAAACAGAATCATTTGCCTTTATAATGATTAAAATTAAAAAAAAAATACATTTTATAAAAAAACATTAAAAAAATTTAAATCTATCCAATACCTTCTTCTCTTTCCTATGAAAATGGAAGGCTCCATACTTTTTTACAATTTTTGCATGGACAATAAATAAAAAAAAAACATGTTTCAATAAAAAAAGAATAAAAATTATTTATTGTTACTTAAACTAAAAATTATTTGCAAATGTATATTTATAAATGAAAATGTGAAAATGAAGATGTGCACACCAACTATATCTTATTACACGATGGTGTCATTATTTAGTTCTTCTTTTAAACTTATAATTGTAATTTTTTTCCAGAACAGCTTTTTCTTCTGGTTTCTCCAAATATGTTCAGGTTAAATAATCAGAAATTCTACAATTAACTTATTTGTGTGTAGTTTCAAATTTTCATTGTAATGGAGCAAAACAAGTAAACATAGTTAAATTTATTCATTTTCCAATATAAAAATTTTCAGGTTAGTACAGGTTAAATTGATCTATTTTTTAATAATTTGCAGCTCAGACTAACATAGACTGAGACAGTTGTGCTTTTGAATGGAATACAAAGTTTGTTTCAGATTTTTCTAGGAATATTCACCTCTTACATTTTCCTCTAATGAGCAGGCTACACAATGAAGTTTGGTGATGTTAATTTTTAAGCTTAGCACATAATTTTTAGAAAATCCATTTTTAAAAATTAAAAAAAAAACCTAATGGTAAAATTAGTCTTACTTTAAAATAAAAACTTAACTTCTCACTGATCTTTTCACAGCTGGGTTACTACTGTTCTTCTTTTAAAAGCTAACTCAAGAAAGACTTGCTGACTAAACTAGATTCTGAAGTCTAATGCTTTAACCCTCTTATCTTATGTTTTTGAAACAATCTTATATTCATCCAATCATATATTATCTCAAACATAACAACATTAAATCCTGACCAATTGAGTATATTTTTACAAAAAGCTTATTTCCATTCTTATTTTCCTTTAATTAAAAAATTCTAATCATAATTATTTAACTTCCTCTGCATTCATTTTTTTACCTATCAAAAACAGTAAAATCTTTTAATTACACTTTTATTTGAACAACATTGTTTTTTGTTTTACAGAGATAAAGAGAAAAGAAAAAAATACTTTAATTAATGAAAACAGTATTTCTTAACAAAAATGTTAAAACCTTATTTTTTCTTTTCTTTTTTTAAATATCTGAGTAGCAGTACATAAAATTTTACTTATTTTTATCTCTCTTATTATTATTTACAAATTTAAAACTAATTAATATGTTAATGAAGACAGAAAACAAAAATATTTATCATATTACTTTTTTTATAAAAAAAATAAAACTAGTAGATAAATAAATTAGTGGAGAGGAAAAAAAAATTGGTTTATTATTTTTTATATCTGGTTTAAAGCTGTTTTACAACTAATCTGAACAAACTATAAATATTCACATTCTTATTATTTAAAATGTTTGGAAATCTCATATTATCAGTTAAGGAATGAAAATTATTAAATAACTTAATATTTGCTATCATAAAAAATATGAAAGAAATAACTCTTCTCATTTTCCCATTTCAATTTATTTGTTTTAATAATTTTGTAATATCTAACAGTAGAGTTGCCTGTTATTATATATATATATATATATATATATATATATATATATATATATATATATATATATATATATATATATATATATAACACTAGATGTATCTATCTATATACATTGTAATCTTATAAGAGGAGAGAATAGAGATCAAAGGCCACAATGTTGGTTGCCAAAACCCTAATTGTAACCCTCCAAACAAGTAAAGATCACACTAATACCATAATGACTGGATTTTACATATTATAGAGAATGAGTCCTCTTATAGATAAAACACAGTATAATATAAAAACAAATAATAAAATTTCAGGTTCTTATTACATTTAAATCTTATCTACATACTGGGTTCTTAATTTATTTACATTTTAGGTTTATGTTTATCCTTGATATAAGAAATAATTATTGAACTAAACACTTGAATATTATTAAATGCAATAACCATTTAAGTTCTTATACCTTAAATATTTTATCTTATTGTTATAGTTTTATAATCTTATATCTTTTTTTCTAAAATGAATGTAAAAAGTGAAAATATAAAATACTAAAATATCTGAATATTTCAGATAACTATCTGGCTAGCAATAAAATACTTTTCACATATTTAAAATTCTTTTCATATGAGTATTCATCTTTTTATAACCTATAGATACATCTCATTCTAATATTTCCATGTATGAGCATGTACCAAGTGATGAAAAATGAAATAATGCAGCAGATAGAAATGTTACTTTTATACTACCCACTATATCATTAAGCACACTTGAAATAAGAATAAATCAATATAATATTTATTTTAAAATAATGCAGATGTTAAATAAATGATAAATAAAATGAATAAGCAAGTTTAGTGTGACCTTTGAAATTTAATAGATTAGATTTTTTGAATAAATGGATGAACTAATGGCAATGAAAACACAACTGTATTTAATGAATAATAAAATATTTATTTACAGTATAACAATATTTTAATATAATAACAAGATATTTACAAGAGGCAGTAACTTTAATATTACAAATTACTATTGATATAATAAACATTTGTCTAATTTAAAATAAAATATAATTACCTTTAAGTAAATCTTTGTAAAATTATAATATGACATTTACATTATATTTTAAGTTCTCACACTTTTATTTAAGATATTAACCACCTAACAATTATGTACACAGAATATTATATATATATATATGCATATAAACAGGTCACTAAAAATGATATTAAAACTACAATGCCAACATTTGAAAATTCAGTGTGAAAATATAATTGTAATGACATTGCAAAGATAGCTGGATATAACACAAAATAATAATATAAGTTTAAATTTATTAATGCATACAAGGGGAGGAATAATAAAAGAGTCCAACACCAACAATAAACTAACATCTCTAAGATAACTTGTTCTAGAGCTAGCAAAAACAATTTTATAGATGTTCAAACCTTAAATGTTTTTAGATATTTAAAAATACACTCTAATGTCATAAAGCTAAAGGCAAAATGGATGGTGTTAAATAGATAAATGGGCACCTGGTAACTTGACTTGGCAGTGCCAAAGCAATTAAGACATATTCTTTCTCTTGTGAAGGAACTTACCAAATATAATAGTAAGGACAACCATCCATTTCAATGCGAAAATTGATATCTGTCAGCAGCAGCATATTAATTGATATATGAACAAGGCATAATTTTTTTAATAATAAATAGAAATATAACTTGTACACATATTCATATGCACAATAACACTGAGAACTCTTAATAATTTATAATTTCAAAACCTTTTACTTGGATATTTATTTTTACTAAAGCTCTTTAAGATGTATAATATTATAAATATACATTATAATATACCACATATAAAATAATAATTAGAAATGCATAAATAAAATTGTAATAATACAATAGTAAGAAACATAGATCAAATTCATAACAATAAATATACATTACACTTGTTTACCCCATTTAACTAAGTTGAGAGTTGAAAATTCTTTCATTTGAATAAAATGAAAATATCTGTTTATTGAGGAGTCCTGCTGTTGTTCCATATAGCAAAATACAGAACAGTTTTTGTTAATGTAGAGGAAATAAATGAATGAACAAACATTTCAAAGCAGAAGTTTTATGAAAAAAAAAAAAACATTGTCCACAATTTTAATTTTACATGGAGTGTAGCAGAGAGCAGGGACAGGTAGCAAACAGTTCCATAATAAAATTTGAGATATTTTATTTGGCAATATTAAAACATAAAGGAAGAGCAATAAAATATATTTTTAAAAAATAAATTATGAATAAATGAATTGTTATGTTGCTAAGATTAATCTTATTTGCGTTGGAGCTAATACAGATATATAATGTCATTTCCAAAATATTAAAAAAATCATTCTGGATAATATCCTCCTATACCATAATTAGATAAAAAAATTTAAAATGGCTGTATTTTGTCCTTTAAGCTAGAAATAGTTTTAAAAAAATTAATTGTTGCATTCATTTGGCTAATATAAAGATATAATAATTTTCCAAAATATTTCCTGATGTAATAATAATAACTGTATTTCAGTTACTAAATTGTCTGCATTTAAATTACTTTTCTTCTAAAGTAAGACATTTAGATGAATATACATCAATATGGTTGTATAGGAAAAGTTCAGAATTAACTAAAAGTCTATAGATATGGTAAATTAAACATGCACATAACTTTCCAGATTATCAGTTTTCTGTAGATTTTCATATTCAGAACATTCTGAAAATTCCTTCACAACAATATAGGTTTTTGCATTTTCCAATGAGATATCATTTACAGGCAGGTTAACATGTACATGCAGAGTAGATATGCTCAAATGATTTTAGAGACTTCTAGTGTCAACATTATTTAACTGATAAAATAATAAGTTAAAATAAGCTTCAAAAAATTATTAAGTTGAACAATAAAGAAAAAAATAATCAAAAAGTGAAAGTAAAAAGAAGTAATCTTATTTTTCTGTTTTTTTTTTTTTAAATGTGTGTGTTCTTATCAGAAAAACTGCAATGTTTGTCTCATGGTATGATTCAGGCAATAAAAAATAAATATTGGGGCAAGGTTTTTGAAATTCATTAACAACTTTAATGTTTTATTAACTAGGTTGCATATTTATATATTTAACTTAACCTTGACCTTTTACTAATTAACAGATTTAAGAATAGATTTAAACTCATGACATATAGACAGTGAGAATAATTAATTTTATTTAACTTTATCTTAATTATTTAATAAAATTATCTACTTAATTTAGACAAATATCTTTTATTTAAAACAAATATTTTTTTTATCTATTTTAGAATTCTTAAGATTATTACTAAAATACAATTTACACAATATATTATTTTTTAAAAGATAATTAAGACTTTTAAACAATTCTTTTTAAACCTCAATCTTTAACACACTAGAAAATGATTAAGGAAATTAGAAAATTTACTGCATCTTAATAATTAATATTTTAAGAGACAACAAAACTAAATTTACTTACTAAAACACATTTAAAATAAAACCTATTTCAAATCAGCTTTCCCTAAGCTTAATAATTAAATTCTAATTTCAAGTAGATATTACATAAATTAACTATGTTTTAGTAACTACTATTTTAAAAGATATTAAAAACAAAACTCTACCTATTATAACTAACTCAAAATATAGTTCACTTTAAAATAATTTTTTTAACCAATTTTAACTTATCAAATTCTGACTGTAACAATTATTAAATCAATTAGTGATATTCTCTTAGCAATTATCATTCAAACATATTTTTATTTTATTAATACATTAGAGTACATATAATTAAGATTTTATACAACTTAAAAATAGAAAAGTTTATTTATTAAAGACTATATCTGAGTAAAAAAAAATTAAAGTACTATCTATAATATTTAACTCATTATAGGCTAAATATATAATATGGAAATCTGATTTGTAAGACATTAATTTCCTCACAGTAGTTAATATATGCAATCTTTATAATATATATTTATATATAGGTTAATAGAATTCAACCAACTGCTACAGTTTCAACTGTGGTATATGTAGTTAAAAATTCAAGTATAAATGGTGCAACTGAAACTGTACTATTTAGTTGCATTCTATTACTAAGAATTTCATCTATTTTATACATTTTTAAATTTATATACATACACACACATATATATTGAATAAATATAATACCATGTGAAATCTACAGTCTTTTTAATATAAACTGTTACTTATATAACATACATATATATGTAATATTATAAATGAATAACTCATCATAGCATGGACTTTAAAAATGCACTAACGAACTGCCCTCTACTTGACATGTGCAATAACTTTTTACAGTAAGAAAATTAATTACCTTTTACTGGAAATTTTAGTTTTTTTTATTTAGAGTTATCCAGAACAATAACAGCCAGAGATCAAACTTAAAACAGCCTATAGTGGCCATGTTCAACAACTTTTTACAATAAGAAAGTGGATCATGAATCACTTTTAGTGTATTTTAGATCTTTTTATTTACAACTCTAAATAAAAATATTTAAAATACAATAAAAAATGGTCCATGATCCATTTTCTTAGTGTAAAAAGTTGCTGAACATGATTACTAGAGTGCAGTTCAATTATTATTTAAATACTTTTGGTAAAATTCACATGACATTATATTTATTCAATATTAAATTATTATTTATCATTATATATATATATATAACTACACACTTTTATAAATGAATGAAATATGTCTACTCTATAAACTTAATACCAGTTATTTAATAAACAGTTTATATTAAACTATATATACTGGCTTAAGTTTGTTCTCTGGCTATTATTGTTTTGGATAACACTAAATTAAAAAAAAAACCCTAAAGTACAGTAAACAGTGGATGTTTTCTTACTGGAAAAAGTTATTGATTAAATAGATTTGGAAAATTTCTTATGATATTATATTTATTCAATATTAAAATATTATTTATCATTATAAGTTGTAAGGATAGCTTACAATCCTATTGAAACCAATCTTTGTTTATCTACATCACCAAATCAAACCCATTTAAAACATAAGCTTAGCTAACAGGTGGTTGAATATGCACTATCATTTTTTTTGTAAACATTCATATATATATATATATATATATGACAAATGTTTGCTTTATTAAGTACCAAATTAAATAAATGTCACATTGAACTAATTTCTCTTCTTTAATGAAAAGAAAACTCAGTTAAAGAAAGCCTTCATGTATATATACCAACAATGAGTTAATTATCAATGTGTTGTACATCATGTATAAAGACCTAGACTTAGTAAACAAAGTGATGACCTAATGCCAAGCCAATGACTAGGTAATTAACCAAGTATAAAAAATAAATGTAGAATTCTGTTGCATAATTTTATTTTTTAACTACAACCAATATAATATATGCAACAATAGACAGTGATGGCAATGGAAAAGGAAAAGCTACTATACTAAACACCAGATACTAAGTGTAGTATAAAAGCAAACCCAATTCATTTCCATCATCTTTTGTTATTTTTCAAATGATGCAATAACTGCATAAAGCCAACATCTTAAGATCGAATGTTCAAATACAAGAGAAGTTGGATGATTTGTTTGAATATTCCATATTATCTGTATTATTTTTGTAGTGCAAAATTATAAGAAATTCTAACCAACATTTAAATAGAAAAAAGTTTGATAAATTCATGTGGTTTAATAAAAGAATTGAACTGATTTTAATTTGATATTTAAAACTAAAAAAAACTGCACTGTTATTTGAAAACTGAGAAAAGAGAAATAGAACATTGTCAGTATTTATATAAATGATAAAGTAATTTTTTCTTATATAAGCATTAAATGCCAAATAGCAAATCAAGAAAAATTAAATCTGTTATAAACTGCTGTGCAATGTATTCTGGCTTAATTAACATTGCCATAGGTTTGGAGTGCTACTGTCCAAACCATAGAAGCATGATGACTTAACTTATTTAGCTATATAATGCCTAAAGAAACATCAGATGTTCTGCATTAAATGTCCAAATAGATCAAGAAGAAAGGCAACTTCAGAAAATGAAACATCATTTCAGGGGTGTTGCCAAGAATATATAGCAAGAAATGGATAATTTACCATAAGAGATTGATCTGAAGAGAATCATAAAATACATTATTGCAAAACTTATGGGCATTAACCAAGATGATGTAAAGAAAGTATTGATATATTAAGTATTATTTTTTTTATATATGTTTGTATAATTCTAGTTTTATTTATTTCCACACTTGGGAGCTGAAACATGTCTATGAGTGGAAGAGTCCACTGTAAATGAAAGCAACAAAATGAAGGGGGGAAAGCATTAGATAAAATTTTTTTTTATGTTAAATAAAGTTTAGGTCAGCTTTTCCTCTATAGTGACTTGATATTTCATCATCCTACTATGATATGGATTAAGAAAAGATTTTTGGACATTATTCCATATTATGCACTTACACTTAGTACAGGACAGAGTTTGTGTTATTTGTTTTTTATTGTTAACTAATAATTGTTTATAATTTTTTCGATAATAATGATAACCTTCTGTATGGATGTTCTTTTCTGTCAACCTTCAGGAACTATATAGGTAAGTGGGATCCCCAAAGAAGATGGAAGATCAATAACTGGAATTGGATGATGAGGTTATTACACATACACTTATATAATATTGTAAATATGCTAGTTAGGTTCACAGTCAATTTAGTAATGATTTTTTTATCTGCTTTGTAAATAATTATTGCCTCATCATTGGTAAGGGTTGAAATAGTGAACACATTTAATCAGTGATATGGTAGAAATACATTCTTGACACACAGAATTATATTGTTTTATCATGTTAAAAAGTTTTGAATTTTGTGTTGTTATTTAATAAATATTCTAAATTTGATTTAAATTAAATTGATTTATAGTTTATCAAAATCATTTATACATTCATTCATCAACTTATAACCAGATATATACACATTTCATTCTTATATAATAATACAGTAATGTGTTTGGATGGATTTTAAATCAATTGGAACCTATATAGAGATGTGGTAGTTGCTATCTAGTGTAAATTCACCCCCAAAGAGAGCCAAAGGCAGATTTCTCCCTGAGTTTGAACACAGGTATAACAGAGCCAAAAAGAGGGGTGAGGTATAAATGAACTAGCCCAAATTTTATTTAAAATTTAATGTGCAAACATAAATCTAGCCCATTGGAGAAATATATGATCATAGATTAGGAACTTCATCATATCATTCACAGTATTCTACCAGAAGACCCTAGGTCCAACTGTAGTGACATGCACTTTCTTTTTTTTGTGAAAAACCTGGACCATTACATTCTGGCATCCAAACATTAGGGGCATGAAACAGAAGTTTCTAAGGAGGTCCAGCCATTGGATTGGTAAATTTTTTTTAAAAACATTTTTTTAAAACTTTGCCAAATTTTCCACAGTATAGAACCCTGATATATTTACATCAGTAGCAACCAATTGATATATCCAATCATAAAAATATGAGACTTTTGAATTTAAACCATTTCCAAGTAACAACTCAAAAAAAGGAAAACTGTATGTGAACATTGAATATAAATTAACTGATGAGAATGAAATGATAAACTAAGACCATACATAAATAATTAATTAATAAACTAAATTAAAATAGGTGAGTTAGGTGAATAAAAGAACAGGCTAAAAAGTAGATATTAAAACAACATATACACAAACAAAAAATACAGAGACAAGTTAAATATGAGCACTAAATGGCAAAGAGTAGCAGAAGGTCTTATGACATGTATTTATTTGTATCTATAAATGGAAGAAATAACTTTATACTTAACTATTAAGAAAAGTTTGATTGATAACCAGAAGAGGAAAAACATTTATTAAGTGTAACTATGAAATGTTTTGAGGAACCACAAAGTAGTAGTGATAGCAAAGTTGAAGAGTGGAGAAGGGTCTTCATTGATCCAAATACCTGGGGAGTCTTTGGCCAAGGTTGATCACCCTTAACAGATACATGCTGCAAAGTGAGCAACATCTCAAACCCAAGGAATACTCAATAACAAGTTCACTAAAGTATCTGAAGCTGTTATAACACAGATTATGAAAGGTAAAGTGACCATGAAATGGCTGTTTTAAGCAATCATAGAATTGATAGACAATATAAAAAGAATGGGAGCAACCCTGGACCATAATATCAAGAATCCTGAGGATGAAAAGACCTCAGCAAAAACAAAACAATTTTGGAAAAGTCAACCTTGGGGAAAGTAGTCAAAAATGTGACTGAAACACATGATCAGATCAGATAGATGGATGAAGCCATTGACCAGAGATTTACAGTGATAGAATCCCAGCTATTCCAAAAAACACCAACCATTAGAGTGCAGCAGATTGAGATGGATCAAATTATTCATAATAGTGAGGAGAAATGGAATGACATGGAGAACAACATAAAGATTTCCATCAAAGACCAAAGTCAGATAAGTGACACCTGTGTGTAATCCACTCTTGCACACTACACAATGCCCAAGATGGAAGGTTACCCTCTCAATTTCAATTTAGAAGAGATAAGCTATAACACAATCAATGTGTGAAAGAAATTCAAAGGCAAATATGAATAACGTAAGGGCAGATTTGAAGGTAGAAATAAAGTATGTATGAACTAGATGGTCCACCAACATGGAACCATTGCCAATAAACCTAAGCAGTGTTCAAAGAGACAACACTGAAATAAAGCAAGCACTTGGTGAAATGAGTAAGGAAATAGATGAGGAGGATGTGAAGGGTCAATGGATATTTGAGGAATTTGAGTGTACCACTGTTAGCAAATTGAACAATGAGTATGCTGGAGTGCCACATTGCCTTGAAGCAGAGTAAGAATAGAGAGGTCAAATGACTTAAAGAATCTACATGCAGATAATGTAGAATTTAAGTTAGATTGTGAATCTCAGGACTTGAGAGAAGCACATTCAAATGATACTTCCAAATATCAAGTGAAACTAAGCCCACAGAATTTTCAGATTAACCCCAAGTCAAATGATGAGCATGTGAGAGTTGAGATAGCCCCAAATTTTAAAAATATCATCAGAATATCATGAGGAAATATGTATTCAAATGCACAATGGTAAATGAATTTGATGTATATTTTGAATCATCCCAACATATTCATATTCTCATCAAAAAGAAGTTAACATGTTTCCCAGACATGATATTGATAAACTGAGTGACAACCATCAGACTAGAGCATTTATAATTATAATGGCTACCACAAAAAAGGTTGTCACAATAAAAAAGCCAGTTCTGAAAGCATAAATGAGGTCAATAGACTTGATCATTTAAATGTGTATTATGGCATTTAAACCCCCACCACAACCAATGGGATAATCAAAATATGAAAAACCATTGAAGGATAATGGATATGACTAAATTACAAACCAGAAAACAAAAGGGTTTTTGGTTCCTAAGTTATGCAATATCTTTAAGGCTACTTCACATTCATCAGGTATAGAAATGCTAATGACTAAGAAGCACATATTTAAAATAGACCTCAGGATTGTGACTTGGAATACTTAAACTGGACAAACCCAAAGGGAAATCAGATATAATGTTAAAAAAGAGAGTAATCAACCAATCATGACACAGACATAAATAATTGTTCAAAAGCAAGTAGGCCATGGATAGATGCACCTACCTATTTCACTAAACCAAATCTTATGGTCATCCAACCAAACATAGTGTATAGGCTAGCCAAGCATCCCAAAAATTTGATGAAAAAAAAACCAAACAAAACAACATCCTAAAAATGACATGAAAATGAATATACAAAAAGTATATAAATAGCTTATGGATAAAGCTGAGCAAAGGAATAAAAAACAAAAAGAAAAGTACACATAATTTTAAGTTATGAGATAAGGTTTTCATAAAAACATCCCATCTGTGTAAGCAGCTGGAAAATAAATATCAAAATTTTTACTACCAATATGAAGGACCATTAACTATTATGAAACAATCAGGTCCAAATATGTTTTGGATTGAATTAGGAGAGATTAGGGATACATATAATGCCTGCATCTTGAAGTCATATTGTAATCAGTAAGAGTGACCATATAATACACATAATTAGCTTATATGCAAGTCAAAACATAGGCATAAATTTTAGTTGAAACTAGAAAAAAAGGGATAACATCAAAAACAAATATAGGGTCATTAATTTATGATGAGGGTATACCCAGGTAAGTAAAAAAGAGATTACTGGCATATGTTAGAACCAATCTAGACATAGGAGTTGATCCATGTAGAATGATGGACAGTCCAATATTTTGTTTAGTCCTTAAAAAATCCAGTAAGTCTTAAAAGGAAGCAGAATGAAGGCTAATGAGTTAAACTATGTGCCATCTATAATAGAGACACATTACCAATAGAGTTCAGACCATATAATCATCATAAAAAAGAAAAAAAAGACTATAGATAAATCTCACTTACTGTAATGTAGTTAATGAAGTAGGAAATTAGAAAAGAACATGGATATAGTTGAGGAAATATTAGAAGATGAAATGAGTAGGCTTTATAACCCTTCTTTAAAAACAAACACGCCAATGCTAAATCAATATATACATTACTTAAGTGTTAAAATTTTGATTATATTATAAAATTTTACCCCTGTAAGGATAGGGGAGATGTAAGGGTAGCTTACAATCTTATTGAAACCACCCTTTATTTATCCACATAACCAAATCAACCCTATTTAAAACATAAGCATATCTAACAGGTGGTTGAATATGCACTATCATTTTTTTTAATAAAAAATTATATATACAACAAATGGTTGCTTTATTAAGTACCAAATTAAGCAAATGTCACAAGGAACTAATTTCTCTTATTTAATGAAAAGTAAAATCTCAGTTAAAGAAATCCTTCATCTATATATATACTACCAATGAGTTAATTATGAATGTGTTGTATGTCATAGATAAAGGTCTAGACTTAGTAAACATAGTGATAACTAATGTCAACCCAATCACTAGGTAACCAACTATGGAAAATAAAAGTAAAATATTGTTATGTAATTTTATTTTTTTACTATAACCAATATAATTACAATAGAATGACAGACACTGTGAGAATGTTATTAATAAATGAATACCTTCGAACAACCACATGATATAGTATTAATAACATTCTCACAGCGTCTGCACAATTAGCTTAACAGGCTGTCATTCTATCATAATTATAATCGCACGCAAGACGTTATAAAATAAATGCTTATAACCAATATAATATTTGCAGCAATAGATAGCCACAGTAATGGAAAAGGAAAATTGAAAATCTAGTATATTCAACACAAAAAACTAAGCATGGTATAAAAGCAAACCCAGTTCATTACTGTTGTCTTTTGTTATTTTTTAAATGATTCAATAACTGTATAAAGCCAACATTTTAAGATTGTATGTGCAAATTCAAGAGAAGATAGATGGCTTGTTAGAATATTCCATATTATCCATATAAATTTTCATAGCTAAAAATTATATGAAATTCCATCTGACATTTAAATAGAGAAAAGTTTGAAAATTCATGCAGTTTATCAAAAAACTGAACTGATTTAAAATTGTTATTTAAAAATAAAAACAAACTGTGCTATTATTTGAACATTGAGAAAAGAAAAATAGAACATCACCAGCATTTATATAAATGATGAACTAATTTTTTTTTATATAAGCCATTAAATGCCAAATAGAAAATCAATAAAAATTAAATTTGTTATAAACTGCTGTGTAATGTATTCTGGCTAAATTAACATTACCATTGGACTGGAGTGCTACTGTTCTAGATCATAGAAGTGTGATGACTTAACTTATTTACCATATAATGTCTAAAGAAATGTCAGATGTTTTACACTAAATGTCAAAATGGATTGAGAAGGAAAACAACTGCAGAAAATGAAAACAACATCAATTCAAGTGCATTGCCAAGGAATTCTAGTGAGAGATGGATAATTTACCATAGGAAATTGATCCAAAGAGAGTTAAGCTGTATCTATAAAAGACATTATTGTCAAACTCATGGTCATTAACCAAGATGACTCAAAGATAATAAAAAAATAATCCTAGTTTTATTTATTTCCAAACTTGAGAGCTGAAACATGTCTATAAGTGGAATTGCATTAGATAAAATTCCTTTTTTATGTTAAATAAAATTTAGGTCAGCTTTCCTTCCATAGTGACATGACCTTTGATCATTACCATTATGTTATGGAATAAAGTAAGATTTTTGGATATTATTCCATATTAAAGCCCATAAACTTACTGCAGAACAGAGTTAACATTAATTTTTTTTTGTTAACTAATGACTGTTTATATTTATTTTTTTGATATAACTGATTAACTTTATTGCACATATATTCTTTTCTATCAACCATAGGGAACCATACATAGGTAGGGGGTCCCCAAAGAAGATGGAACATGATGAGGCTCTTACACATATACTTGTATAATTTTTATATATAATAACACAGCAAAGGTACATCCACTTTTTCTTTTAAAATATATATGTTCTACAATAATATCAACAAATAAAAATCCTTCTCCTTTTTCTTTTCAAAAACTTTATTGTTTTATCTCAATACTGAACATATATATACATTTATATAATACAAAACTCCAATGTTTCAACTGTTTTTTATCTCATACAGTCATTTTCAAGGATATCTCTCTCCCACTGCTATATTTTATTACTCTTTCTGTTACATTTAATTACAAATCTGTCTTAAAATCATCCAAAAAACTTTCGATCTATTCTACCATCCATATACAAGTTTATTAATATTTATCATATATAATAACACAGCAAAGGTACATCCACTTTTTCTTTTAAAATATATATGTTCTACAATAGTATCATGATTTTAAGACAGATTTGTAATTAAATGTAAAAGAAAGAGTAATAAAATATAGCAGTGGGAGAGATATATCCTTGAAAATGACTGTATGAGATAAAAACAGTTGAAACATTGGAGTTTTGTATTATATAAATTTATATATATGTTCAGTATTGAGATAAAAAAATAAAGTTTTTGAAAAAAAAGGATTTTTATTTGTTGATATTATTGTATAATTTTGTAAATAAGCTAATTAGCTTCACAGTCGATTTAGTAATGATTTTTTAAAATCTGCTTTGTAAATAATTAGTGCCCTGTTACATATCTCTATCATGAGTAAGGGTAGGAATAGTGGATACATTTAATTGCTGACATGGTAGAAATACATTATTGACACAAACAATTATATTGTTTTATCATGTTAAAAAGTTCTGAATTTTGTATTATTATTTAATAAATGTTGTCAATTTGAATTAAATTAAATTGGTCTCTAGTCTATCAAAATCATTTATACATTCATTCATCAACTTATAATTAGATATACGCATACATTTTTCATTCTTATATAATAATGCAGTAATGTGTTTAGATGGATCTTTAAATCAAATGGAACTTGTGTACAGGTGTTGTAGTTGCTATCTAATGTAAATTCACCTCTGAAGAGAGCCAAAGGCAAATTTCTCACCAAGTTCAAATACTGAGGCATACCAAAGTCTGAAAGAGGGATGAGGTATGGATAAGCTAGCCCAAACTGTATCTAAATTTAATGTGTAAACTTAAAGCTAGCCCATTGGAGGTAAATACGATCATAGGTTAGGGTACTTCATCATGTCATTCACAGCATCCTACCAGAAAAACTTAGATCTGACCATAGTGAGATGCACTTCCCCTTTTTTGTGGAAAACCCTGACCATTAGAATATATAATAGAGGGCAATGCAAAAAATGTAATAGATTTCAGAACTTGTCAAATTGTCTGCATATTCAATTGTCTATATATTTAATGAAACATTGAAATGCATTTATTTATAGTTAATAACTTCCAGGTCCACAAACTAAAGCAATATTAATATCCAATACTACCATTTAAACAGAAAAATATAAGAAATGAAAAATATGTGTAAAAATACATTCAAAATTAGTGTTAGTAATTTAAATTTTATACATTGCACTATACCTTTACATTTGAACTAAAATTAAATTTATTTTTTATGTTTTTAAATTGCGTTGATGCTATTGTTTGACATTAGATTTTCATGAATTCACATTTATTAGAATTTTTGCCTGTTCCATGATATTACTATGTGATCTGCCTAATCTGAAAATTCCTTTTGTGACTTGAATATTTTTATTTAATCTTTATTTTTTATGAAGGCATTTAATATTCAGCACATAGATCTCTGATAACTTTATAAACTACCTATCTCATTTTTTTCTGAATTTCATGTTAATTCTAATCTTATTTTTCTATTTCATGTGCAAATGAACCATATCAAAATATGTATAGTTCATAAGTGTTTTAGCATTGGTAATATTGAAAAGCTAAAAAAAAAGTAAAGGTTAAAAATTGTTCACAAGACACAATTTAGTTTTTTTTTAGTTAGTAGAATTTATTTTTTGATACGTGCAATGAAAGTTATTTGTGTTGATATTATTTATTTAATTTAATTAAAGTTAAAAACGAAAAAATGTAAATACATACAGATTGTTTATCCAGATAAGTAAAAGAAAAAAAATATAAATGCAAGAGATTACTATTAGAGAAGATCCTTCTAATGCTAATTAAAGATGGTGGAAATAAGTTATAAATAAATAAACATTGTATCTTAAAAACAAAAAAAAATGTGCAAGATTATTAATTTGCACAGATATCACATAACTGGTTGAGACAATAAAAGAGGAAAATGGCTTCAAAACAACTTGTCTGTTTTTTCTTTGGCTGGTCCTGGATCATGAAGTATCCAGACCACTTTATACTGAGCTAATAGGTCATGTGGAAGGAAATCATAGCATTTATAGACACCTTTCATCATAAGGAGATTAATCTAAAAAGCTTTGAGTTCAGCCATATTACAGATCAGGAATGTAAAAATATTGACAGAAGTTAAAGTAACTTACCACGAGCTCTTTTGACCCAAAAAATACATGCATGCTACAATCTACATAAATTCACAAAACTTATCAATAAACTACATTATTCATACCCTGATTTTTGACTAATTAAATGTTTGCAAACTAACCTAAACTATAAGCTTATAATATACTACTGACAGAGATATTCACTATATTATTCAAATAATTTTCAGTTATAGCCTTCCAGAAGAAACTTATAAAAGAAGTGAACATTAATTGTTAAATTGCCTTAATTGTTTAGCCTAACCATCTGGATGGGCAATTGTATGTTCTTTCAGTTTATTAATAATTTTCATTTAAATAAATAATTATTTTTAATATCAACTTTTTATTGTACAATCTTAATTTTAGTTTAGTATATTTTATTATTAAAAAGATAAGTTTTGAAAATTGTATAAATTACCTTTGTCAACATGCCTGTTTAAGTGCAGGAAAAGTCCTAAAGCAATTTCATATAAAAGATTTAAGTGATGAGAA
This sequence comes from Epiperipatus broadwayi, assembly GCA_028023455.1. NCBI lineage: Eukaryota > Metazoa > Onychophora > Udeonychophora > Euonychophora > Peripatidae > Epiperipatus > Epiperipatus broadwayi. The sequence goes on along the minus strand of JAQFVV010000142.1, from coordinate 2,369,208 downwards.
ACAAAACCACTATCTTATTTTATTTATTTATTTCTAATTGGCAATGTGATAGGACAGATCAGTAAGTCTACAGACCCTGGTGCCCTTTAAAATAAATGTAAAACTGCTTCCATTGGCAATGAAAATCATAATAAAAGTATTAGGTCAGTTAATCAGGAAATATAACTATTTCTTGAGATATCTAAATTTCAACATGGTTGGAATATTCTTTTTCTATAGTTTGATTAACTTGCACTTTCTAGTGCATAAAATAGAAGACCTAAATTCAAACATAACATGTAAATCTACCCATGAATATTACACTATCTATCACATTCTTTTCTGAATTTCATGTTAATTCTAATCTTATTTTTATATTTTATGTGCACATAATAATGAAAAACAAATCCAACTCTTTTACTGTAAAACTATAAGAGAAAACATTATTAACAAAATGTTTACAAATAGCGAGAAAGATATTGATAATCAGAATAAAACATTCTAAAATGTCTTGTACATGTACATGCTTATTTAGCATTATAAGTATAAATTGTTTAAATTATATTAGTTAAGCATAAATTTAAGCCTTTTTTATTTCTCAAAATAATTTGTTTAATACAATGTTATTATTTTTAAAGTTGTTTTTATAATAATTAAGTTAAAAATAAGTTTATTTTTTACTAATTTTATTTAAACTTCATTTACATGAAATTAATTGTGTAGATTAAATCTGATTTAATTATATTGAGTGTTTTATGTCTTATTAAGTTAAAATATAATTTGTTTATAGATGGTGTATAAAAGAAAGAACATTAGATTAAAATTTAATGCATTTTATTCCTGCAATTTATGCAGTTATATGATATATTTTATTTTTAATTTTAATTAAAGTGTATATCATTAAGATAAAAAATTTAATATCTCATATTATATAATACTAATCATCTAAAACAGTTAACTTGGAGGAGTGAACTGAATAAGATGAATTAGATAAATTAAATTGATAATTAAGCCTTTCAAAATATTTTCATTACATGATTTAATTCAAGGGAAAAAGAAATACATTGAATGGCTTGTATACTGCACAAATGGCTGTGGTACAGAATTCCAGTATACATATTTGTTTTCTGCATTTTATACAAAATAACTGAAGATTTATTTAAATGTTTGCTGTAATCTTGTATGTATACATGCATATATATATACATACTTATTGTTGTTAAAAGGAGGTTGATGTGACAATAGTTTGTAATTGTTGATAGTCTAAATATAGATTGGTTTTTTAATGATATATATATATATATATATATATTGAACTTAGTCCACCATAATTTTAAATTTTATATTTTTAATATTACATGAATAGACCAGCCCTTCAAGCAGAGGGGAGAATACCATTGATAGCAAAGCCATCAACAATACCCATGGTCAGACTGAGCTATGTAAAGCATAACATGATCACATTTTTAGACCATGACCCACCTCATGTGCTAGATTAGAACTCCTGCCATCCAAAGCATTTTATTTGTTTAGAGATAAACCTCGGATACCAGTTAATTACAAGCAATAATTAACATACTTGGATGGTACAGTCCATAATTTAGCACTTAAAATATTCCATGACAAGCTCAGTTCACACTCTGTCTCAGGGTCCATCATATTTACCTAACACAAAGTAACTTTACAGTAATTTGCTTGTGATGCAGTGACAAAAGAAAAAGACAAAATAACAAAATAATAATTAAGGCAAACATTAATATTTATTTAAATACATTATTTAATATAACACAATAATATTGAAATTTACATATAAAAACATATAAGTAATTGCTCAGGCTAAATTTTAATAGTCCTTCATTAACTAAAATTTATTTCATTTAAATATAAAAGTGTCTATAGACTGTGATCAAAATATATTTAGTTATTTAAAGTATCACATGATCACACCTCCTATACTAGCACATTAATTGTATGGAGAATTTTGCTTATTTAAAGTATCTTTACCTAGGTTTTCATTTGTGTTCATTTTCCAACTGGTTGGCTTTTTGGTTCTCCATTGATGGCTTCATGGCTTGTTTCCATTCTATGACTCAGCAATTGGAGAGAGAGAGAATAGCAGTAGCATCTATTTTGATTTTGGCATCAGTTTCCAGCATTTGTTACAGGTAGAATAATTGACTTATGGAGGTTTAGTACATGAAACCCTGTCAGACACATCCATGGCTTATGCAACCTTTTTATTAATGTTGACTTTAGCAGTAATGATTGGTTTTGCTGCATTTATAGTTCTGAATATCTAAATCTCCGGTTGTTTGGATTCTCAATGAAACTCTGGCTTTGCATTATTTAGAAAGAACCTAAACTCTGGACTAATAGCAATGCAATGAATTACCTATTGCAGCCTCAACTATATTAATCACAAACCACACTATATCACAAACCAGACTGAAGAACAATAAAGAGAGTAACTTTATATACTTTTTTCTCTCCTATTGTTTTAATTTTTTATCATTATTTTTAATTTAGATCTTAACATGAAATGACTTTTAATTAATTTTACATTACTAGTTATCTTAATCCATTGCTCAGATTCATCTAAATGACCTCAATAAGATAATTTATAGTTTTTTCATTAATTTAACTATTGATTTTGATGTTATTACTAATTAGAAATCTTATAAACTAATTAATTACATTTTTGAAAGTTTTCTTTTACAAACAAAATTTTATATATTTATTTAGTTTTTTTTTTTAAAATAAAAGCTCTTTTTTTTTAAAAAGAGAATTTTTTTAAACTTTTCTTTAATTCTATTATACATTTCTCTCCCTCCTGCTCTTTAATTTGTAACACTTTATAATACTAAAATGATGCAGTATTTTTTACTTTTTAAATTTTTGTTTTAAAAAAAATCTTTACATCACTTATAGTTTATTTAAAAAAAAAAAATGAAACATGTAACGCTGTTAATAGCGGTGCAATATATATATATAGATAGATATTAATACATGAAAATATCTGATATATTTTTCAGATTATTAATATTACTATTAGATGTCATAGACAGCAATTAATGAAAATACAAAACTTTAAATGCTTTTTACAATCAAAAGTGTATTGATGTTATATAGAAACTAAAGCACTACAATATTTATATATATATTCTTTGCAAGATACATATATTTTAGAACAGTTTAAGTTAGTAATCTAAATTCACTGGATTTAATATTAAAATTTCAATTACTAATTTAAAAGTCTTCTATTAAACATTCTATTTTATGATGGATAAAATACAATCAAGATAGAATCATGAGTATAATGTATTGTTGTTGTTGTTGTTATTATTATTATTATTATAATGTGAAAGCTAAACACCTTCAAACAGATACACTTTAAACATGCTTACGTGACAGCCAATCAGATGGAATAATGACATCACATGGGACCCTAAATTCTAAAACACAAGCCAGAACTATTAGAAAAAGATGGGACCCCATCTTAATCTATGCCTCAATTTTATTTAAATAAGCCAGACTCAAGCATTTTGAACTAAGAGTGTGAAGCTTAAATACCTTCACATGTAATCCACTAAATATTATATATATAAATTAACAATGTGAAATCATCTGATTTACAACGAAGCAATATTTTTAAATCTAATGAAATGATATTAATAAATGTAAATATATCAAATTTAAGCGTAAACAGATAATATTATAATAACGTGAAAGCTAAACACCTTCAAACAGATACGCTTTAAACATGCTTATGTGACAGCCAATCAGATGGAATAATGACATCACATGGGACTCTTAATTCTAAAACACAAGCCAGAACTATTAGAAAAAGATGGGACCCCATCTTAATCTATGCCTCAATTTTATTTAAATAAGCATTGTTAATTTATATATATATAATATTTAGTGGATTAAATGTGAAGGTATTTAAGCTTCACACTCTTAGTTCAAAATGCTTGAGTCTGGCTTATTTAAATAAAATTGAGGCATAGATTAAGATGGGGTCCCATCTTTTTCTAATAGTTCTGGCTTGTGTTTTAGAATTTAGAGTCCCATGTGATGTCATTATTCCATCTGATTGGCTGTCACGTAAGCAGCTGTCATGTAAGCATGTTTAAAGCGTATCTGTTTGAAGGTGTTTAGCTTTCACGTTATTATAATATTATCTGTTTATGCTTAAATTTGATATATTTACATTTATTAATATCATTTCATTAGATTTAAAAATATTGCTTCATTGTAAATCGGATGATTTCGCATTGTTAATTTATATATATAATATTTAGTGGATTAAATGTGAAGGTATTTAAGCTTCACACTCTTAGTTCAAAATGCTTGAGTCTGGCTTATTTAAATAAAATTGAGGCATAGATTAAGATGGGGTCCCATCTTTTTCTAATAGTTCTTGCTTGTGTTTTAGAATTTAGAGTCCCATGTGATGTCATTATTCCATCTGATTGGCTGTCACGTAAGCATGTTTAAAGCGTATCTGTTTGAAGGTGTTTAGCTTTCACGTTATTATAATATTATCTGTTTATGCTTAAATTTGATATATTTACATTTATTAATATCATTTCATTAGATTTAAAAATATTGCTTCATTGTAAATCAGATGATTTTGCATTGTTAATTTATATATATAATATTTAGTGGATTAAATGTGAAGGTATTTAAGCTTCACACTCTTAGTTCAAAATGCTTGAGTCTGGATTATTTAAATAAAATTGAGGCATAAATTAAGATGTGGTCCCATCTTTATCTAATACTTCTGTCTTGTGTTTTAGAATTTAGAGTCCCATGTGATGCCATTATTCCATCTGATTGGCTGTCACATAAGCATGTTTAAAGCGTATCTGTTTGAAGGTGTTTAGCTTTCACGTTATTATATTATCTGTTTACGCTTAAATTTGATATATTTACATTTATTAATATTATTTCATTAGATTTAAAAATATTGCTTCATTGTAAATCGGATGATTTCGCATTGTTAATTTATATATATAATATTTAGTGGATTAAATGTGAAGGTATTTAAGCTTCACACTCTTAGTTCAAAATGCTTGAGTCTGGCTTATTTAAATAAAATTGAGGCATAGATTAAGATGGGGTCCCATCTTTTTCTAATAGTTCTGGCTTGTGTTTTAGAATTTAGAGTCCCATGTGATGTCATTATTCCATCTGATTGGCTGTCACGTAAGCATGTTTAAAGCGTATCTGTTTGAAGGTGTTTAGCTTTCACGTTATTATAATATTATCTGTTTACGCTTAAATTTGATATATTTACATTTATTAATATCATTTCATTAGATTTAAAAATATTGCTTCATTGTAAATCAGATGATTTCGCGTTGTTAATTTTATTTAGTGGATTAAATGTGAAGGTATTTAAGCTTCACACTCTTAGTTCAAAATGCTTGAGTCTGGCTTATTTAAATAAAATTGAGGCATAGATTAAGATGGGGTCCCATCTTTTTCTAATAGTTCTTGCTTGTGTTTTAGAATTTAGAGTCCCATGTGATGTCATTATTCCATCTGATTGGCTGTGACATAAGCATGTTTAAAGTGTATTTGTTTGAAGGTGTTTAGCTTTCACGTTATTATAATATTATCTGTTTACGCTTAAATTTGATATATTTACATTTATTAATATCATTTCATTAGATTTAAAAATATTGCTTCATTGTAAATCGGATGATTTTGCATTGTTAATTTATATATATAATATTTAGTGGATTAAATGTGAAGGTATTTAAGCTTCACACTCTTAGTTCAAAATGCTTGAGTCTGGCTTATTTAAATAAAATTGAGGCATAGATTAAGATGTGGTCCCATCTTTTTCTAATAGTTCTGGCTTGTGTTTTAGAATTTAGAGTCCCATGTGATGTCATTATTCCATCTGATTGGCTGTCACGTAAGCATGTTTAAAGTGTATCTGTTTGAAGGTGTTTAGCTTTCACGTTATTATAATATTATCTGTTTACGCTTAAATTTGATATATTTACATTTATAATATTATTTCATTAGATTTAAAAATATTGCTTCGTTGTAAATCGGATGATTTCGCATTGTTAATTTATATATATAATATTTAGTGGATTAAATGTGAAGGTATTTAAGCTTCACACTCTTAGTTCAAAATGCTTGAGTCTGGCTTATTTAAATAAAATTGAGGCATAGATTAAGATGGGTCCCATCTTTTTCTAATAGTTCTGGCTTGTGTTTTAGAATTTAGAGTCCCATGTGATGTCATTATTCCATCTGATTGGCTGTCACGTAAGCATGTTTAAAGCGTATCTGTTTGAAGGTGTTTAGCTTTCACGTTATTATAATATTATCTGTTTATGCTTAAATTTGATATATTTATATTATTATTATTATTATTCAAATTTTGTATTACAACTCAATATCTAAATATGGAATTAAATAAAAAAGCAGCAGACAGAAACAGACATCATCAATTAAGATAATATAAATTATAATGCGATGCTGAAAACATTCATTGTTTGATATTTATATTGCGTAATATACATTTATTTGTGATCTATAATATCAATAAGCCAATAAGCTGATACACATGCGCTTTGCAGATGTCACTATATAAATGAATACTCCCACGTTTTCAAACCCAAGATAAAGTCTTTAAGAAAATATAGAATGAATCCACCTATATTTTCGACCCAACCGTATATGTATGGGCAAATCTGAAGTGTTTGAAATGAAGAGTGTGAAGTTATTAATTGATCACTTTAAATTACTTTTCTACATCGTAAATGAATGACGCCAATGAAATTTCTAGAATTTAAGATACGTCATTCTTATAATGAAACATATGTAAACAAGACATTTATTTTTTTTATATAGCGATGTTTTTGTTTATAATCTATAATATTAATTGTGTAATTTTTAGTGTAGTAAATAAACTTCTAAAATTTGTACTCTTCTCAATGCTCATATGTATTCTAACTAGCCATTTTTTTATTTTTGTATTTGATAATGCATTTGTGTGGTTGTACAAATAAATTTCTGTCATTTAATTATATTTGCAGCATTTCAATAATAGTTCTTTTCATTCACTGTAAATTTGAGTAATCATTGGACAATAGATGATATAGTGCTATAATATTTCCATATCCAGACCAGTATTTCCCTTTTTCTTTCATAAGGAGGGACTAGTATTCAAAGCTAATCCATTTGCATAATTTTATTTACCTGACACTATTTGTTAAAGGATGGGGAAATTATAGCACTATGTTATCTGGTGTCTGTAATTCATTAAAGTTTTCAGTAGATGGCTACCCTAAGTTTCAGTAGCAAATGTCCAAATCTTGAGTTCAATGATCATGAACCAAGACTCCAGCTGTGATCAGAAATCACAGCTGAAATGTCCATCAAATTTTTTCTAAGTTGCCAAGTACTGAACTATCTCATTATTTTACTAATATGATTTAGTATAGTGGTAGAGTGGTGGAGTCTAGAGTTTAAGATATACAGAATGATTCCAACTCTATCATATCTGGTATTCTAGTTTCTTATGGTTTTCTGAGCAATAATAAAGCACCAAATTAATCTATTAATATTGAGTAGTTTTGGGCAATGATACAATGGAACTTTAAAGCTCAAGTTATATAGACCAAGACTCAATTCTGTCACTTGTAGTGCTTAAACTTTATACAAACTTCTGAGTGACGCTCCATTCATTTATTTTATTTTATAATAAATATGTATAGAATTAGTAGAAATAATTTCTGTTGGACTATTATAATACGAACACGCATATATGTGATATTGTTGGTACTTTAAAAATTCTGATTCCGATTTTTTTCCCTTCTATAATTGCATATATGAGAATACAGATATAACTTTTTTTTCTTTTTTAGAACTAAGCTGTTAATGATAATTATAAATTATTTTATCATTGCATTGCTTTTAAATCTATTTATTTTTTTCGTTTTAATGCACTTCTAATATCCACTTAAACTCAGAAATTTTTAAGAGATAAATATAAATATTGATCAATTTTTAATTTATCACTATTCTGCATAGTCTAGTTTTTTCAAATTTTAACATAGAAGCATTTGAATTGCATAAACTGTCTGATAGCAATATATTTTCTTTTAATATCCATTAATTTGTCACCACGTCAATTTTGATATTTTAATTTTGTTACACACCTGTTCATCAATATGAATATTTGTTTGTTAATTCTGAATGTACAATATCTATATGCACGCCTAAGCATTGCCTGTCTCTAAACATCTCCCATTTACATTTTATTTAAAAATATATTTTAATCCAAGGTCGTGACGAAGAAGCTAGCTGCAATAAAGCTAACAGTAATCAATATTTTTAATTCTCTAGCATTAGTTTTAAATGAATATTTCTGAAAAGTTAAAACGAATATATATATATATACAAAAATTAAACATACTATAAGATATATAGATAATCATAATAAAATAATTTTTGCATTATTTAATTTAGTTTATTTTATATAGACTCTAAAATTATATTAAAATTTGATCTATTTGGCATATCTGTACATGTTAGAACAGCCTTTAAATAGTGCACTGTAAGAAAATATTTTCCTCATAGAGGTGTACTCATCAGATTTGCTTTTTTTCAGGTAGTAGTTTGAGTCAATTTTCATTCTGTTTTATTCTCTAATTAAAAATAATTATATATTGATTTACTGATCAATAATAAATAATAAGCTGGATTGTCTATGATAGGTATAATTGTTAAAAAGACAGACTGTAAGCCTGAATAGAAGCTAAAAATATTTTCTATCAGACTGAAAACATTCTAGATGGATAAGCTGTCATTATGAAACCCTTGTAGATTCCTCAAAATGCGAAAGTTATCTCTGTTTACATGGATATAATGTCCTTATTTCTATTCTTTATTATAATAACAATCCATAAAATATTTAATTCAAAATATATTACATATATTTATCATTTTCACATGTGTGTGGATATGTGTATTGGTTTTTTGAGTTGCAGTGAAGGATGAATATAGGCTGAAAATCCTAAATTCAAATTCCTCTTTTTAATATAGTGAACATTCAGTACACTAAATGAATAGATTAATTCTATATATATGTATATGTATTTACAAGGCTTTTGGAGGGGGAAGGCTAAATTTTTATTCTCAATTTAAAAATCAGGACTGATAATTAGTAAGTTACCTATCTAAATTAAAACAAAGCTTGAACTAATAAATAAATAAATTCTTAATTATTTAAAAGCATTTTTAACTTTTTTAAAAATTAGTTTTATTTAAGAGATAGATTAGATAAGTACATTTAAATAAAATCTAATAGTATAAAAGTGCTTAAAACCAATCATGCAGCTGTTTGTTTCACATTGAAATCCAGAAGGTATGTTAAAATAGTGGATCCAACAAGAAAAGTGATATCACAGATTAAGTTCTTATTTAAACATAAATTCTAGAACATTATTGGATATTTCCTGAAAGTGTCTAAATGATATTATCTTATAATTTAATAAAATGCATTTTATAATAGGAAATTATTGTTAAATCTTATACTATGATGAATGGAATCCCAGAAAAGTAATTAATTATAAACTGAGAAGATGCACTACAATTAACTGGATGATCTATTTAAAGAGAAGATTTCTAAAAAAATATTCTTATTGAAATTTGATTATCACAAAATCTGGTTTTCTATAGTGATAACTACAATAAAAAAGAATTTACAGAAAAAAATACATTTATGATCTTACTTTATTTATTAAGAATCATTCACATCTTCATACAATGCTAAGCATCCTTAAACTTAGCAAGAGTAAATTTACTGCTACATTTTTTTTTATATTTAGTAATTTTACCATTTGTATCTATGTGATCACTGTCAAATCTACCTCAGACATCAACAATTTAAGTCTTCATTATCTTTGGAATCATTAAAATCGTTGTACAAATTTAAATTTTTCTTACAACCATCTAATAATACAAATGCTGATCATAAGTTATAAATCTGTCTTTAGCTATTATTTGATAGCAAAAAATGATCATTGATCAAAATTAAACTTTATCAAACCAGACAAATATTTAATATTTCTTTCATTTTTAATTGAAGAAAATATTGTCAATTGGTAAAATCTAAAAATGCTGAGAAATAGCTAGACTACCTTCTCTTATAGGAATTATATATATGAAAAAAAAAAAAACTTATTAGATTAAAATAGCCTTAAATAACTTACTTCAGGGCAAAAGTATAGTTTAAGAAAGCCTTAAAAGAACATTGAAAAAATTATGTATTAATCATCAGACTTTCCAATTATGAGTATGAGAATTTGAATAGTTTTTGTCTGTTTTTAAATTAGCTTGATTATCCATATATCGTTGCATCATAATGTTCTGCAAATGTGGCACATGTACATGATTATCAATCCATGATTGTTCAAGATTTTTAGCATTAAAGAAAACATACTAATCTATTTCAGAACAACTTAAAGAATACATAGCAACAAAGTTTTTTTTAAAACAAGCCTCACATCTTAATCAGAAAATATATCAGATGGGCATTACATCAACCCCCTCTTCAGTTTGAGTACTATCCATCATTAAAATACAATAAGATATTATTTGTGGAGATTTCATGTGTGGATTCACACACTTTAAAGTCAGGCTACAAAAACAATTCTCCACTCAATCGATTACAAATTTTTTACATTTACTTTTAAGGAATTTATACAAAAAATAGAATCAATGCCATAATAATGCCACCCTGGAATGAATAAAATCTCTAGGTTTATATATGTACATCTTAATAAATTTAAGCTCAATACATGTCTAACGTCAAATTTTGTATGTCCAATTTCAGTGTCTCCTCTTGGCATCAAAATAATAAAATCAGTAATCAAAGACAAAACAGAGCTCTATATTATACCAAAATTATCAACAATCCAATTTTCAAAAAAAAATCATCAACTGAGCAGACTACATTCATTCAAAAGAGCTAGAGAAACATGTAGAAACAACAAAAAGTACAGTCCAATTGTTATTCAACTAGACATAGAAGCAGCCTTTGACATGATACCAATAAATATTCTTAAAATTTTAGAACCAAATAAAGTACCAAAGGCTTATTATATCTACTTGCTAACCTATTATTAAACTGTGAAATATACATTACTCTAAATGGAAAATATCACACCCAATTATATCACACCAACCCATTCCCCAATGATCATTTTTAGTGCCTTGCTATTTATTGCCAACATAAACACCCTAATTAACACCATAGACAATGAACTATCTGGAACTTATTTATCAACATCTCATGTATAGCTTACATGAAGGACTTCTTTAATCTTTTTGCCATCCAAAAACATATTCCCAAACTTTTAAAGATTCTTTCAGATTATACAAATAAATATAAGTTAACATTCAACTTGGAAAAATCCTATGCCCGGAACCTTTATATTGATAGTAGAATACAAAACATTTTAAAGGTACACCTAATCCATTTTTTGGATTCCATTTTTCCCTGCATTATTCACCAATATGATCACTTATACAAAATAGTCTTAAAAATAAAATAGAAATTATAGTCAATTCATTAACAAAATCCTACTAATCACTTTATGATGAAATATCAGCTTTTAACTTGCTGATCATGATAAAAATCATATACTAACTCCAAAAATATTTTACACCAAAGCTTTTTTTTAACCAAACCAGGAAACTCTTGTGGGGAAAACATAATTTTAATATCCATAAGACAACTCAAAAAATCACTGTCACAAAATAGACTAGGGTTTCTCTCAATTCTCTTATTTGAAATCCAATAAAGTTAATAGAATTTCTGCATGTGCAAAAATTTCCATATTAAAAAACAGCTCAACCCACCTCCTATTCAAGGATATCTGAAGACATTACTCATTCCATTATTGTCTATAAAAAATTTAGTATTCAAACCACCTCACAATAAATTCAAATACTGTGAAATTCATTCACTTTTACACTCTATACAATCTGTTGATAAAACTGACTCAACATCACCAATATCAACCCTGCCATAAAGTCAAATTTTGATAACTTTAACTCAAATAATTGGGCATTTTTATTCAAAATTAATCTCAGCTCACTACTCACACAACACTTCTAAAATATTAAAGAAACTGCCAAATATAGACCATCTATACATGGTTTGCCACAAATATTCTGAAACAAAGGATCACCTTTTTTCATGCCAAAGTCTTAATAACAGTAGTCAAAATAAGAGTCATAGATCACATGACCCTATTTCTTAAGCTTGTAAGTTATAAACAGTGAGGATTGCCAATTCCTCTACAAGCTTTATGATAAATGCTTAGCCAGAACCAGCACTTAAAATATCTCTGTCAGGAACCCCTTCCCAAACCCCTGACCATGGTTTTGTGCTTTGGCACTCCTCAGAGAGGTGTCAGGGTAGGTTCAGACACTAGATCTAAAAATACCAACCCAAAGCTAAGCACTTAGCTAAAAGTTATCTATTGAGTGGAAAATCTGAAATTTTCAGACATCTACATGTCTTCAAACCCGGCTATCCAACTCAAATAGCTATATGGGGCTGATAGATCTTCAGCCATACCATATCTTATTAGTCTTAGCAATATAAAATTGCATAAGACTTTTGGCAGAGACTATAAATAGTCAAAATAAGAGTCATAGATCAAGTCATAGATCACATGACCCTATCTCTTAAGCTTGTAAGTTATAAACAGTGAGGATTGCCAATTCCTCTACAAGCTTTATGATAAATGCTTATCCAGAGCCAGCACTTAAAATATCTCTGTCAGGAACCCCTCCCAAACCCCTGATCATGGTTTCGTGCTTTGGCACTCCTCAGAGAGGTGTCAGGGTAATATACATACTTTTCAACAATTAAAATAAAAGTATAAATAGCCTATTTGAATAATTCAAAAAAGGATACTTTTCTGACATCAGGAAAAGTGTATTTATCTTCTATAGTTTATGATGTATAAGATATAAATTTATATATAATAATAACCCAAGAATGCATCTTAACTCATTCAAAAATAAACTGTATAGTATATGTCAAATGGACAAAAGTATAACAAACCAAAAAACTTTCATTAACACATGCTCTCAATTGCAGTAATCTTTAAACCTATAAGAAAAACATCAACACTCAAGATTAATAAATCTGAAATGAAAAACAAAAACTAAAAGGTACTATTTACTATTATTGCAATATCTCAGGTAAAAACCAGCTCATCTGATTATGAACTTTTGCTTGCTTTCAAACATTGTATTACTTGTATTCCTAACAATAACTAATAATATTTTTATTTTATTTTAAGTAATTATGTAAACAAAAGAAATAAGGTAATTTTTTTTTTACTTTGTTGAATAAAGTTCTTTGAAAGATAATAGTAATAATCATTATCATCCAAATACTAAATAAGAAATGCAAAGTAAATTTTTTTGAAATCTTTGATATATATATGATTTAAATTTTGCAGAGCATCCAAATAAGCTATAATATATTTTAAATCATTATTGGAAAATTAACAACTATAATTTTATGTTTTGAAAGCATAAGAAAAATTAGAGCACCATTTATTATGGTGAAAACTAATTTGATTTATAGTATATCATGATAGACTCATTTATACAATATTTATAAAGGGAAATAGTCAAAATAAGAGTCATAGATCTACATGACTCTATTCTCTTAAGCTTGTAAGTTATAAACAATGAGGATTCTCTTTGATAGCTTCAAGATTTGGCTTTACACCCAAAAACAGAATACACACGTTACTGGAATAACATCACTGCTATTATCAAAAATGCCTTAACAAAAATATACCAACATTGTATTAGTTGATTCTTTTAACTTACTAATATAATAGAAGCAATATTTCTCTTTCTATTACTCTATTTTGAGTCATCAGTTGTAGATAGTTGCACATTTATTAATCTTTATCTACAGACTAGATTTTGTATTTTGCTTTTATTAAAGGAGATTTGAAACATAATGTTAGAACCAGTGCAGTTATGCATCTTGTAACCATCTTTAATTCATTTACTATTATCAATCTAATAGGCTGAAATGGAGGAAAAAACACCTTAAAAATTTGAACCTAATCATCGAATTATATCAGTTATATTAATCTGACATTGGGTAAGTAGTCATATATTTTAATAGCCTCAGTTTTATTCTGACTGTAAATACAACCTATCTGGGGATAGCGATTAATAAATTGCAGTACCATCTGTTATTCACTGATTACTCAAGCTTGTAATAAATAAAAATAATTAAAATTAAATTTAAAGCTTCATTGTCTGTGCGCAAAGTACTTATAGAAAAAAATAAAATAGTAGAGATAAAAAGTGATTTTGTTTAATAAAAATTGTGCTATGTTGTGAATCAATAATCTAATAAATTAAGGATTCTCTTTTAATTTGCGATTTAAATCGCATTAATTATTTTATAGTTAGATGATGACAATAATTTGAAGCTAAATAGATTTTTTTATTATTATTAATGGAAAAAAGTTTATAAAATTAAAATTAAAAATAAAATCTTAATTCAGCATTATATATCTATTACAGAGACACGGGCTATATATATTATTATATTTAAAAGGGCTAAGGTTATCTTTTTTTAAAGAAAGGAAACAAAAATAAGAATGAATCTTTATTATTAAAATTTTATGATACTGAAGTAATCAACCAATATTAAAAGTTCTTTTAATATTAAAAATGTGTGGGATGTAATTACGAATTGTGGTTAATTTAATAAGTATATATTTGTTGATGTGTTTTGTATTCCTTTGCATTTGAGAAGTCTGCTTTGGCAGGGAAATCATTGATTGTGTTAAAACATTTTATTTTAGTTTTTCCAATTTTGTTTAGTCGTTTTTAATTTTAATTTGGAATAATTGAGTGTATGTATATATATATGTAAATTCATTGAAAGCCGTCAGAACTTAAACAATACCAATCATGCGTTGGTGGCCTAGCGGTTAGCATAGCTGCCCTCCAAGCAGCTGCCAGGGATCGCTTCCCGGTCAATGCATTCGACATATGAAAAAAAAACACAACTTAAACAATACCAATATCAACAATCTCAATCTGTTATTAAGGCAATTTCTTTTAACAATAAAGTTGGAAATTCACCTTTATTTATTGTCTAACAACTCAAACACACAGGCTTATTATATACCTGTGTTTATATATGTAATATATAGGGTATATGAGCACAGCCTTTCACACGACCCACCACTTTCCACACTATCTCATAACACTGATACACCTGAACACATATATGTTGAAAAAATAAATAACTGAAACATACAGGCTTATTATATACCGTGTCTACATATGTAACATATAGGGTATATGAGCACAGACTTTCACACGACCTACCACTCTCCACACTATCTCATAACACTGATATACCTGAACACATATATGTTGATTATTTATCTTTTCAACATATATGTGTTCAGGTGTATCAGTGTTATGAGATAGTATGGAGAGTGGTGGGTCATGTGAAAGTCTGTGCTCATATACCCTATATATTATTGTGTAACATATTTATACAGACCGAAGATTGCAATTTGACAACAGAGAGTAAAATTTTGATACAAAGAAATTTATATAAATCTCATTAGACTGGTTAACATAACCTATTCCGAAAGAAGACTAACAATTAGTCAAGTATAATTTTCACTATATAACTTTCAAACTGCACTCCAATAATGTATTACTTTAATAATAAAACCAAGAATGCTCAAAGCATAGATTTATCAATGTAAATTCATTGAAAGCAGGCAACAATTAAACCAATACCATAATTAATAGTTATCAACAATCCGCCAAGGCAATCTCCTTTTAGCTATAAAGGTGAAATAAAGATTACATTTGCCTGTTTAGTGAGGCTTATTTAAACTTCTTTGTATCAATAATTTTACTCTTTGCCTCAAGTTGCAATCTTTAGTGTCTATATAAATATATTATTCCATAAATAAAGGTGGAACCTTAGCAACAAATTGAGATTGTTGATTGTTATTGATATTGTTTAACTATTGATTACTTTCAATGAATTTACATTGTTAAATCTTACTAGCCTTGAGTATTATTATTTATATATATAAATATATTGAAAATATAACAAGGATTTTTATGTATATATATAGATAAACTTCATCTATAATGTATTTAATAAAACCATCAGAAATCATGCTATTTCTGGATGGAATTCTTTTATGGCTTATTTAGAAATTAAAAGTGAAACTGCTTTTATCTTAGTATACTAGATATTACAATAATGGTAAATTTGATTGTAAAAATTGGAATATCATAACGCTTAAATATTTTTCATAATTAAACAAATCTCTGTCATAAAAATTCGTATATTGATTTGAAAATTTTCATAGATATATGTAAATAGATAAATTTCAGGTGGTGATATAATTAAGCAAACCATTAAATAATTAAAGTGGTAATTGCAAATAAAAATTATGCTATTTAGTAATGGTATGTTTTCTGACTTATCTTCAAAGTAAAAGTAAATCCATTTTTATTTTAATAATCTAAATATTGAAGCTGGAAATCTGTTCTGCAGATTTGCACTTCACCTAGTGCCAATTATATAAACACTAGAACTGGTTTGAACCCAAATTATATATAAATTTAATAGGCAATAGTATATATAGAGAGATGTATGGATACACAAACATTTAGTTGCCCATTCAACTTGCACACGAAAATTAACATTTGAAAGTCATAAAATTTTGTAATTTTATTTCGATAACTTTCTAACCAATGTATAATATATATATATTGTAATTTTTATATTAATAATTTGTATAAAAGTAAAATTGTTATTTAAAAGATGAACAATAGTATTTTGGAATATTGCTAGTAATTTGTATAAAAGTAAAATTGTCATTTAAGAGACAAAGAATAGTATCTTGGAAATTTATTACTAATAGTTTGTCTAAAATTAAACTGATATTTAAAAGTGAAACAATGCAATCGGTCAATCTTAAAATTTTGTAAACCATTGCATTATTCTAAAAGATACATGGAAGGTTATAGGTGCCAGGGGTTCATTAATTATTTTGTTTAACCATTGTCTGGTCTTTTTCATTCCTATATATGGAAATCGAGGTCAACTTCAAATCTCAACCAAGTGTCTGAGTTTGAGGCAATGGCCAGCATTTTTTAAATATTTGCTTATGTATAAATAGCTAATTTTTTTTTTTTTTTTTTTTTTTGCTCTATTCGGATATCATATACTTCACACAAGTTTGCATTGTGCAGCAAATCATTGTGGGGTAAAGGACATTGTCTGCTTCCCCATATCTCTGGGAAGCTTATCTAGCTCACTATGCCATGGTCTGGAACATCTAGACCAAAAATGTGGACTGTTCAGTGACCTTTATGCCTGAAAGTGACTCTTAAATTTCTACCAATGCCTGTTTCAAACCCAACCCAGCTTATGATCATGATCCATCAATTACCTACATCATTGTGTCCTCAAGCCCAAGGTAACATCTACATTGCCAACAGCTAATAAATTCTTAATTGATCAATTATTGATTTTAAACTATATTGTGTGCCTTTGCTTTCCCTTACTTAATTTTTAAAGCTGTTATATAAATGCTAATAATGTCTGTGCAATTTATCCTAATGCTATATAAATTCTTATGTTTTGGTGTGGCAATTTAGAATTAATTTGATTTTCTCTTATTTTATTATTGTCATTCATTTTGATATGCCAAGAAGGTATAAAATCTAGCAAGTGAATGTAAACTCACCACCAATAGTTTTCTCCTATTAAATTATGGAGATGTAAATTTTTTCAAAAGTTCATTGTTATAAACTCACTCGGTTTTATACCAATTATTTTACGATAATTTTATTTTTTAAATGATTGGAAGGTCTTAATATTTATGTGTAATCATTATCTCCAACTGAAAATTAACCCTCATCTAATCATTAAAGTTGTTTTATCATTTTATCTGATTAAATCTCACCAGAAGTGGATTTAATGATTTTATTTTGCAAATAATATAAATTATCTGTGCAATGATGCTTATAAAAATGTAAGGGGATATTTCAGAGGTGTGGGAGAGAGCAATTTATTCACTTTTAGTTTTAAACTCTGACCTCTTATGTGCCATTTATTAATTCTTAGTTAAATGCCTGGGATGGTTTGTGTTTAAGCATTCCATTATGCAGGAGAGTGTCATATAATAATCAGGTGTTTATTAATTTACTGTGGTCATTAGTGACACAAACTGTTTATCTGTTTTAGGCATTATAAGTATATCTTTGCAATTTTTATTTATGATTTTCTTGCTTTGTCATGTATTTTGGGATTTTCAGAATGACCAATCCTACTCTTTGTTATCTCTCTTAAAGTAGATGCATTTCCTACTCGGGATCTTCTCCAGGCACCTCCAATGAATAAGTGTGTGGAAAATATATGGATGAACTGTCCCAACATGCCACTTGTGCCACTGTTCTTCAGAGATATGACCCTGGCCATGGTGCAGGCATACTCCTTTTATCCAGATATGACAAAGCCACTCAAGAGCATCTTAAGTGACCGCCTCTCTATATGCGATTGTGAGGGATAATGTGATACCACCTTTATTATTATTATTGAGTTGTCTATCCACCTGCAATGCTCTCTGTCAGTCGTAATTGCATGTTATTCACCATCCATTTGATTTAACTTTATAAGTCAGGTTATGAATTATAGCTTCTTTTAAGCAGAGTTATTTTACTCCCAAACATCTAAGTGATCTCCCAAATATTGCATACTTTTCAAATCACACATCATGAATTCTTATTCATGTAGATGTAATAACTAATAACTCATTAGTGTGAATCTATAATATATTAAATGAGGGTTAAGATACCAGGTATTATTGATTACCTAATTAATTTATTTGATCCTTGGCATATTAACCACACCACCATATATATGAGCAACAACACAAACTACTCTCGTTTTATATATATAGTAATTGCACTAACTGACTTTTATGTAATAACACAAAGATTTTATGTATTTATGTAAATTCAGTGATTTATTGATCTAGTCCATAAAGTGCGTGATTACAAATTAAACCATAATCAAATTTGTAACTACCATTGTACAGACATTCTACACACCTATTTTGTTTATTACCATATTTAATTATTTAATAAAATTTATATTATATCATTTCTCTATATTCTCGCATTTGTCATTCATTTCCTGAATCTTTAGTATGACTGTTTGATTAAGTTAAGTTATTTCAAATTGAATGAAAGATTTTATTAGTATTATTAATTAAACTCCCTTTGTTTAATGTTGCCTTGAACAACATTATGGGCTGATTATCAATATATTAAGCAATAGTCTGCACCACTCTTTAAGTATTATATTTTGTAATAATCATTAGCTAATTATTTGAATATTATTGATTTCTAAGTCTCTTTGCTCACCCTGTTCTCATTGTTGGATCTGGAGTAAATGAAAGCTTGCTAGTATCCTCAAAAGCATTGTCCATATGGTCAGAGACTCTGGAGCACAGACAAATAGTTTAACATTTAGTATTGTTTCAGACCTGTGTATCTCACACATGCTCGATTGCTATAGTTTGCTTGGATTCTAGATCTTGTTGAATGAACATATGATTTTGACCAGTACAATATATAAAAGTTGTAAATCAGACATATATATTCTACATGTGTCAAATTAGAAATTCATAACTTTCTAAATATTTTTCACAAATAAACAAATCTCTCTCATAAGGTGTTATATATATATATATATATAAGTACAAAATTTTTATGGACTTTGTAGATGTAAATATATTAGAAGAGATCTTAACCCAATTATCATATCTGGTACATTTTTTCACTATGATTATCACACTGTAAGAAAGATGTAAATATTAAAAATGTAATAAGATCTTCCAAGATTTTACCTAGATAAATTTCAGCAATGACATAATTAGATAACCACCAATTTAAACTAGCAATTTAAAATTAAAATTATTCATCTAATATTTGCATATAATTTTTTTGCTATTACTCTAAGGCAAAATTTCACTTTGTAATTATCAAGTTTATCTAGGCAATACATAAAATTTCCATTATATTTTTAATATTTACATTTATGAAGTTTATGAAAATCATTTAATCAATATTATATACATATAATGGTTGAATTTTACATTTCAAACATACTTGCTCCTGTAAACCCTGGGGAAAAAAACATTCAAATGTTTCTTTGCAATTCGAAATAAGCTTGAATAAACATTGATAATTAATAATTCATTGCTTACAAATATCATGTATCAATATTTTTAAATCCATTTACTAAAATACTGTACTAACTACAACACAACTTATTTCTGTTGGCTAAGTAAATTTAAGTTATAAAGTTTTATTATAGAAGTGGTGTTAAGAAAACTCAACAATTTTGTGACCATTTAAAGTAGCCCTTCATAGTTTAATGCAGTGATAAAATATGAGACTCTGGTGTGTAAAGTTATCAGATTGATTCCAATATTGACAATTCCAGCAATTGAATATTATATAATTTCCTGAGCAAAAATGTTATTCAAGTAATATTTACTCTCATTTTCCAGCACACACAATATTTAGATATCATTTACACTATTTTATAGTCTACAGATCTCAAACTATTTATATGTTTAGCAAAGATATTTACTTAAATTTTATATTAAAAATGAAATCTTAACTAATATAAATCAATACACAATTTCTTAAAATCATGCATTAACATCTGTAAAAATGCATTAGATACAATAAAGTTCTTAAAGAAGATCATAATAATTTGAGATTATTTATTCAAACAATGGCAACAGTTCTTGAAAATATATGAGAAACTTGAACATTTAAGGAGCATGGTTAGAACAAAATGCCTAGATTAAGAAAAAGTTGTTTATACAAAGACTATGGTAAAAAACTTACAATCACTATCTGGAGGATGCTTCCACAGATAGTAACTTCTTGCAGGAAAACTTCTGCTTCAGTTTTTTGACTACCATTACCGGAAGTCATGGTATCATCTAGTAATTTCTTTTTATTAAGTACATCTTGACTATTTGTCTATTTTTGGAATGACTTGCAAAATTCTGTTTTCCATTAGTGAAAATGCTAAGAAAAATAGTTGTAATGCTTAAAACATCTTACAAAAAAGCTGATACACAAGTTTATGAATAGTTTATTGGAAGAATCCAGTTCCAAAAAAGTACAGTAGATGAAGTCCAACATCAAGATAATGTTGATTTTTTTTATATAAACAACACTGTTCACTCAGATATTGTTTATCACAGTCAGGCATTTTACTTGCAAGTTCTCATATGTTTGCGTGATGCAGTGAAATGAAAATGTTTTGATTCATGGGAAAGTGGAAAATGGTAGTTTCACCATAACAGCATGACAAAATCTTGAGGGGGAAATAATATTTAACCAAATGCAGAATGACTCAGCTTATCTATCTGCTAATATTACCTGATCTCTTTCTGCATGACTTCTTATCTCTCTGAATGAAAAAAAATGTCTTAAAGTTAAACATTGTGCATATTTGGAAGTGGGGAAAAAAATGATGGAGGCATGAAAAATCATCAATTTGCAAGAGGTTCAGGACTGCTGCAAAAGTGGAAAACATGTAAACTGATGCACTGCATCAAATGGATAGTATTTTGAAGCAGATTTAATATATAACATCTAAAAATAAATATATAATTTTTTATTATAAAGTTATAGGGGTTTTCTTTTTCCAACAACTTTAGCTTAAAGTTTGAACAAGTAGTATTAAGTGATTCTGATCCTCTTTTATAAAAATTTCTATATAAATAAATTACTTTAATAATGTAGTTAGAAAAAAATACTTATGTAAATTAATTAATTAAATAGCTTTTAAAATTATAAAATAAAATTGTATAATAAAATTTAAAAGTTAAATATCATGTGATTACCATTTTTTAAGCTTAAACAGACTGATAACTACAAGGTAAAACTCTCCTTACAGTAGTGCCACTCAGTGCAAGACAGAGTAAACCATGCTCTCAGATCCAAGGATCTTCACTGATGAAATCCACAAGCTAGATACTAGTCTGGGAATATTGGATGAGTAGGCACTGGATAGGGATTTTATGTACAAACTTTCTAGCATCCATTTATTACTCTGACTTGCACTGAGTGGTGCTACTGTATAGAGAGTTTTGCTGCTATAGTATAAAATGTATCTTAGTAATTATAAACATACAGAATTGTATGTAAATATATATAAAAAGCCAAATATTTATTGATGGATATAAATAAGAATTTGATTTTTGTAGTATAAAAATATAAATAGTTTAAATTAAGAATTATTACATATGTATATAGTATATAGATATCTCATATATATATATAGTCATGTCAACGATCGCTAAATAACTGATTATACTGTTGTTGTTTTTTTAAAAATATCCTAATGACAATCATTCTATACAACTTAATTTTTTTTTTCATTAATAAAATAAATATATGAAAGTGAAGTTTATTTGATAAAATTATATTTAAATAAAAAAAAACCTCCCATGATTTCCAGAGCTTTACGAGAGCAAACTTTATTTATTTTACTCCGCTGCTGATATCTATTACAAGCCCGAGTAAACAATTCTTACTATATAATAGTGTTTATTAAATCTTTATCGAGTGCTATCTATATGTACCCTGAGATTAGTTTCTGACTCATGGCCTTTATTAGTAAAGATTTTGAATCATAATCCAGAAATTACTGTGATGAGATAATTAGATAGCATTGGATACAGATTTAATAAACATTACCATCTAGTAGTTTTTTATTATTCAAGTTTATAATAAATAATCAATGTAGTATGATGTATAAAGTCAGATCCTATAAAAATGCATATTTCTTAATAACCAAAATAAAACTTAAAAGATCTGGGACGGTGATTGATACATTCTTTTACCATAGAGTTTGAATCAAATGAAAGTTTATATATATATATATTAAGCAATGAACAGGTTTAACATTTTTTCTAGATAGTTGGTTTATTGATACAGCTCTCTGCTTATTGGTTAGAAAATGAATATAGAGTTATTTTTAGCTATAAGCTAAAGATTCTATGTGCCAATAAAACCAAAAAATATGATTGTAATGTAACAGTGTTTGTTATTGCTGAGTTTCAAATTTTATTTTTTTTTGTCAATAAAATAAAGTGTTGTTTCAAAACTTGAAATTAATAAAAAAAAAAAGTAATAATAATTTTATTTAATGTTTTAAAATATATTTAAATTAATTTTGTTGTATTTTTTTTATTATTGCTCTCAAATCCATTTTTGTTTTAATGTTCATTTTTATTATCATTTATTTGTCTTATTTTTCTTTTTAAATGTTTAATTCAATTTATATGTCTTTCAAAATCAAATCTTGTTTTATTTTTCTATCATAAAAATTGAAATCAAATCTTGTTTGCTTTCAAGTTATATGTCTTTTTAAATTTTTAAATATTTAAATTTTTTAGATATTTTAAAAGCATATTATACATGTCATTAAAAAAAGATTAAATTAAAAAAAAACAAAGATGAAAAAAAAAAAGAAAAGAAAATAAATTTCTTGTATTTCAACTGGATTCTTATCTTTCTATAAAACTATGATTTTAATGTAAGATAAAAGTAAATGTTGATTATAATTTATAATAATTGTTTTGTTTCGTTTATTTTCAATGGTAATTGTTTATCTACTTTAAAGCTGACTAAAATTAACTTAAAATAAAACTTAATTTTGTTTTATATATGTATTTTTTTATTTTTATTATGCTATAATTAATCTAGGTCATAGTGAAATATACAATTATAATTAATAACTATGAAATATATAAAAATACTTATACAACAATAAAATATAATTGTAGCTAAAGTCATATATAATCATTTACTATAGTTATTTTAAATTGTAAGTAAAAATAAAAATAATTATGTGTTACCTATCATTAATTTTTATATATGTGCAAATGTATTCTGAGAACGAATACATATAATCTTATTTTTTAATATTTTTTTTCATGATGCAGTATTTTAACATTGTTAAAATTAGTGTAACATTAACATGAGGGTAAACATTGAAGACAAACATAAACCATATATTTCATCATATAATTTATTGAATATACATCAACACATTTTTTTTTGTAATGAACTTATTAGAATCCTTAGTTTATAAAATCCGCATCTTTCTGAATAAATAAATGCTTAAATAATATTTTTCATAACTTTATGCCAAAAGATTTTTTATATTATTAAAATGAGTAATTTGTATTAGTAAAATAAAATGAACTATTCTATAGTATTTTAAAAAGGTCTTTTTTAAATGTTATTTTCAGTTTAATTATTTAAAAAATAATTTGTGATTAATTAGATGCTTGGAGGTCTAGTGATATTAAAGGCCTCAAGTGATATGTTGAATGCAAGAATACCACACAATTAATTAATATGAAGTTTTATTTACTTTATTCAGCAGATAATTATTTTAAAATTAGAAATAATGTACAGACACACGCACATGTGTTTTTGTTTATATTGTCTATAAAGAATTGATAAAACATTAATCAATAAGGAGTAGACAAAAAAATTAAAAAAACTTTTTGTATTAATATCAGAAATATAAATACAGTATAAATGACCAATTCATATATTAATTATGTATGGAGAGTTATGAAATTGTTTTTTTTTTTTTTTTAGTTCTGTTGAGAATGGCTATACATTATAATTATTTTTACTAATTGTATGCACATTTTTATTTTTTCACATTATTATCTATATATAGTTACTTTTTCCATTATAACTATGATATTTAATTTTAAGCCTTGGCGCTGATGTCTTGACTTGTGAATAATAATAAAATTTATATATAATAGATATTGTAATAGTAACAATCAGATGTCACATACTTATATATAGCTTTATATTAAATTAAGGGGGTATAGTAAAAAATTTTTTTTTTTTTTAAAAAAAAGACCCCCCGCTTGTTTTGTGGGGGGGGGGGGATAAAAAAAAAACAAAAAATAAAAAATAAAAAAAAAAAGATAAAAACACATATTCTTAAGATATTTTTTACATGTATATAAAATATCCACAGAGGCTAAACTCTCCATATAGTAGCGCTACTCAGTGCAAGCCAGAGTAATCAATAGATGCAAGAAGGTTTGTGCTTAAAATTCCTATCTAGGGCCTACTCATCCAATATCCCCAGACTAGTTTCTAGCTTGTAGCTTTCATCAATGAGGAAATTTGCATAGATTTATAAGATGTAATTTTATTTGGAAATTAAGTAAATTTAAAGCAATAAATTCAGTAAATGCTCATAAAATAATTTCATTCATGATTAATGCTGTAGTTAATTATTAAAAAAATCCACAAACTTCTAAACAAAAGAGTGGGAAAAAAATAACAGGGAAAAAAATGTTTTACAAAATATTTTAGATTTATAAAAAAGTTTATTTCCAACTGCTAAGTGAAGAAGATAGAAAATTATCAAGAAGAAAAAAAAAAGTTTTTTAAAGATTTATATATATTTTAAAAAATTAAGAAAAAAATATTCATTTTTTTCCTTTTCTTATCCCATTGTTTATGTTATGTTCATTTATTTTCATGCAATTTTTATTTGTTTGAAGCTTATAATTTTGACTATGCTACAATCTTTTTCAAAACTATAAATATACAAATCTATTTCATTTTAAAATTATATACATAATAAAACTGTCTTATATATTTCAACATACATGATTACCACATTATTTGCATATACACACATACACATATATAACTTAAATATAATTTTTTTGTGAATAGCTATTAATATATAATTATTTACTTAATTTTCAAATAAAATCAAAATTAAAATTACACTCAAAACTAAAATAATATGAATGAAATAACTATTATTAAATCCTCATGCATATTATAATTTAAGATACATTGTGTTCATTATACATATATATATTAATTTATTATAATTTTAAATAATTTTAACTAATTAATTATTATATAAATTTATAACTTATTTGATCTTAACTAATTTGAGTAAAGTAATATTTTTTATTTTACTCTTTGTGAAAAAATGTTAATTGTTTTTTTTTTAAAAACAAGACATTAAACAATGTTTTTTCACAAAGAATAAGATACAAAAATATTACTTAAGTCAAATTAATTAATTATCAAATAAATTATGGAATTTATATAATATTATTCTTGTTGAAATATAAATATATTATTTGAAACATATAATAATTTTAAAAAAATATATTGATTACAAAATATATTAAATTATAATATTCATAAGCTTAAGTAAAGTTATTTAAGTTGCATTTTTTTTTGTTTTTAATTTAAATTTAGATTAATTTAAAAAATATTTAAATATTTATATGCATATATAAATATTCAAAATTTCCTCAAATTCACAACTTAATCAGACTAACCAAAAAATATAAACTCTAAAACACAACCAATGGTTTCACTGCTATAAGCAGACTTCTCAAGTTCTTTGCATTTGAGAAATCTGTTTGTAGCAGTGAAAACATTGATTGTGTTTTAGACTCTGTATTTTTTGTCTAGTTTGGTTGAGTTGTAAATATGAGGTAATTTTTATTATTTTATTGACTAGTTTAGCATTAGGCTTTTAATATATATATATATATATATATATATATATATATATATATATATATATATATTTATATATATATATATTATATAATACTGGTATGAAGTGTGGCTCTATGTATTGGGTTGCCCATGAGGCAGATACTCTATTAAAATTAACTTAATAGATTAATTAAACAAAATTAGCC
Organism: Epiperipatus broadwayi; assembly: GCA_028023455.1. Taxonomy (NCBI): domain Eukaryota; kingdom Metazoa; phylum Onychophora; class Udeonychophora; order Euonychophora; family Peripatidae; genus Epiperipatus; species Epiperipatus broadwayi. Next base: position 2,342,341 of record JAQFVV010000142.1, on the reverse strand, counting down.
TAAATAGAATAAAAGACTTTATATGTTTTAGCCAAATTTTTTCACTTATACCAATACATTATTTAAATAAATTACTTGCTGATAAGCACTAATTTTTAAAATATAGAAAAGCACAATTCAATGATTTGATAGTAAGTAATTTATGCTTGTGGAATACTATTTACAAATATCTATTTTTTTTGATAGGATAATTAATCACTAACTCCACAGTACATTAAATTAATAATAATAATGATAACTATAGCTTACTTCACTGCACATGCGCTTTACAGATCAAACGCTAATTATAATGAATACTCTCCTTTCCAAACACAAGATAAAGTGTTTTTAAAAGATAGAATGGATCACTCTATCCTTTCCACCCAAACTATATGTATAGGCAAATCTGAAATATTTGTAACTGAGAGCATGAAGATTTACTTTTGATATATGTACCATTTGTAAAATAACTATGGATATATATAAAATATAATAAATAAGCAAACTTCTTACGTTGTATTGACATTAAATATTTGGACCTATGGTGATGTAAAAAATAATAGATATATATTTATAACTAAAAGGAAATATATACGGGTGTGTATATATACACTTTAATAAAATATTTTAATAAATGCTTTAACTTATTACAATTTAATCAGTCTAATGAATCAAAATGTAAATAAGTTATTCATACTTGTATAAGCTGATGAGGTTTTAATTTGAAATAATGATAGTTATTTCTCTTAATTATATCATTAGCCAGGAGGTCATGGCAGCCACCTTGCAAGCAAGTAGTTGGTTGCAGACAGTTGTGGGTTCATGTCCTGGATGATGCTATGACATATGGAAAGAAAAAAAATCCTAAAATAAAAGAACCAACATAAATAATTGCAATAAATATAAATAAATTTCTGAATAGAATTTAATAATCCATGGTTGGCATAATTGTTTGATAAGAATATGTTTATTTGATGTTCCCCACTAAAGAAAACATGCTATATTAGCAGAACATGAAAATATGAACTATTGTTGCAAGATTTTTATAATGTTAATCATGTTAGATGCCTCTGGAAATAATCATCCATTTATTATTTATAATACCCAATATATTACATAGTAGATTGAATGTGGTTGAGCTACGATTTTAAATATATATCTGTGTGATTTCATTATCCTAATTCTTTTGCAGAGAGACGGTTTAAACACACGTAAAGTTTATACATAAACTGAAGATCTGTCTATTCATGACAAAAACAGCTATTTGATACGAAATAGCATGGTATGACATTACAATATTATAATAATGCTGAATAGAATTAAAATCGATGTTTCTCTTCAGGTAATCCTCTCATAATATATACTTTTAGCACAGCTACTTAATTTTTTTATCAATATTTAGTATATTTATTGGAAATCGAATGTACATTCCGTAAATATTTTGGTGAAATGAAATTTTGTTTAGAACGCAAGTTTTAAATGATCAGTCATTGTTAAGCCATTGCACTCTCGAAAAAAGTTTAGGAGAATAGTTGATAAACTTTTAACCTTCCATGAAGTAAACTTTCATTATGCAGAACTTCATAAATATATACAATGTTGCTCCTGTTATAATGTAAAGTCTGCTAATTTTTTTTTTTTTCTATGACTGGTAAATGTACATAAACATCACATGACCACCACTTTGCTGTGTGTGGCAATATGTATAGTGAGTTTTGCCTGTTTTAAATGTATATATAAAAAGCGAATATGCATTAAAAGTAAAAGAAGCAATATCCCTTTGTTTTTGTTGAAAACAATAATTCACAAACTGTTTCTATCTCCTCTTTTGATTTTACAGCCATATTCTTATAATTATGCATGTTTTTTCTCAACTTTATTTACAAGATTTCATCAAGCAATTAATTATTGTTTTTTTATTGTTGTAGTTAAACATGATTTAAAACAGCAGATTTTTATAAAATTGGCATTTCTTGTTTATTCATAATATTCCTATTGAGATGTGTGTGTTTCTATGACTATGTATGCAGATAATGGTTATTGACTTACTAAATAAATTAATGAGCTATTTTAATGTATTAGACAGGGTATGAGCACAGACTTTCACATTACCCACCACTCTCCACACTATCTCATAACACTGATACACCTGAACACACATATGTCGAAAAGATAAATAATCACCAATATATATATTTCATGCTAAACCAGCAATCATCAGTTGGTCCAAATTACCATCTCTACACATATATGCTACAAGTGCTCAGATATATATTAAGATAGCAAATCCTCCTACTTTAATGGACAGGCTTCAATGTATTCCACACTCCAACTCTTCAACTATCCATCCAATTGAAAATCTGATGATGGAACGCTCAAAGGCCACCCTTAGGCTGAGATTGTTGTCACACCCATGTTGACCTAAAGGTCAATCTGACCCCTCATGTACAGGACATAATCCATTAAATACATATACTAGGGATAGGCAGACATCTCTAATATGTAATAGATGAAATACACAGGCTTATATATACCTGTGTCTATATATGTAATAGACAGGGTATGAGCACAGACTTTCACATGACCCACCACTCTCCACACTATCTCATAACACTGATACACCTGAACACACATATGTCGAAAAGATAAATAATCATATAAAAAAATTTCAACTGCTTATGTTGACACCGTTATGATTTCTGTTGTGAGGGAGTTATTTCAGTCAAAGATTTAAATGATATATTAAATGAACAAAAAAAATATAATGTGGATTTTAATAACAAAAAAAGTGAGCACCTCAATGCTACAAACCCTCTAACTAAAGAAAAAATTTTTTTTTGAAACTTATCTATATAAAATCCTTGTAGATTCTACACAAAAGATACATACTTTCCTTGATTTTAGTTACACTGAATGAACTATCCCATGGCAATGAAAGAAAATTTTTGCATAAATCACCCATGAACATTAAGACAAATTGAATAGATATAAATTATATATAAATAGAAAAAGATACCAGGCTTACATTTAACCCCTAATATTAAGACAAAAAATTGACTGTCAACTGAATCATACTTTAATTTTTTGAGGAACATTATAATTGCACCATGAGTAAATAGTGCACTATATGGCTGCTAATTAGGGACCCTTGGTTTTGATAGTTTTAGGGAATGCAGAAAATCTCTACTGACATTTTTTTCTAACAATTCATCAATAATTATTATTTCCTCAAAATTAATCTCAAGATCATGCTTGAATTTTTTGAATCAGGCATCAGATGCTTAAACTTCATATTGACATTACCCTTCAATTCTCTAAACTCTTCCATTAATTCTGTCTTTTACTCATCTAGTTTGGTAACAATATCTTCAATTTTTTTAATCTAGTCTCTCAAATGTTGTGTATTGTTTTTCAAAGCTTTTATTAAAATCAATTCTTAATTCCTGCAATTGACTGAGAATCATTTTTTATGATATATGGACTTAAATAACTCAGAATATACTTCAGTATTGACATTTCCCATAATGGTGACTGTACTTATATAAGGCCAGATTATTAATCCACTTTAAACAATATAACTATTTAAATAAAAAACCCAATATTTGTTATTATTAATGTCCATTTCCAAACAAACTATATCAATCATGGGTTAATTGGGTTTCACCCTTATCATTAGTTATAATGTTTTCTGTACAAATTGATATTGTATGATTTACTTATCTCAGGTTTCAGTGGTTATAAATTGAGACATGTGGTAGATACTGGCATACAGTGTGGCTATATGAATTGGGTTGCTCATGAGGTGAAGTCTCTATTGAAATTAAATTAATAGATTATTCAAACATAGAATTAGCCTAAGTAGAACAAGAGACTTTCTATGCCTTATCCAAATTTCCTCACTTATACCAATATATTATTTAAAGAAATTAATTATGTTTTGTTGATACCATTAATCCTAAAATAAAAAAAAACAACATAAATAATTGCAATAAACATAAATAAATTTCTGAATAGGATTTAATAATCTATGGTAGATGTTCCCACTAAATAAAATATGCTACATTAGCAGAACATGAAAATATGAAGCGTTGTTGCAAGTTTTAGTAGATAGTGTAATCATGTTAGATGCCTCTGAAAATAATTATCCATGTGTTATTTATAATACGAATATATTATATGGTAGGTTGAATGTGGTTGAGCTACAATTTTAAATATATATGTCCGAGTGATTTAATTATTCTAATTTGTTTACAGAGAGATGATGTTTTATCCCTATGTTATGTAATGATTCCTAGACACTCACAAAATTTACACATGAACTGAAGGTCCATTCATGAAAAAACCAGCTGTCTGATATAAAGTAGCCCAATATGATGTTACAATTTTATAATGATATTAAATAGAATTAAAATTGATGGTTCTCTACTGATAATCTGCTCATAATATGTATTGTTAGTACAGCTGTTTAACACACTTATTGATATTTGATACCAATATTTAATATAAAATATCTACCTATATTTATTGGAAATCAAATATACATTCTGTGAATATTTTGGTAAATGAAATTTTGTTTAGAATGCAAATTCTAAATGATTGATGAGTATTAAGCCATCATACTTTCATTTGTTTAGGAGAATAATTTATAAACTTTTAAACTTCCATGAAGTAAACTTTCTTTATACAGTACTTCATAAATATATGCATTGTTGCTCCTGTGATAAGATAAAGTCTGCTAAATTTTAATTTTCTTCTATTATAGGTGAATGTATTTAAAAAATGAATATGCATTAAAAAGAAAAGAAAAAATATTCCTTTGTTTTTGTTGACGGCAATAATTCATAAACTGTTTCTCTCTCCTCTTTTGGTTTTATAATAATATCCTTAGTTGTTATGTTATGTATGGCTTCTTCACAATTTTATTTACAAGATTTTATCAAAAAATTTATTATTAGTTTTTTTGTTGTTAAACATTATTCAAAATATTAATTATTTTTACACATAACAGATTTATATAAAATTAGCATCCTTTCAAGATGTGTGTGTGTATCTATGAATATATATGTAATGGTTATTGACTTCTGAATAATGTAATGAGATATTTTCATGCATAAAAAAATTTGAACTGCATATGATACTGTTATGACTTCTGTTGTGAGGAAATCATTTCATTCAGAGGTTTAAATGATATATTAAATAAAACAATTTTATAATGTATAATTTGACTACAAAAGGGGTAATATACACCTTGATGGTACAATATATATATATATATAAATCTACCAGATAAATGATGAATTCATAATATTATTTCTGGAAGCTTCCATGTAATAAAAATATAATAGCTAAATAGCTGATGTTTCAGTACAGTACCAAGTACTGTTCTCAGAGATTCTTTTTTTTTCAAATCATAAGAATATGTGTGGTGAGATTTAAAATTATTTTTTCCCTTTGTCAGTTTATCCTCGCTCTCACATTCTATTGGTTGAGAAGTTTTAAAAAATATTTTATCCTCTAATAGCTTTTTTCAATTATTGTTAAGTTTCTTTAATTCACTCTTATCATTTATGCTCTTAGGCCTTTTAAAAATTTTTATAGTTTTCCTTAGCTGCCTCTGGTCATATTGTTCAACTTTTGCCAGAATATGTGTTTTATTAAAATTAATGTCATGGTTACTATATATATATATATATATTGTAAACCCCAGGTTTGGCAGTAAGGCTAAATTTTCAGCCATCAAATTGTTAATATTTTTTAATTTTTTTATTTTACAATAAGTTAATTTTTATAGCAAGCCAATTTATTAAGGCTTGATACTGAAATGTTAATTTATCATCTAAGAGATTTTTAAAAACTTTTATAAGTCTTAATTATTTTAAAAGTCATTTTAATATTTTTACTGTAGAGCTTTAAAACCCATCTGTAGTTGTAAATGACTTCAAATTGCTTAAATTATGGATATTTTTACTATAAATAATAGTGAGTTAATGTTAGAATGATATTAAGAGTTAAAATTATTGTAATAGAATTACTAGAATGTTAAAAGGCAATGTTAAAGTTAAACTTTAATAACTAAATTTGAATCTTTATTACTAATTGTTAATATTTAATTTATTTGCTTATAAAAGACATTTTTATTTAAGTTATTTGCTAATAAAAGTATATTTTATTAATGCTAATTATAAAAAAGATTAATTCAGTTAAATAAGTTTTAAAATAGTTAATTAAAAAAGATAAAGAGTTAATTTACTATTACTAAAAGCTATCAATTTTAAATAAAAGAATGCAGTAATAAATGCTTGCATTATAAATTTTCTATTTTACTTCCTTGTTTGTAATATTAAAGTTATTTTTAAATATTTATTTAAAAAACATTTAAAGTGTTCTGAGAATTTACATGTTAAATAATGAGTAAAACTGCAGAAAGAGTAATGTAAATTAATGTTTTGTTTAAAAATAATGTAATTTATCATACAATATTTTGTTTATTGTAATAATTTTATTTTATAACTAACTCTTAAAATATAATATTTTCATTAAAGTGTAGACAATTATGTAAATGAGTTTATTGTTAACTATGTCTTCCAGAATACCAATTAATCATTAAACTGTAATGAATAAATAAAAGAAGAGGTGATTTAAATGTCAGTTTAAATCATTAATATCAGTCAAATGGTTAGGAGTATGAAAAATTAAGATCTACACATACTGCAGAACTTCTAACTTTTTTACTTCTAATTAACTTCTTTATTTGCTTGGTTGCATAATTGATTATATTATAATAATTTTTACTTTAATTACTTTTGATAAATTTTAATTGCTTAAAAATATCATGTATTGTAAAGTAAATTTTCATTCAAGTGCTAAAGTTCTAAGCTAAAATGTAAAACATGATCAGTTTAAATAACTATTTTTTAATAATTGTCCAGTTATTTTCATTCAAAATTGATACTTTAAGGGAATTTTCTATGACTCATCATTATTATGTAAGAACTTTATTGATTCTTATTTCTTTATTAAGAATAGATGGTATCAGTTTAATATTAAGGCTGTTAAAGATTTTATACTCTCTTAGTATTTCATAGCATTTCTTAATATTGTAAAAGACTTTGCTTAAATATTATAAGATGCTAAGAAAAATAAGTTTGTTAAGAAAATTTTTCAAACATTTTAAATATTCTTCAGCCACATATATTTAGAAATGTCTTTATTTTAATAGTATTGTATCTCTAAAATAATGGTTTTTCTTCAGAATAGTTCATCTTTTAATGAAATATTTAAATTTTGGAAAGCAGAACCTGGTTAGTAATAATGGAATTTAATAAATTGTGTGCTTGAATTTTGAAATGACATTTATTTATTGTTATCTTAGCAGCAGGAAGGAAAACATTTGCTTGCAAAATTTTGTCATATATCTATTTTAGAATAGAAATAGGAAAATATAAGTCTGTGAATTTAAAATTTTGACTTACTCTTTTATTTGAAAATTACTACCTATTTACTTTAAAAATAATATTCTACAATAGTAATAAAATATTTATTCAAAGGTTATTACTATTATCAAACTAAGATTTAGATTAAATAACTGGAACAATCGTATACTCTGGGAATGAAATATAAACACTTGTTAAATTAAATATTTTTCAAGTTTATCATTCATTTATCTTGTTTTATTAAAAATCTTCTCTATTATATATCTCATTGTTATCATTAGTATTATTAATTTTAAAAGTTTACTCTATAATGTATCCTTCACCGCTTATATATTGTCATTAATTTATATTTTTCTAGAAATTAATGAAAATTAATATAATGTACAAAAAATTGCTGGCACCTTATTTAATTATTCTTCATGAAAATTGAATGGCCATTAATGTATTGTGTGCTTATGTTATTATGAAATATATTGCTTTTAGGAAATATTTCAAATGCTGTACATATAATTTAAAATTGGTGTATTTTCAAAAAAAAATGAGAAAATGTTGGTGTTTGCAGAATGTTAATTGCAGAGACTGTATCCTGTTGAATGATAGAACCTTCTGGATGAAGGATTTTTAATTATGTATTTTTAGTAAACTGAGTATAATTTAAAATTTTAATATGCTATTGTAATTTATTATATATTTTATTTTATTTTGTTTATCCTATGCATTTTGTCATATAACATTATAAATTATTTGCAAGCTGTAATATCTAATAGTTCACAGAATATTTACCTTTTTATAACATATTATAGTTTAAAGTGTTATTTGTCTTCTATCATGAATAATTTATTTATTTATTTATTTAAATGTATAGGTTTATGCTGAAAAAGTGAAGATAGTGTATGTTCTTATTACTTATTTCAGGCCATGTTTTTATTAGGACAGATTTGGGAAATGATTTTGTTGGTTTTACACATCAGTTAATTGTTATAATATTTAGTTAGGAGGTTGTAGTGTTATACTCTCTCTTTTTTTATTGTACATGCTCATCTTGCCATTATATTTTCAAGAGATATAGCATTGACTCTCTTGCAGGTATTTATTTTGTTATTATATATTTTCAAAGAGATTGTGGCTGGGTCTGTCTCTTTTAATATTATAATATATTCCATGAGTTATATCTTTCATCTCTCATATTTAAGCATAGATGCTTTATTTAAGGCAGCTATTATTGTTTCCAATATATTTTGATATTTTATTCTCATTTTTTATGTTCAGACACAAAGTCCTAGCACAAATTTTGGTTTTTCCTTTTGAATTCATGCCATTCTTTATGTTCAATGCTTTATTTATGTTATCTTGTGTATATACTGTACCATGTATATTTTGGTTAAAGATATGGGTGGGGTACTGCCATGACTTTATTTTTGGCAATATATTAATTATTGTTGTTTGTTCTGAGGAATATCATCTTTTTTTCTGTTGCATTCTTGAATACTCTAAGTGTAAGTTATGAATAGTTTTGATGTACAGATCTGTTTTTTTGCTGTGCTTTGACAGATTGCAGAACATATAATATTTATTCTAGAAATTAAAAATTGTATTTATGGCACTCAATAAGTATCATTTTTGGTATTTGTTTCATCATTGGATTGGTAAGATATGCTTAATGTTTGAGGACAAAGCTTTCATTAGTCAGATGAAGGTAATGATAATCAGTTATTATTTAATTTGTACATTTTATTTTATTAAACTTTCAAAAGTATTTATCCTCTGCAGTGAATTGTATAGCATAATGTCTAAATAATTTACTTTAAAATATTGTAGATTTTAATTTAATTGTCTTTACTGTCAAAAAAAAATGTTTATGTCTTATGGTATATTAGCCAGAAATCTTAACATTACATAATTTATTATGCAGTTATTGTATATGATGATCATTAAGAGTACATAAACATAAAATTAAATATCATAATCAATTTGTTCAAATTGGTCTGTAGATATTAAAAAAGCATCTAATAGATAGATTATCATTTGCTTAAATTTAATGATCACTTTAACCAATTGTATTTATTATAAGAATACTGTTTAGTGATAAAATTATCATTTACTTTATCCAGAACATTATAGTTGATTATACATTATAAATTTATTAAATGAACATTGATTATGTAAGAAATATTTACCAAGGCTGTAACCTCAAAAATATGCATGTAAAATGCGATAGTAGGGACCTCTACAGGTCTCACAAAAAAGACTTAGTAGGAGTTATTAGTAAGATATCCTGACTAGCCATAAAAACCCTTATCCACTCTTTATGCTTGAAAGAAATCCTGGTATATATTTATTTATTCTAAATTAAGAGTTTTTCATGTATTTATTTTAAGTAAAATATTTTCTTTAAAATTTAATATTATTATTGACATTTAGGTAAGCATTATCTTATGGATAAGAATATGTTTCACCATACTATTACTTGGATTCCATTCATTACCTAATAATCCTTAAATGAAGATAAAAGAATACATTTTTAGTATTATAAAATTTCAATTATAGAATCTTGAAATTTTAATATTACATAAATAAATATGAAAGAAATTGTTTTGCCAAAATAAATTTATTTTGAGAAGTAATGAATCACAAATATTAGAAACATATTATTCATTCAAAAATTAAATGTGGATCTGATTATGACAATGAGATGCTGATGATTGTTATTAAAAGTGCTATAGTGGAAAAGAGGTTTTAGAAAAAAGAGGATTTAATGTAACTTAATGATTCTATGATATATGCTTTCAATATTAAGAGTCTCTCTGTAATGAGTGAGAATGAGTTGAGAATCTCCTTTTAAATTTTGCTAAATGTGGCATATTACATTTATAGTATTCACTAATTGCTATTATTACTCTTGTGTTTTCTTTTTATTGTAGCATATACCATTTGGTAAAGCTTAGCCATATAGTTTAGTTATTATTATTATTAGCTCATATTTTATTATTGTTACATTTGGGCATGATATCTTGATAATTTGAATATATTTAATTCATTAATTTTTGGTTATAATTTTGACTTGCCCAACATGTTAGCTTTTGATTGGTTATAAAGAACTGAGTGATTGTTTTGAATAGCTGTAGTTTGATGGTATTATTTAATTTTTAGATTATTAATATATATATATATATATATCTTTTGAATTTGAGTTTAAATGTAGATGCATAGTTTATTATATGTATATTAATAAAGTGAGTTAAAATATATAAAACTACTTTAGTATTTATATAATTTAATAATATAGTTAATTTGTATATTTGTATCTCTGGAATAGATTGTGTACAGATGAAATAGAAATTTTTAATCATTACATCATTTCAAGCATTCATTTTCCAAGTAGATTTTTTTATGTGCTGTATATGGAAGTAACAGAAATGGTTTACATGAAATAATATTTTTACTTCTGATTGATATGTATCCTGATCTACTTTTTTAAACTGTCATAATTAACATATGGTAATCTATATTTTGGTTTTTGCTTTTAGGTGGAAGCTGTAATTAGAAGAATATTTTTTTCTGATATGAGCACATTAGGATAGAGATACAGATGATTTTTTTAAAAATAGTAATGACATTTTTTTTTAATTTCAATTTTTTTGAAATTTTAAATTAATTATTATTTATTTTTGTCTATTTTTTTGTATGTATATGCATATTCTAAAAATAAAGTTTATTTGCTATAAGTATATTGTGTTTCTTCTAAGTGTAGCAAACTTAAATAACAGTAAAACACAAATTATATATAAATTATTTATTAAAATATGTCTAAACAAAAAAAATGCTAAAAAAATGCATTTTTTGATCATGTATAATAATGAATAATTTATTGGAAGATTATATGCATGAAAGATAAATGTTATATTTGAAAAGCTGAATATTCTAAAATAAAGATCAGGAAAATAGCTAAACAAATAAAAAATGTATGACAAATAAGTATATAAACATTGGCTAATATAAAAACTTTTTATACCTCTTTCTTAAAATTAATATAGTATCTTGCATTTTACCATAATTTATTGCTTGACAAACATTGGACACACACTTTAGAATAGTATTGCAAGAATAATTTTCAATTTTTCTACCCAATCATTAAAAAAAACAACTTAAAACTTTTAAACTGATGGATTTAAAAAATATATAAGTAGTAGTGAAAACAAAAGCCAATTAATTATTTTAGTTTGAGTTTTCTTTTTATATCAAAACACCCATGCATGTGTAAAGATTTCTACTGCATTATTTATCATATGAGACAATTCATTCAATCCCAGCAAGATATTTAAATTACTAGTGTATTTTTAACTTTTCGAATTATCTAAAATATTTATTTATAGATTTTTGACCTTGAACTTTATTTAATTAATATTATCTAAATCACATGCTATCTAGACTAATAATTATCATAATGAATTTTATTAATATTATTTAATTATTAAATAAAATCTTTATTTATTTGGCTCTAATAAAATACACTTATTTACTTTTAAATTAAATATTTCTTTACTCAAAATACACTCTTTTTTACTTTAACTCTCATTTTTCTACTAACATTTGTCAGATTTCTTTGTTCTCATTAGATTTAAGCTTTGAACTTTAATTTTAATATTAAATCATTATTATTTCTCATAGTATAATAAATTTGATCTCATTTGATAGATATTTTTGTTTAGAAATTAAATACATTTTAAAAAATCACATTTGATTTTCAGAATTATTTTAAAAATTAGATTTTAATGAAAACAAAAGGATGTAATTTTATCAAATTTCAAGTGGAACTGATTTAATTTGCAAAATGAATGAAATCTTTTTTGTTTTAAAAATCAGAACAAGTTATTTTTAATAACTACTAAATCTATCAATTTATGCTTTAAAAGATTAAAAATTTTTCATAATTTTTATGAAATCACTAAATATTATAACAATGTGCTAAGTGACTTCATTTCTAGACAGGTGTGTTTCTCATGACTGTAATCTCTATAGTAACAACATTCAGAAAAATATTCTTTTATATTTAAAAATAAAACATTTCTCTAAAAAATAAATATGTAATAACATTTATTTTTGATTTTTAATCATTATGATATAAATATAATCATAAACTTTCCAAAAAAGTCAAGTTTTTAGACCATTGTAATATTTTTTCAATGATCATAATATTTTCTTGAAGTAATCTCACAAAGTTTGAGAAAGTGAAATATATAATGGTACCCATCATTACTGGAGCTTGAGATGCTTTGATAGATCACCTATTTGATTTTCCCTTTTAAATTTTTTTGTATTTATTATAACAAGTCTGATATGTGTCATACAATAATATAGTGTGTGCGTGCACACACACATATATATAAAGTTGAAAAGAAAAGTAAAAATAAGCACAGACAAAAAATTTTAGTAGATATTTTCTACATTTCCTGGAATAATAATTAGGGATTAAATAATTCTGAATTTAAAATAAAATTTTATTATGAAATAAATATTTAAAAGGGTTTAAATCATATTTTTATTGAATTCTGATTTTGAAATTCAAAAACAAGCAGGTCAAACTGATAATTGTAAAAATTTATATTATTTTAAAAATATTTTAATTAATGCTTATATAAAATTCTCTATCTAAGTAAAATATGTTGATCATACCTTTGGTAAAATTTCAAAGTTGCTTTTGAAGGAATTAGTGATATTTTTGAAAAGATAAAGAAACACTTTTTAATTAAATGTGTTTTTGTCACCCCAACTCAAGACATAGAAGCATTGGATAAAAAGATTATTTTAATTTTGCTGATAATATTTTTGAGAAGCACTGCAGAGAGCAATTTGCTGTAGTTTGCAGCAGATGGTTTTAGCTGTCCAGAGTGATGGCTGGCAGATTTATACAGAGCTCCCATGAGATGTAGCTCCAGCAGCAGTCTATTGATTCACAGGAGGAGTTTAGATGCACCTAAAAGGAAGATCCACTTCTGTATCTCTAAAACTTTAAATGTTGACAAAACAGTTTGCTGGCCTGAAGCTCATCAAATCCTAGCAGTAGGGAACTGATGAATGCCAACATACTTGATTTCACCTTTCCCAAATGCTGACAATTGCCTGAACTATGTCTGTCCTGATGATGATACTTTCCCACCAGTTTGCCAAAGAATTGGTAAATGTATAGTGCTGTGTATACATACAAGGAACCACAGACAAATGACTTGCATCACACACACACACACATATATATATATAACATGAGTTGTTTTAAATAATTCATTTTAAAATGACATTTTAACAGTAGAGATATATAAAACTATTTTATTTTTTATTTATTAAAAAATAAAAAGACATTCTAAAAGTGAAACAACACAAATAATTGTGCTTAGATTAAAAATTAAGAGTCAACAGTAATTTATAGACCTTCCTATTTTAAAAAAGAGTAGCAAAAATAAATAACTCTGTTTAGTTTAAAATAATCTAAGTGTCAGAATTAATATTTAAAAGATATTTTCAAATCTTTTAGAAAAGCAATCTGTGATTGTGAGACATATATAGAACAATATGATTTTTAAATAATCATTTGTTGAAGGAATATTATTAAAGATGTTTATTTAAAAACAAAAACTTTTATTATAAACTGTCAAATAATTAAACAACATGATTTACATTTTTTTATATACTTTCAATATTGAATTAATTATAGCAAGTATATTTTGAATAGTTTTTATTATTGTGACAAATTAAAATATATAATGTAAACATCAATGTGCACAACATATATATTTAATCAAGAATTAATTATATATTATAAAATTAATGATTTTATTTTGATAAAAACAAAATATATGATATAAACATCAAATCAATACACATCCGCATATATGTTAGATATGTTACTAAATATGTATAAAACTGAATTTCATTTATAAATTATGACAATTCAATTATTTTTTATTAAATAATAAATTACACTGCACATTGGTGTGATAATATGCGATAACTTGGTATTATTGAATATAAAAATTTAGTTTTTTTAATTATTTTATAACAATTCGAATGTTTTTTTTAATATTCTACCACATGTTTGTGTGTGGTGATATATAGCTGTTGTATATTGGAACATATCTATAATCACAATGTAATACTTTGAATTTTGATTTTATATTAATCCACACATATATGTAAAAGGTAATCATTTTTTTATTATTAAATGTCAATTCAAATATGTCCATTTCTAAATTATACTAAACTCTGTGAGCATATAAATATCAATGACTTATATGTAAATTTTAATCATTTTTTTGATAATTAAAATGTATTCATTGTAAACTAATGTATTGCATATCTGTGTAAATTATATATGTGTGAACCCATTAAGAGATATTATAAAACAATGTAATAACTTGATTTGTGTATATTATTTATGTAAATCACAATGTGATAATTTGAAATTTGTGTAGTACTTAAAATCAGAAGGCTTCATTTTTTTATTGTTGTTAATAAACTTGTATTCAATTCTTAAAAATTGTATTGCATCATCTCTTGGTTACCATAACAGTACTTAAGCTTGTGTTTTTCTGAGCAAGATTCATGCATTAGTGCTTAAGAGGCATCCAGTATGATTGATATATCCTAGTTGGTGCATAAGATTATATTATTTAAAACCCATACACTACATTTATTTATGTTAGTATGCCTTAGAAACTAATTTTATAGTTGGCCAGTACATCAATTGTATTAAGTGGCCAGAACATTGATGATGATCTGCATGTTTTAATAGCCCCATATTATTGTTTTTGATTTTTATGTATTTTGATGGCTGAGCACTTAATTAGTGCATCCAAATTATGTTTAAATAATTGCCCCAAGCTGGAAAGTGCTTATTAGATAGCCTGATCTACAGTAAACCCATTTCAAATCCAGCCACAAGATGGACTGTTGATTTATTGTATTGATGTATTATTGATCATTCATGATGAAAAATGGTTAATGATGAGTACTTATACCTACTATTACTTATTGATAATTCTGGTGGGTGTATGATTAATGATACTTGTAGTTGCTATGAGGAATAACTGGCTGATTTCTCAGAGATCTTATGATCTCATGCTCTTATTATTTTAGGTGGATTCATTCTATATTTTCTTAAAGACTTTATCTTGTGTTTGAAAAAATGGGAGTCCTCATTTATGTAGTGACATCTGCAAAGCGCATGTGTATCAGCTTATTGGCTTATTAATATTATAGATTATAAAAAAAAACATCGCGCTATATAAAAAAATAAATGTCTTGTTTATATATACTTTTTATATCAATATTACTTAATATCATTATTTTAATATGTTACTTATTAAATATTATATTTTAGTATTATCTGAAATATTGTTGACTAGGGATTGATGATATTTTGCCATCACCCCAGGTATGATCATCGTGATGCCCTCATCCCATTACATTATCATATTAGAAAATAAATATACATGAATTTTAAAGCTGTAAAAGAAAGTTTTGTAAAATTTTTATCAAGGAAAGAAAAACATAAATTTACTTTCTAGAAATCTCAAACGAAGCTTGACCATCTGGATAAAAATAATCGGTTAAAAGCTTTTAATATTGTCATTTTTTAACATACCCTTTGTACAAAATATAACTTTTAATAATTTTTTAAAAACTTTTCAAATGTTCAAAACACATGCCCATACACTCACATAATAACCAATAATGTAAAAGCAATGAAGTTAAATTAATTACTTATTAAAATGTATTCCAATCAGTTATATTTAAGCTTAATATGTTTAAATTTTAACTTTAAACAAATATTATATGACTTATTATTTTAAATGTATTTATTTTAAAAATTAGCAAATAAGGACTCTAATGCAAACAAAATAATCACATTTTATAAACAATAAGAACAATTTTATTTATTACCTATATTAAAATATAGCAGGCTCTAAATTAATTTTTATTCATATTGAAACTATTAACATGGGACTTTCACCAAATATTAAAGAATCTAATTAGTATTTCTTAAGCAACTAATAGTTAAATATGTTGAGTAAATTACTTTAATAAAAAATATCTAGCTAAGATTTTATAATATAATAAGAATAAGGAAATTTATTTATCACAATCTAAAAAAATTTTTTTAAAAAAGCATTACAGTATATATTTAACCCACAGGCACAAATATATGATTACAATATATAAGTAACAATGAAATGAATATATATATATATATGTTGACTGTAATGAAGTAAAAAACATGAAATGAATATATATATATATATGTTGACTGTAATGAAGTAAAAAAAATTCCTTGTAGTGTGGTATGACTTTAGATAGCTGTTCTCATGTTGTATTGATTGCAGATTTTTTTCTGTTTGTCTGTGATTCCTGATACATATGGATATACTACAATACCAATAATTGTTTTTTCATTTAACAATTGTTTTTGTTGCATGGTTAAGGTTTTCATAATGACAGCTGATGAGTAACCATTTTCATGAGAGTTTGTTTTATGTACTATAGTGTTCCCATACATATCACAAATAATAGACAAACTAAAAAAATGTACAATTGATATAATATAAGAACAGCTTTCCAAAGTCATACCACCCTATGAGAAATTTTAATATCTACAAATCCTAAAATTGAATGCTTAAAAATAACTGCATCTATAAAATACCAGGCTGCAGAAAGGAGTTTGCTATTAACTGAAAGGAGACCCTTTGATTCCTCTTGGAGGCCTTAAAGGAACCGAGCAGGGCAAATTCCTAATGTCCACTCCATACGTTCTTGTCGTTGCAGCTGTTATTACTATATGTTTATTCATATAGTATATGAACATGGATGGGCTGCTCACCAACACGCATTAGCCAGCGTGGTGAGTTTATTGGCTTTTTACCTCTGAGTTTAAGATCAAGAAACACCATGGTCTTTCTTCTCAGTGCCTGATAAGGCAGAATGAATGTTTGTGTAAATGATAAAGATTTTTCCCAATTATACAATTATGACAGACAAAAATAAAGCATGGCCCTAAAGTCACCAACCAAGGCAGCGGTTGGTGGCCGAAGGCGGAGGGTGCTAAGAATATCCTGGAGGCGGACCCAGGCTGCCATTTGATGACGACTTTTTATTTAGGTACTTACAACTGCAGATCACTTTCAAGTGAAGGAAGATTGCAAGAATTAGAAGAAGAACTCTCTTATATTAAATGGGATATTATTGGACTTTGTGAAGTTAGAAGAAAAGGTGAAGAGACAATTGATTTAAAAAGTGGACATATGCTCTATTATAAAGGCACAAATATTGGAAATACAAGTGGAGTAGGATTCATTATAAATAAAAAGTGGAAGAACAATATTGTGGAGATTGATGGTGTATCAGACAGAGTGGCAAGATTAGTTATACAACTTAATAGCAGATATCAAATGCAGATAATTCAGGTTTATGCCCCAACAAGTTCTCACAGTGATGAAGTAGTAGAAGATTTTTATATGGATGTATAAAAGGCTTTTGATCAGAGTAAACAACATTTTAAAATTGTTATGGGAGATTTTAATGCTAGAATTGGTAAACAAATGAAAGATGAAAGTGTTGTAGGTAATTTTGGTTATGGTAATAGAAATGAGAGAGGACATAGACTTGTGGAGTTTGCAGAGAAGGAAAAACTTTATATTATGAATTCTTTTTTTGAGAAAAATGTTAGAAGGAAATGGACATGGAAGCATCCAAATGAAGGTACAGCAGAATTGGATTATATTTTGACTAACAGGAAATACATATTTCAAGATTGTAATGTTCTTAATAAATTTAACACAGGAAGTGATCATCGATTAGTAAGGGGTAAGATACATGTTAATGTAAAACTGGAGAGACAAAAATTATTAAGGAAAACTATATTTACAGTTGATATTCCTAATCTTCAGAAACATTCTAATGAATTTAAATTAGAACTTACAAATCGGTTTCAAGTATTAGTAGATTTTGAACATGATTCAGATTTGAATGAAATTAATATGAAAATAACTGATACACTTTTAAAAACTGCAACAAAGATAGCTGGTAGAAAAAAGCAGCAATTGACTAATAAAATTTCTACTGAGACTAGAGAACTTATGAAGAAAAGAAGGAATATGAAGATATGCAAGAATGATGCATTAAAAAGAATTGAATATCTCGAATTTTGTAAAATGGTGTGGAAAAGAGTTGAAAATGATATAAGAAAGTATAACTGTGAACTAGCAAAAAAAGCTGTAGAAGAAAATAAAAGTCTTAAGAATGTAAAACAACATTTTGGTATTGGTAGGAAATTTATATCTGCAATAAGGAAAAAAGATGGAATTATTACTAAAAAGAGGGATGACATTATGAAATTGGTAGAAGATTTTTATCAAGAATTATATAGTAATAAAGAACAAGTACCTCCTATATCTATTACATCTTCCGAATTGCCCAGAATTTTAAATGAAGAAGTGAGAAATGCAATTAAATGTATGAAAAAAGGAAAGGCTCCAGGTAATGATGGAATTATAATTGATATATTAAAAGAAGCAGGTGAAGAAACAGAAAAAATATTAGCAAAGTTATATACCAAATGTCTAAATGATAAAGATGTACCAGATGATTGGAAGAATGCAGTAATAATATTAATATTTAAAAAAGGTGATAAAGAAGATATTAGAAATTACAGACCTATCAGCCTTTTATCAGTTTTATATAAAATTTTTACCAAGATAATTACAACTCGTCTACAGAGAACCTTGGATTTTCACCAACCAGGAGAACAAGCTGGATTTAAAAGTGGTTTTAGTACAGTAGATCATATTCAAGTATTGAGAGAAGTTATAGAAAGGACAAATGAATATGAGTTGTCATTATGTTTTGGATTTGTAGATTATGAAAAGGCATTTGATTCTATAAACATTTCTTCAGTGATTAAAGCATTGGATCATCAAGGTATAGATCCAGGATATTGTCATATTTTAAAGAATATTTATAAAAATGCAACAGCAACAATTAGATTACATAATGATACTGGGAAAGTCAACATTGAGAAAGGTGTAAGACAAGGTGACTCCATATCTCCAAAACTTTTTACAGCAGTGCTGCAAGAAGTATTTTGTGGATTAAAATGGGAAACTAAAGGAGTGAAAGTAAATGGAGATTATTTAAGTCATTTAGATTTTGCAGATGATGTAGTTGTTTTTGCAAATAATGCTTCCGAGCTGCAGGAAATGTTGCAGGAGTTATCAGATGAAAGTAGGAAAGTAGGACTAAAGATAAATGTTAAAAAGACTAAAGTAATGTTTAATCGATTTGCTCAAAATATGAAAATAAAGATTGATTATGATGAATTAGAAGAAGTTAAGAGTTACAAATACCTTGGTCAGATTATTAATACAGATGGAAACATAATAGAGGAAATTAATCATAGAATTAAACTTGGTTGGAGTGCTTTTGGTAGAAATAACTTGATACTAAAAGGAAATATGCCTATGTGTTTGAAAAGAAAGGTTTTTAACAAACGTGTTTTACCAGTTCTTACTTATGGATCTGAGACTTGGACACTTAATAGAAGATCAATACAGAGACTTCAGACCACTCAAAGAAGTATGGAGAGATGTATGTTGGGAGTAACAAGAAGAGATCGAAAACGCAATGTATGGGTAAGAGAACAAACAGGTGTTACTGACCTCATTGAAAAAATTAAAAGATTGAAGTGGAGTTGGGCTGGACATATAGCTAGAAGAGATGATAATAGATGGACAATTGAAATTTTAAACTGGATTCCAAGAGATTGTAAAAGACCCAGAAGGAGACCACATGTAAGATGGATGGATGAAATAAGAAAATGTGTAGGGGTGATGTGGAGAAGAGAAGCTAAAGATCAGAGAAGATGGATTAAACTTGGAGAGACCTTCATCCTGCAGTGGATTGATAATGGTTGATAATGATGATGATGATAAAATACCATGTGAATGTGGAAAGATGTATGTTGGTGACTCCAGTACACCATAGAAAAGTTAACACAAACTGATGATTAGAAAAGCAAACCATACTTGCACCTTTTTGGAAAAAAATTAAAATATCAAATAAAGAGGAAAATTACAAAGAAAAAAAATTAAAGAAGCTACTCATATGTCAATGGCAAATAATCCCATAAATCAAATTATTGTGACAATACATAATATCTGGATCCACTAATTAACTTTGCTCATAAGAAAAAGTGGAGAAATCAGAAAGAGCCACATAGATAAGTATATAAAATTGCTACTGATTGTTTCATTTGAAAGAACAGCTTAGATGGTTAAAAAAAGATTGAGATCCAGGCTGGATTCCCATGGTACTACCATTACTAGTTGGACTAGCAACATTTAAAAAGAGAAGAATAATACCACTTGAAAATTGTGTTATATATTAACCTATGTCCTATTGCTATGGAAAGTTTAAATTATTTCTAAAGACATTCAATATTTAATGTTAGATAGGTGAAATAATCTAACACACAATAAATATTAAATTGTCATCATCACAACCCTTCAGGTAAAAATAAACTAAGACAGTTTATCCAGGACTGTTTTGTGAGTTAGTATTTAATTGTTTTAAGCTGGAGAGTGAAAAAAAATATCAGCTGACATTGATAAGCTTCTTGAGTATTGGATATTCTTCCAGAATTTTTCAAACATTAAAAAACCAAAGAAACATTTACCCAAAGATAGATTATTTATAATTGCTCTTTGCATAATATATATAATTAAAGAAACCCCAACAATCTCATGAAAATAAATTCTCTCTCCCCTAACCATTTCTATGATTTAAGTTTGACTCCAGGCCAGATAAAACTTTTCATGTTTTAAAAAAGCATAGGATTTTTTTATCTAGATAAATGTCTTATGCAAATCCAGACAACAATTGAATATTGATATTGTCATTTAAAAGGATATCTAGATATTTTTAGTTAGAACTAGATAAAATAAGAATTGGAACTGCTCAAAATTTTACCTCTTGACAACTGGAAAATATGATGATCTTCACTATTGGAGAGGCTTATTATGCTCTGCATTGGGATATTTAAAGGCTGTTTACCTTTTTAAAGTTTTAAATTAATAAATAAAGACAGGTTAACAATAATTATTATAGGCAAATACGAATTTTTACAGTAGGCAAAGATAAAGTGTATTAAAAATTAAGACTGATTAAAAAAAGATATGCAAATGAGCATTTATTTCTAAAGGCAACCTACCTCAGATGTAAATAAATGCTTTTATGCCAAAATGTTAACTTTTTTTGGTTAAATCTCTTACAATAACTTACCATTAACATTTCTGATTATTTATTTATTTATTACGTTTTTAACATGTATTTTGTAAAAGGTTGAATATAAATATCATTAGTTGAAAATATTGGCAACAGTTTCATTTTAATTACGATTGTGTAAGATGTTTAACAACCAAAACTGACAAAAATTAAAAAAAAAAAAGATGTTTATTACTGAGCGTTTTGTTAACATTTTTATTTTGTGACGTTACAAACTTATTTTAGAAGCCAAATGAAATTCGAAAATTTTCATGAATTGTAATTTTTTTAAAAATTTTTCTTCTTTAATTTGTTCTTATACCCCTCCCCCGTTTATATTTCATTTTTTATACTAGTTACTTTAATATTGGGGGAGGGGGAGGGAGAAGACTTAATGTGCTGTAATAATTTTAAATTTATTTATATTCAAATCTAATAGCATAAATTTTTTACTTTCAATTTACTCGAAGAAACAAAAGAACATTAAAGTTCTGTTAATGACAAAAAAAAAAAATTAGAGAAAAATATTCAAAAATTCAAAAATACAAAATTAAAATAAATAAATTTTTGGAAAAAATAAATATTTAAATTTTATGTCAGTATTGAATAATTACATCGTAAACATCTAATAAATTGCTTTTTCCCTTTCGAAAAGTATCTGCAATTATAAAAGAAGTAATAAAAATCAACTTCGATATAATTTAATTTTATTTAGCATATTTAATTAAATACGATCTATTTAAAGTCCATTTACCAAGACGACTACATAAATAAAATAAAAAATTGTAAATATGTAATAATAAAATGAAGCCTTTTAAATTTTTTGTTATAAATTATAATTTTTTAAATATTTTTAAAGATCATTATTCATTTTACTTGATAAATTATATCCAAATAATTTGATGATAATTGATGAGAAAAGGTGTGGTTTTGACAGTTGATTAAATATTTGCTACCGTAAAACATTAATGTTTTTTTTTTTTTTGTGTGTGTTTTCAAAATAATATTTTAGGCTAACAATATTTCATTCAGTCATTTTATTAAAATAAGTAAACACTCATGAAGTTTGGTATCAAAACACACAATTAAATGAATATATTTTATAATATATAATGATCATTATCGGCAAAAAAAAATGGAATAAGAACAATGATTGTCAAATATCGACTCTTAGCAATTATACCAACGAGATTTTCAATACAAGATTCAAAGTTTGTGATTTCATTCTCCTATCCTGATGTGATAGTGATTACTTGCTTATGACATCTCTATCATTTAATAAAGTTGCTAAAAATGGTGAGCTAAATGATAGATCCAGTACTTATGGGAATATGGAAAATGTTCTAATGATTAAGACTGCATTATAACACAATTGTATTTGCCAATAATAACTAAATATATATTTGTTGATCAATATTATATGATTATATCATTTATTTCTATGCTGACTGCCAAACACAGAAAAAAATGTCTCATTATGATCTAGAAAAAAGTTCAATCATTTGACTTGCTCCATATCGTAGACAAGACAGATGGATATGCTAATTACTATACCATTGATATTGTAGAAAAATAATAAAGTGATTTATTGCTTGAGAGTTTACGAGTTCAAACACTACAAATGACACACCTGGCTGCACTAAACCATTCAGGACTTCAGATATTAATATGTGAAAGAAAACAAAAAAATTAAATTGAAAAGTGAAAAAGATATAGATTTTTTAAAATAAAAATTGCTAGAGAAGGAAAAATGAAAAGGATATCAATATATAGTAAGTTGATTAATTATCAAGTGAAAAAAATCATATAAAATTATAACACTTTAGATTTGTTAAACCTTACTTATCATTTTTGAACCTAATGATGATGATGATAATAACAATGTTGACCTAAAATAGTTGTATTACTTAGAACATAAGATTAAAAATATTACATTTGTTTCTGTTGCTAAGAATTTGTTACCACTATTTACAGCTTTAATACAATCCATTGAACAGTTCATATTTAATTATATTATAAATTTAAATAATAATTTTAATATTTTGAAGAATCATTTAAAAGAATAAAATTTTTATATTATTAAAATAAGTTACAGATTTCATTCTTTTATTTTACTTCAAACTTTTAATATTGTCACTTTATACTCAATTTTATTGTCCTGTGTAATTTAGGGTGCAGTGAAGGATTATTTTACACCCTATTTATTTTTATTGCCCTTCATACTTTAGTGCACTGTTAAAATGGTAGACAAAAAAGATCAAGGTCCATAGACTGTGACTCAACTGTCTCTTTAAGTTTGTAAAGTTTACATGAACTTCTAGACAAATTTTCTGTTTTGAAGAATAATGTATCTTTAAATTTAATATAATATTTAAAATAATCCAAGCTGCAATTTTGAGATTATTGCTTTTTAATAAACCCTAAATGTTTTGTTTGAAAGATTAGTCATTTTACTCATCACCCATTATATTCCATTGCGAAAAAAAGTAAGCTCTCATATTTTCCAGAAATCTATGTATACATTTCCTGGTTCTGTTATCACATTTGAAATTTGGTGTTTTTAAATGATACTTTCATTCTAAAAATAGTCCATATTAATTCTCAACACTTTTTGCTAACTACTCAGATTTAGGTTCTTTAATTAAAAAGTTTCCAAATTTCAATTTAAATTTGAACTGATTTATAATTTACATATATTGTATATATAGAAAATAAGTAGATCCACTACTAGCTATTACAATTTTCACATGATCACCATTTCTTAAAGATCATAAGTTCTAGGTGCAGTGCTCTCAGATCCAAGGCTCCTCACTGACAAAGGTCACAAGCCAAAAACTAGTCTGGGGATATTGGATGAGTAGGCATTAGATGGGGATTTTATGCACAAACCTTCTGGCATCCATTGATTACTCTGGCTTGCATTGAATGACAATACACATAGAGAGTTTTGCTGTTTTTATTATAATTATCTTGTTCATAATAATAAGATGCAGTACAAAATTAATGCAAATTTGTATATAATATCTGAATTTTAATTGGTTTTGCCTTAAGATAAAAATTTCATTTTATAAACTTCTTGAGAATTGATCATTTAGAGAACATAGGAATTTAATTGTTTTAAGAATTTATATTAAAATTGAGTCAATAAACAGTTATGAATAATATTTCTATAGTGTAATTTTCATTACACCACTTTTATGCAAGATAGGGACTGGTTTCTATCCAGTTTTAGCATTTTGTGAAGGGATGTAATCATAAACATATGACCAAAAATGTGTGAAAAAAATGTTTCTATATTTATGATTACATCCCTCCTTAAGGTTTTAGTCCCTATCTTGTGTGAGAGTGGTATAGTGAAGATTACACTACAGAAATATTATTCATTATTGGATAATCTCTAATATAAAGAATGTCTACCAAAAGTTCTTAATACAATAAACAGTTGTATTTTTAGACCAAAATATATTATCATTATATTTTAAAGAAATAGTTTGGCTTTAATATTATTAAAAAGAAAATTACAAATCCATCAAGATAATAAAAACAAACAAACGGACTATATGGAAATAGTCAAAATTCCAGGAAAAAGATCGAACTAAATGATGGATTTAGTTTATATTCAACAAAGAAAATAAATAGAGTGTTTAGGAATGATTCATAAGACTATATAGCCACTCTGACATATTAAGTGATAATTTAGATTACAATAAATATTTATGCTCAATAACAAATGATTTGATTAGGAATAGACATTATATTAATAAGCCCATAAAGAACATAGTTAAAAAGCTATTCACTTTATGAGATCATATAGAAAATAGTAAGAATATTTAATAAAACAACTTCTATTTGTAGCTATAGAAGAAATAATGGTCTTTTAACTAGAGAAATAAAGCTAAATCAAGAATAAGAAAAGTGGCTGATTTTATCAGGAGATATGAAGATCATTAAAATTAAAATAAAATTGCTGATTTTTGAAAATAATATTAAGCATTTTATTACTTTTATAATTGTATAGTTTTTCATTAATCTGTAGAAAAAAATTATAGTAGTCTTAAGTTCTTTCTAGATTAACTAAATGAGTACAGTTTTGCATTCCATGCATGTGTAGTATTTTATTATTATAGTATTGATATTTTTCTTAGACCTCATATGCTATTACCTTGGAAGTAGACAATGAAAATGTGGATCACATGTTACATAATTTATCTGTTTATTATTTTTTGGATTGATATTTATTGCAGGCATGTATAAGACATTAAATGGTGTACATATTTCTGAATTAGTTTCTAGCTTATGACCTTTATCAGTGAGAATTTTAGGCCTGGATCTATTAGTCCTAATGCGCCACTCATTCAATAGTCATATTTCATTATTTTTTTGCTATTAAACTATCAACCAGAAATTCAAAAACAACTTAATAAATTTTAAAACCAACCCTATTTACTAGCATACTTATGTAGTTCTCAGACCATTTCAGAAATTATATATGATAATTTTTAAAAAAGATTAGAGTAAATAAAGATGAGGCATTAATTTATATTAGTATAAAAACATTAGAAAGTCTTTAAAAAATCTTAAAAAAAAACATTTTCTTAGAATAATGTTAATTTTTGGTTGATGATAAAAATTGTTTTAATATTACAGTGTCAATTGATTCTTTCAATTATCCTTTTTATGTAAAAAAGATAAACACTTTTAATTGGAGATGTCTTTTCCTTTCCCGGCCATAATATAAATTGTATCAGTTTTAAACTATTATTCAGATCTGACAAATATAAACAGAAATTATAAGGTCCATTAATATATATATATATATCTTGATTGATGATAAATCTACACATTTAATACATAAAAAAAATTCTAATCAAGCAAATAAAAGAAAAAGTCAAATTAATCAACAGATTATTTCTTCCAATCTTTTAATTTAATGTTTTCCAAATAAATTAACTGATAAATTATGTGATAAACGATATGTAGTCTGTTTTCAGTTATCAAGAGCTACCCAGATCACAGTGAATCAGAGCCAATCCTGCATGTTTTGGAGTATTTGGTAGAGCATCTGACTAGGAATTGGATGGTCCCATGGTTGACTCTGGATTTGACAGTCCTCACCCTCTTCTTATGAATTTCCAAGAAATAAAGCCATATGCCTCATCATCAGAGCCAACGAAAAATTGATATTATAAAAATAATGTGTGTAATCATTAGTTGGATTTGTTGTTAGAAGAGATCAATATCTGTTACAAAATTTAATATAGGGGCACTAAACATTAGAGGTTTAAAATCAATCAATAGAAACTTTTAACTTACAAAGTGGTTGGATATAGTAAAACCACACATTATTGGCCTGGTCGAAACAAAAATTTAAGCAGGGTATCAAATGGATTCTTCCAGTTATCTTAACAGATCAGGTTACCAGCCTTTTTAAGACCATCAGCAGTCACAGGAATGCTAATATCTAGGTACAGTAATTTAAACTCATTCAGAATATTGTAAACACATGACCATCTATTAATCATTACTACTTACCATCAAACAAAAAACTAAATATAGCCTTTGTCTATCTACATCCAGTACAAAAAACAATTAATAGAATAATATTAGTTTTAAATTCTTTTTTTTTTTGTTGCCATTTTATCAAGCCATATTTTATTATTGGGAGCTTCTAATATGAATTATGACATTTTTGTCTTAAAATGTTTGTATCTCATCAACCTACCTCTCATGAGTGGAGAGGGATTTCTGCCAAACAATTCAGTCTCCTTTTACAATGGCATTCATCCCTCATTAATCTTTTCTAATCTCCAATGTTGAATACTATACTCACAACTAAGCTAGTTCCCTTTTCAAGCTTAAATCATTCTGCAATAATGGTTACACTTAATCTAAACCTAGTCAATTATCCAAGTCAACACCAAAAAAACTAGAATAATTTTTCTGAGAACAAAGACTACAGAATTTTTATTCAATGAAATTTATATTTTACTATTTAAACTGAAATATATTGATCTAGACCCTGTACAAGAATGGATGGCCTTTACAAATACAGTTTCTTATACAATAAACCATGTCACTAGAGCATCCACCCCTCCCACAAAGCTTTTAGCACTTATAATATTTAAAGATAAGTTACACAGACAAATTTTCCAAAGCACACCAACAACAGATAAACGCAGAATGATGTTAGCACTGATAAAGAATACAAATCCACCTATGAAGTGCTTACTAAATACCTGGCCACAAAAAAGTAAATATTTGTCACAGCCACATGCTTGGTCAAAAATTGTATATGATGGGTTCTGGAATAATCATCTCTAATTAGAGTCACTTTGGTCTTGAGTGAGTATGAAAAGGTGATAACTGGGGACAACATGATAGATAAATTATACATACATTTCAAGGGAAAACTTTAAAAAACAAAACTCTTGAATCTCCTTCTAGATATTTTGGTGATGTAAATTCCCAAGACATCTTCAAATCTCTAGACTTCCTACAGTGCCTAGAAAAAATATCAGATACAGATCAACCAGGATCACCCATTGTGTTTTCACATCTTTATCAATTCACATCAAAATTTCTTTCTAACATGAACAACTTTTTATCAAAAGAGCTGTATGAAATAAGAGGCCTATGTCCAGTATTATTGGTCCCCTTCTGCAGGACACCCATTACACTAACAACATTGGAAAATATTAAGCCTATATTTATAGTCCTATTGGGCATCAAACTCATAAAAAAAGTTATTAAAAAAATTGAACCATATATACTACCAACAATATCACTTTCACAATTTGCAAAAAAAGGTTCATCAATAGGTCAAGTAGCCCTGTTATTTAAAATAGTCATTGACAGTGTATGTAATGCTAAGAAGTGTAATCCAATGGTAATACAGCTGAACATAAAAATAGCATTTAATTCAATACCAATTGAAAATTGCATAAATACAATTAGTAAAATCAACAGTACCTAAATCTATAATATATTTAATTATAATCTTCTAATAAATAGAGAAATTCACATAACATTAAATGGAAACATGTTATCAATCATTTTTTTCACATCACTTGATTTCTCAAGATTCCCCACTCAGCACCCTCCTATTCATTTACATTATATTTAAATCCACTGCTTAATGCAATAGAAAGAAACTGCCAAAGATTTACATACCAATGCTAAAAAGCAACATACCATGCATCACATACATGGATGATCTTACAAACCTTCTGTCAACAAAAAGACAGTTGCCAACATTATTAAAAATATTAAATGAATACATAAATACATATAAACTGGAGTGCAATTTGACAAGTCTTGTGTGTGGCACATATACACAAGGAAAAATCACATACAAATATTTGAAGGAAAAAATACAAAATACTTAAGATTTCAAAGCAGATACAGTACAAACTAATAAATTTGATAAAAAACACATTAACATCATTGTCAAAAGTATATCTTTCACTGATATACCAAAATGTCTCACACAACATGTTAATTATGACAAAAATTATAAATTATATCCCAATAATTATTTTCTCAAAATCATTTACCACAGTAGTTTGCTCACTATATAGAAAACTTCCTGTGGGGGAAGAAACTGCTGTCATATCAATCAAAAAATTACAAGCACATAATCTACAAGATGCCATTTTCAAACACAAGCATCTTATTAATACCCAGAATTAACAATAAACAGTTCCTGTGAAAGTTCAAACACTGAATACTTGAACTCAAATATTTTGCTTTCCTTATAAAATTAAACCTGAGTTTACTGCCAACATTACATTTTCTTAAATACAAAAGATATTGTAACAACATTGATGCTATGTGTGACCTGTGTCTCAGAGAAGAAGAGAATCAGAGTCATTTTTTGTTTAAATGCAACATTTTAGAACCTACCAGAGTTTATGCAACATTCACTCACTCATCCAATCATTCCCAAATACAGATGTTGCAGAAATCTATATTATTACATTTATATGCTATGTATTATGGTGCACAAGATGTATTTTTCTCTACAATGAAAACAGTAGAGGTCATATAAATAATTTCAAGAATAAACTAAAAACAATCAGAATAAGAGACAAAAAAATCTCTCCACCAGATATTTATGCAACATCTTGGTTGCTAATATAGTAGAAGTCCCATTTATAATGAGCATTTCATGTGAAGGATACTTCTGTTACCATCTGATTACATTTCTGATATTTTCTAAAGCTGTAAAATATACTGTTGCAAGGTCTAAATGAATTCTAATAGAGAGAAATGAAGAAATAAAATTCAATATTTTAAGAATATTTAGATCTTAATGCATCCCCATGTTTACAGTCTAGGTAATGCAAACAATTGGAATAATTATCAGAGGTAAAAAGTTACTATTTGGAATAATAAATTATTACAACTATTACTTTCATTTATGACTCGAAGTAATGAGAACTTTAGAGTTGGAGGCAATAACTATGCGAACAACAACAAGAAACAAAGATAATTAAAAATTACTTTTAAAAAATATAGATATGTAGGTCCTACATTATCTAATGTAATTAGTTTATGTTCTAATAAAATTTCTTTAAAACATTTATTAAATAATTACTAATCCAAACAATTTTGAATTTACCTCAAAAATTTATGACATTAGAGTAAAAAGTGTGGATGCAAAATAATATTTATATTTCATATTTCATGTGGCAACGCAAAAAGCTATCCACACACATAATACCACTCAGACATGAGAGATGTTAAATATATTTATTATATTTTTGTCTTAAAAGATAACTTCGAAAAAAAAAAGATAACTCACAATATGCCAGTAGGAACAAATAAATGTAAAATCTAACTAATAATAAATTGCCATTAAGCAAAAACTTGAGGTTAAAAACAGTCAGCAAACATTTTTTCCAAAGTGACAGCTTTTTGAATTTTTTTTTTTTGATACTACTAACATTTGAAAAAAAATGTTTATTGACAATATTTCATATTTTGGTGTTCTATTTGTTTAGTAGAATTTCATCATTTATGTGATAGTCCATTGTTTATATATATAATACAAATAAAATGTTCGTCAATTAAAAACTATATATATCTAATATCAGGACAGCTTTCCAAAGTCATAACATTCTGTGAGAATCCTGCAAAAAATTCGACTGCTACAAAATCTAATCTACAAATGTTGAAAAACAATAACTGATATCTGTAAAATATCATGTGAATACGAAAAGAAAATATATCAGTGAAATTATCCATTCTACCCAAAAATGACTAAAAATAATTAAACAATGATTAGATATAAAACAGATATCACCAAGTAATTAGGAGACCCATCATAACAGGCTAAGTGAAAATTACACTACAGAAATAATCTCTAGTTGAATGAAGATCTAATAAAAATCCTAATATATTTTCATTAAATGATTTGTGTCAAAGTTGCAAGATACATATTTGACACACAAAAAAACCCTGCAGTAATTTGCTATCTATCCGTCTATATATATATACTGAACAGTGGTAAAGATATATGTAAAAGATTGTTTTCTGGGACAACTGATTAATGTTTTCTGGGCCAACTGATGAATGCTGGTTTAGCACAAAATCTGCATCTTGGGGATCATAGATCTTTTTCATGTTTTTGGTCATATGTTTATGATTACATCTCTCCACAAGATGTTAAAAGCAGATAGAAAACATTCCCTACCTTGCGTGAAGCGACGTACCTGAAAATTACACTACAAAAATATTATTCATTATAACCTAATATTTATGATTCTAAAAATCACTGGCTTATTTCCTGCCCTAGACTATCACTAAGACTAACAATACATGAAGAAAAAAATATTATTTAAAATTTTACTTTTTGTATTAACCTGTGCATTATAAATAACAGATGAATATCAGAAAAAGCATAAATAAAGTTCAAATTTAACTAAAAATACTTAACATTTCAATTAGATTATGGAAAATAAACCAACATAAATATCTACAAGTAAAATGCCACTATCACAAATCTTCATATTATCAATAACTCTTACCTAGTGAAAAAGTGACTATTTTTTCTCCAAGTTGCCTGCAGTGCCAGATATGAATTGGCAAATATTATATAGTGGAATAGTTTGGTTGACTATTAACCACAAAAATTGTAAGAGACTAGCATGTTTATATAACAAATTATGGCATGAAATATGATAGTATGCTTTGTATATTTGTGGGTCTTTCTCAATGTTCTCTCTGCCATCACAAAATCTTGCAAATCAGTTGAAAATATTTTAAGCCATAGAATCATTGACATACAGTTTTAATTATTTAATTCAACCATGCATGTGATTCTGGCATAAATCTGGCAAAAGCTGGCTCAGTTTTCTGTCTTATTATTTTTATCTCTCATATTAACTTGAACAATGCACGTTTGGTAGGATTACATAATTGTATGAAAAATATATATATTGAAATGGGTGGGAGCTGATCGAATGAGAAAAAATATAGAATAAAATTTTGTTTACCCTTTAATGAAAATAACTAGAATAAAATAAAACTTACTCTTTAATAAAAACAGAAATTGTGAACACATTATAAAACAAATTGTAAGATAAATTGTTGATTTCTTTTATATAGAAAAATGACAATATTATAAAATTATTTATTATAAAATCGACCCACTCCAGCTGCAATTTAAGTATTGTACCACACTGGTCTTTTAGGCAAAGAAGCATAATACCCAGAGGGTACCTATGACCAGGTCGAAGCTATTTCCAGGCCACAGAACTTCTCAACTGCTAAATCCAACCCCTATCATTCAGAGCACTTTATTTGTTTTGAAGTAAACTTCAGTCACCAGCTAACTACCAGAAGTAGTTAGCATATGCTGAATGATGACAAACTAATTCAGTGCAATAAACTGTTTATATAACTTCTCTGCTAAATTGTTCTTAGTGGTATAATTAAAGAATTAACCAACAATAATTAACAGACAAATACTTTATTTTAAATAAAATGTTTATTATAATTTGTAAACTCATTTTATAATTTTTTTTAATTAAATAAACAATGATTTTATATATGTTAACCACACACATTCTTAATAAAACATACAATAACAATGTAAAATAACACTATACAGATGGAGCACACACAACATTGGAATTACAGCTAATTATTTCATGGTTTGAAAGCTCTGTAACTATTTATTTGATACTTTAGGAAGCACATGAACCTGCACATACTATAGTTCATTATATGCTGACTATAGAGTTCATTTATTATACTGACTCTGGAGATACTCAAAGATTGCCATGGCTACTTATAGATTAATATAAAAAATTAGGAATGGGCATAAGAAAATGTTATTACTTATAAAATTTTAAATGTTGTGGCTTCTTGCTCTTTGCTGCTGCATGTGTGATTTACCAATCAGTTAGATTTTAGGCTTCTGATGCGGTCCTGACAATTGTGGTTTCAGGCTACTTTTATTTCAGGCAGTTAGACATTCTTGCAGCTTCAAATTATTAGATGGATAGACTGCTGATGTTCTTGTGAATGAAGGTGCTCTGAAAACTACTTAGCATGGCATTGTATTTTTGAAATATACATCTAATAAGTGATTGAATCTAGATACATGAATGACTGACTGATGAAATTTTTCAGCCCTATTTATGTGATGATTTTGTCATTATTTTTTAATTAATTTTTTAAGTCTGCTAGTTATTTTCATTGTTCACATTCTGTCCACTGCTTTTGTTGATCAAATTTTTGATAAGATGCATTTTAATTAGTCCTGTTGTTTATGGATTTTAATTAGTTAATTAGTAGCCATTGCTAATCCCATTTCTATGCAGCTTATCTATTAAGCAATCATTGAGTTTTAAAATTTAATTATGAGCTTTCCTTTATTTTAATATTTAACTTTCATATTTTTCTTATTTTCTTACACACACACATTTTATTGTTTCTTTATGTATTTAAAATCAACATTATTTATGCACACATGTATTTATTTTATTTTAAATAAATGGAAAGAGAGATTTTTCAGTTTTTAAGATTTTTTTTTTTTTTAATAGTTTAATTTTTCTAAGTTAAATCCCAGTCCCTCCAAATTACTCTTTAATTAATTTGTAAAACTTTATGAGTGACTGTTTAACCCCCCCCTCTAATTATTTTTTTTAATATTATTATTTTAAACTAGTAAAACTTATACTAATAAATGACATGTTTGCCCTTTGGTGATCTATGTTTATATAAAGAAAATTAAACTTTTATAGATTATTTCTTTCATCAAAGTTTTAATTTCAAAATCTTTTCATTATTTAAATATAAACTTTTGTTCTAATAATTTTAGACAACAATTTTGCATATAATGCTGTTCATTAGTGGTACAATATATATTATTGAGTTTTAATTATTCTAAATGTTTCAGTAGCAGTTTTATTTAATTTTAAAAAATGATGTTAGTGTTATTCAATCAAGATACAGAACATACTGTCCCATTTCATGCTCACATTGCAACATTTTATGTTATAACTCACAATTCAGACATTCTAGTTTTTTTGTGGTAAACAACCATACTGTATCATTATATAACTCATGCATTGATTTAAAGATGGTATTGCAGGAATCTTGGAGAAGGAACCATTCACCAATCATCTTTTCACTAGAACACATGTCAAATTGAATACTGTAAGTTGTATTTATTTAACAAATATAATTAATTATTGAATTATAATAAATAGATAAATCCTATAATTTATGAATTAAATATCTTTAAAGTATTTAAATGAGACATTTATTTTATATAGTGCTGTGTTTATAAATTGTAATAAACTAAAGATCAGATTTCAAGCTAGCGTACATGCACTTTTTATGAATATTAATACTAATAAATGAATACTTTCACATCCAACACAAGATAAAGTCTTTTCAAAAGAATAGAATGAATCCAACTATTCTTTCAACCCAAATGCTTATACATGGGCAAATCTTAAGTACTGGAAATGAAAGCATAAGGATAAACCACTATGTCTGAATGAATGATGCCCACAAAATTATTTAGAATGAAACTAAACATATGTAAATGAGGCATTTATTTTATATAGTCCTATGTCTATAAATTGTAATAAACTAAAGATCAGCCCTTTAAGCTAACATACATGTGCTTTTTATAAATATTAATACTAATAAATGAATAATTTCACTTTCAACACAAGATATCTATAAGCATTTGGAATGAAAGAATAGATGGATTTATTCTATTCTTTCGAAAATACTTATCTTGTGTTGGAAGTGAAAGTATTCATTTATTAGGATTAATATTCATAAAAAGCATATGTATGTTAGCTTGAAAGGCTGATCTTTAGTTTATTACAATTTATAAACATAGCACTATATAAAATAAATGCCTCATTTACATACATTTAGTTTCATTTAAGAATGACATTTCGTAAATTCTAGATAATTTCATGGGCATCATTCATTCAGACCTAGTAAAAAGTAATTTAAAGTGAGTGGTTTATCCTCACGCTTTCATTTCCAGTACTTAAAATTTGCCTATATATAAGTATTTGGGTTGAAAGAATAGATGGATTCATTCTATTCTTTTGAAAAGACTTTATCTTGTGTTGGAAGTGAAAGTATTCATTTATTAGTATTAATATTCATAAAAAGCGCACGTACGTTAGCTTGAAAGGCTGATCTTTAGTTTATTAAAATATTTGTATATAATAAGGATATTAGATATTATATGAAAATAATTTCTAAAATATAATATATTTGTCTTTTATTAATTATAATAATAATAAAAAATTTGAGCAAATGATTATATATTTAGATTTATTGCTTTCAAATAATGGACTTTCTTTTTTTTTTTTATTCTTCTATTTACATTCTATTCATACAGAGACACTCATGATAAGACATAAAATTGGATTTGATTATAATTTTTACTTAGAATATAACTTCTGTATATGTGTGCTTAGTAACTATAATAAGTACACAGTTAACAAATAAAATAACAAAAATTCGCCCAATATAGAAATATTTCAATTAATTTAATTAGTGTTTAGCTATGTGCTATCATGATTTAAATTAGTTTTTTTTTCCAGTCTTTCTGATTTTATACTGTAGTAATTTAAATAAATTGGTCTGCAATATTATATAGTGAAACTGCCTCACATAATATTAAGTTTGTTGTTAGTGGAGTTTCTCTTTTTGTTTCAGTAATCACAAAAATTTGAATTCTTTAATAAATGTGATATTTATTCGATTGTCGTTTAGTATGTTGTTTAATATATTTAGTACAGATATAAACTATCATAATTCTACATTTGTCTACATTTTTATGATGTCTTTTTGCTTGCAATTATATATTGGTTTATTTACAGGCATTACTTTGCTTTTAATTTAAACTTTTCAAATATATTCTGTTCTTAGCAATAACAAACAGGTTAGAATATTATATATAGTATAATAATCCAACTGATAGTCTCCTTTCTCCAATTCCCATGCTAGTACTACTAGTGTTCAGACGAAAAGCACACGAAGATGAGAGGATAATAATACCCATTAAAATGTTAGATTATATTCTAACTTGTATGCTACTACCAACAAAATTATATTTGAAAAGTTTCAATAAAGTTTGCATTTTTCCAAAAACATTTAACAATTATAAAAAACAACTGAATAATGGATTTTGTATAGATATGTTGTATGTTTGGTCGAATATCATTTGCCAAAATCTAATTATTAATAGATGAAACCAAGGTTATGAAAGAGTTTTAGTGAAATTTTGTTTTTGGCTAGTATTATAATGTTATATGCATTTCTACAGTATTTATAATTACTTGTATAGCATTAGGCAGTATTTAATTTTTATATTTCTCTTTGTATTTAATTCTATTTTTTTTTTAATAATTAAAATTTAACTTTGATTTTTGTATAGCATTATGCAAATACATTTTTTGCAGATTTTATGTCCTACCGTATTTGCATCGTCTACCAGGCTGGATGACTCGCAGCCTAGAGTTTAAGTCAAACATTGGTAAACTTTAGAGATTTTTCAAATCGCAAATAGGTTTAGTTTTTTTCTCTAGAAGACATCTCATAATCAGCCTAAATAGCCATATAAGTATCACTCAGTAAATATTTACCTATCTATTTTTAATTAGAAGGTAAGGCTCGGGTTAGTCTGGGTTAAGAAGATAAATGCTTATAATCGATGTACCCTTCAATATTGGAGATAAAAATATAGCTCTACACATACTGAGCTAGATATTTATATATTACTATTTTATACAATTTCCCTGAAAGACTTTGGTTTCACTATTTCTTCTTAGCATTGTATATATAAAATAAAAATGAATATTAAATATACAGTTATATTTTTGGTTTATAATACATGATCGGTTTAGATTGTTTAAAGTTTAGAGTAATTACGATTAACTGACCTGCTTAAAATATTTTAAAAATATAAATATTGAAAAGTTTATTACATTTAAAGACTTCCATCAAATGAATTATTTTAATGTCTTATTTAGGTCGACAATTACAATTAATTTAATCTTGGAGGTTCTCCAACATTAATACTATTCAGACAATGCGAGTTCAAAACGGCAGGTTATTATTATAATCTATTTTTATAAAATGTAGCAAAACAACGATTTTTAAAGTTAAAACAAACTAATTCTGTTGTTTAACAACAGTCAAAAGATATAATTTCAGATGAAATATTTTTATTTATATCTAAAAAGATAAAATTAATTTAAATCACGAGGTCATCGCTGGAATATCATTCATCCCAGTAGTTATCACAGAATATTATCAGCATACGTGTTTTTATGATCATCACATTGACACTAATTAATTTTCGGCTTCTTTGGAAATTTCAGGAATATTTATGGATAGTCAAAAAGGTATAACGGTTGGAAATTGAATAAAGATGGTAACACATTCAGCTCTTTTAAACTTGGATTTATTTATTTTTAATTTCAGTCAAATATAATTAGTCATTTAATTATTGGCTTTAAGATAGATAGCTAATTGTTTATAATTAGAGGATAAAACGATGAAAAATTTCTTAAAAATTCTTACAGCCTAGCAATTGAAAATCTTGTGAGTAAACTCTTACTAGTCATTGTTTGTTTTTGGTACTTGATGGCGGACCTTTTCACAACAATGCAGCTATTTTAAAAGATATTTATCTTTATACTTAGTTCTATATGAACAATATAATTTTTTTTGATACTACATATTTCCGTAATATTTTTTTTTCTAATGGCTTTATTGCTTGAGAGGTTATGAAAAGTTGGAACAGGTGGAAGTGCCATTAAGAGGAACTCCCATCCAGAGGCTAACCGTCTATTACTGCACAAAAACCATAGAGTCATTTTTTAATTTATTTTTAAACACTTTTATGCTTTTAACATTAACTTTGAATTTTTGACTTTTCCAAATACACTTTTAAAAAAAAAACTTATTTTATCATTGTCTCTCTTCTATTTTTTTATTATCCAAGTTTTTTCGGTTTATAAACTTCTCTCTAAAATCCAACTTTAATGACCAATAGGGTAAAGTTTTGCTTTTATTAAAATCCTGATTAAGTAATAATAATTTCTTTTTTTGATACTACATGTTTTTTTTTTTAGATTTTTCATATATTTTTATTGATTTAGTTTTATTCACATTTTCTTTTATGGTAAACATTTTCCATCTAGTGTGCATTGAACAATCATGCATTGAACAATCATGCTTACAATACAGGTTTTCAGAGTAGCGTGACAGATTACTATTTTTAATATAAATATTGTGCAAACAGACAATCATGTAATGCTTTGTTTGATATTTTACTAACGCTCAGCTGTTCTAACTGTTTTTACCTTCTCATCTGTAGTGATTAGTTTAAGACAGCAATTTTCAAAACTAATTAAAACCAAGTATTTGATCACTTTTGAAATTAGACAGACTTAATATTTCTTTTACAAATTTGATATAAGCATTGCAAATTTATTATCAAACACAAAGACTTTTTTCTTTCTTCCAATGCTAATTTGATTCGTTTCAACATAACTTTTATTTAACCACCGACTAAAATATACATTAAAACAAAAACTTGTCCTCACTACTATTCTACGTCTTTTTTATTAACACATTCAAACAGGAGTTTATAGAAATAAACCAATTTTTTATGTTAGATATGTTGATGACTATTTTATGGTTTTCAATGGTAATAAAATAAATGCAGATAATTTTTTGAATTATATTAACGGTAGAGTTGAAAAAATAAAATTTACTATGGAAAAAGAATATATTAATGTTATTGAATAAATGGGTGTTAGAATTTTTAAAAAAATTGATAGTAATGGTAGTGTTAGTATAGAAACATTTGTGTTTAGAAAAAAAAACATTTTTTGGATTATCAAATAATTGGTTTTCAGATATTGATAATCATAGTAAAATTAATATTGTTAATAATAAAATTATTAGGGCAATTAAGTTATGTTCAAATAGTAATTTGTTTGGGAATGAGATTGATAGTATTAGGAATGAATGTTTTATGAATGATTATCCTATGGGTGTAGTTAAACATTTGTTTTCTAATAAAAATATAAATAAAATAAGAAATAGAATGGGATTAGATAGTAGGAATAGAGAAAAGATTATTTATGTTGGTTTTAATATATCTAAAGATTTATTTATTAAAGTTAAGAAATTAGTTAAAATGATTAATAGGAAATATAATGTTTCAATTTGTCCAGTTTATAAAAAGAAAGCAAGTTTGAATCTTTTAATTAATAATAATGGTGACTATAATAGGTTAGACATTATGAATTCAGTTTATTTGATAAAATGTTTGAATTGTTTTAGAAAGAATGTAGAAATGACATATGTTGGGACTAGTAAGAATAAATTAAAAACTAGATTAAAGCAGCATTTAGGTGATAAAAATTCTGCTGTTTACTTTCACATGAATAAATTTAAGAATGGGGATTTTGATATAAAGCTTTTGGAATGCATTAAGTCATATAATGAAAGGATGATAAAAGAAAGTGTATACATTAATGAAATAAAACCAGAATTAAATAGGATGTTAATAGATAAACAGAAAAGAAAATAATAGGTTTTTAATTAAATGTTTTAAAGGATATATATATTTAAAAAAAAAGGAAATTATTTCTCTTTGAGTTGTGTTTGTTGGTAATAGAAAAGGAGAGTGAGATAAGGTAAATTTTTGGTTATGAATATATTTTGTAATTTTTTATTTATTTCGTTTTATTTTTTTTATGGAATATGTGTTATTTGTTATATATATATAATTTTATTTTAGTGTGCCTTGAAAAAAGACTATATAAAATAGTCGAAACATTGGATTTTTTTTTTCATGATTATAGTCATATAAAAAACAAGTTTTTTAAAAAAAGGAGTTAGTTTGTTTTATTTCTATTTTGAGTTATATAAAGCTTATAATATTTTTATTAATATTGTTTTCAACTACTATTTTCATCAAAATCAAAACTTTTTCCATTCTGTATAGGATAAAATTATAAAATATTTTAACTATATTTAGAATAACATTAATATCTTTCTTATGTGAACATACACAGTTCTGTCAAAGGTATGAGAAGAGAATATTACCTTTTTTTTAATTCAAAAATGGATTACAGAAAGTTAATCATATTTAAATAGGATAGAGGCTGATAGAGATGTATAACATTATTCTCATCATTCTCCAAGTACTAATTTATTCAGTAGATTCAAAATATAATCTAGAGATTTAGTTGGTATTACCATCTAATATTAATTATTTACTCATTAATACAACAGATATCTCTAGAATAAAGATATCTCAGTGAAGAGGTCAAATGTAAATTGAGAAAGTCAAATAAATGCCTTGTTTGGTATATATATATATATATATGAACGGGCAACCCCCCAAAGGGAAAAGGGGAATATATATATATATATATATATATATATATATATATATATATATATATATATATATATATATATATATATATATATATATAAAGAATTAAAAGTGCCTCAATTATCATATAATTCATAACAATAAATTATATGATTGCTGAATTAATGTCAGAATTGTTTAAAATCTTAAAATATTGAAACTTTTATTAGCTGAATAGTATAAAAATGAAACCATCAGTACTAGTAAAGAATGCCCAATTCAATACTCCTCATTGTAAAGGTTAATAGAAAATAAACTGAAGATTTGATTGGAACTATTATCTAGTTCTTATTGATCACTATAAATTTACAATAGATGGTTGTAAAGTTGATTAATGGGTTAGTGGTTTTAATGCAAATGGTTTTAAGAGCCAACTAGTATAATTATGTGATGTTTATTTGATATTTTATTAATCCCTTTCACAAAACATTAAAAGTTGGAGCGTATGTTTTAATTCTCACAACTCTACCAATTATCTTGAGATATTAATTTAGAAGTATTGAAGATCAATATTCCAGTTAACTGGAACCAAAAATTTACTTCTTATTTAAAATCAGATAGATGCAAGCAATTTTTTTTTTTTACAGATTTAATGTAAGCAAACTTCTTTTTACCATTCTTTTAGAATATTATGTATAAAACAATACATTGAATATTAGTTTTATTTCGAAGTTAATAATGTCAAAAGTGTAATACTAATTTGACCAATATTATTAACATTCATTCATTTTTGTGTGTGGATATATACATATACATGCAAGCGCACAAGTATCAAAGTGGTTTTTATTGCAGTTAGTAATAGATTGTTTTTACATGAATATTTCTGATATTTCTTTAAGATTATTAATGTATTAAAAAGATCTAATTTTACTCCATATTTTTTGTAATAGCAATTGTTAAAACAAGATATTTTCACAGAAGCAGAAAAACATGCTTCCAAATTCATTATCAGTACACTGAGTTTTCTGGCTTTATATATGCATTTAAGAGCAAGAAAACATAAAAAAATATATAATCCAATTTCTAAAAAATCTATAATTAATAAGTCATAAAATTCCACGCAATTTTTAAAATTAAACTTAATTAACCAGTTTATATATTATCAATTTATAACATAATTTTTTTATACAAATTGTGTTTTTATTTTACGAATCAATTATATACATTATTTCATTACGTTGTTAGACATCTCTGCATTATACTTTAGTAATCTTTATTATCCTGATGATACTTAGAAGATTTATTTGAAACATTGAAGTAATGCTTTTATTAATAACAAGTAAAAATATACATGAAATGTACAAAATATATATTTACCCTTTTTATAGATGAAAATCTTGGCTGTAATATATATATATTATTAATTTTTCAATTACAATTTATGAGTATTTAAAGATTGATTTTAAGTATTATTTTATTTTTAGTCTTATTATTTATAATTGGTTCATAGAATGAAAACAAAAATTGTTATAAAATTGTGTGGGAAATATATATTGAATTAAGGAGGCAATAAAAAGTGTGAATTTTATGATTTATTTAATTACATTAAATTGTTTGTATGGTGTAAATGATCTTTTTCATATTCATGATATACAAAAGTAAATTATAGTTTTCATATTTTGGATGATGTAAAATCATCACTAAGTTAGAGTTTAACCAAAAGCAGAGAGTATTAAAATTTTAGGGTTTTAGATCAAGATTTCTATCAAAAGATAACTTTAAAATTTTTTATACAACTTTAATTACATGAATTTAAAAAAATATATAAAATGAAAGTTGGCAGACTTTGAGAAACTTAAAGCAAAGATAAAAAGATAATTAATTTGAAAAGTTATAGATAAGAAATTATTGGGAATATAAGTGGAATGGAACTTACAATGCGTAAAAGGTAAAAAGATAATATTGTGGCTATTAATATATCAAAAATGCTAACAAAATTGGTTATTAAATTAAAAGAAAGAATTTTAAATGTGAATAGTTCAATTTTATATGCCATTTTTTATTCTAATGAAAAAATAAATATTTTTTATACAATCACAAAGGATGCTTTTAATCAAAGAGAACAAAATTTTAAAGCTCCAATGAATGCTAGAATTTGAAGATTGAAGTGCTATCGGTAAATATGAACATTGTTACAAACTTGAAAGGAAATGTATGTCTGTGGAATTTGTGGAAAAGGAAAAACTGCATGGATATAAAATATACTCCTGAAAAAAAAAATAACTGGAGAGAAAATAAACATAGAATCGTAATGAAAATGTAACAGATTTGAATAATATTTTGTTTTACAGAAAATATGTATTTTATGACTGTAATGGAATTTATAGATTCAATAATAAAAATAGTTAAAGAATATAATATAAAAGGTTCTAATATTAATATAAAGTAGAAAAGTAAAAATTAATCAAAAAATGATATCATCAATTAATATCTTTAGTTTTCAAAAATAATTTATACTTATAATTGGTTTTAGAATATTAACAGACTTTGAAAAAGATTTTAACTTGGTTAAGATCAATAAGAAAATAACATCTATCTTATGAAGAACAGCTTCACAAAAGCTGAAATAAAAACAGTAATTCTGCAGTATATTTTTGCTGAGTCAAAACAATGTATGCAGAAAATGAGTTAAAATATGTAAAAATGCACCCATTTAAATTTGAATTCTGGAATTTTTTATTTTATAAATGTTAATTCAAACTTTAAAAAGTGATAAATAAATAAAGTTTTAAAAGAAAGGAAAAATAAAAATAAAAATGTAACATTTTGCTCTTTATCTCTCTCCAAAAGAAAAAGCAGTGTTTTCAAAATCAGTATAATTAATCTGATTTTTCTTTTGGCAAAAAAATAATAATTAAAGAGAAATTTCAAAACTATGATTGGAAATTTTTAATTAATAAAAAAATTTGGAAAATATATAAACATTTTTTTTTCTAAAAATAGAGATAATTGGTTAGTGGATAAATTGTGTCATGTAGAAAACAGGATTGTGATTGTCTTGAAGACAGTGTTGTTTCCAAAATTAATGAGTAGTGAAAAGACCTAAGAGTTTTGTGAAAAGCATTCAGTCTTGAATCAGTTGCTGAAGAAGACAGCAAGAAAAAAGAAGTTCCTAACTCAACTGCTAAAGAAGGAAAAAGTTTTAACCAAGTTGTTAGAACACTATGAGTTTAAATAAGCATTTATTTTTATAGCACTGTTTTATAAAT
Organism: Epiperipatus broadwayi; assembly: GCA_028023455.1. NCBI lineage: Eukaryota > Metazoa > Onychophora > Udeonychophora > Euonychophora > Peripatidae > Epiperipatus > Epiperipatus broadwayi. The sequence goes on along the minus strand of JAQFVV010000142.1, from coordinate 2,298,467 downwards.
TGTAATACATTAAAGATCAGCCTGTTCAAGCTATTGTGCTTGTGCTTTTTACGAGTGTTAATAATAAATGAATACTTTCACTCCCAACACAAGATATAGTATTTATGAAAGAATAAAATGAATCCGATTCATTTTATTTTTTTATAAATACTATATCTTGTGTTGGGAATGAAAGTATTCATTTGTTATGAGTTTAATTATAAAAATGTTTTTAGGATAAAGACAACCATGTACTAAATTTAGCTGAAAGCTAACATCAACTTCCTCCATGTAACTACTTCACTGGAATAAAATATAAAGAAAAAAATGCACCTAATATAATCTGCAACCTTGTCACCAACCCAAATCCTGAGAGTCTCTATGTGTTTGTCACACTTGGAAATTTTATTGCAAAGCAAATTGATTTCTTACCAAACTTGCTTGAAAATACTAACAATTATAAATGCAAAGGACTTCAAAAGAAATTTAAAACCATGGCTAAAGGTATTTTTATATGCACATTGTATTTTTGTTTATATTTAATTTTTTTTTTATAAAAGTAATATTTGATAATTTTGAATACATTTATTAATTTAATATTTTCTTGTGAAACATTTTTTATCAATTTCATTTTTCTCATCAAAACTATAAAAAAAATTTTGAAAAATTTCATTTCATTAAATTTACAATTTTCTTTAAAAACATGATTTTTATTTGCTTTTCCCTCAACAACTTAACAAAATGTTTCTTTTTATTTAAAAAAATATATCAATAAAAGTAAAATATTAATTAATTTAATGAATTAACAGGTTAATTATAATTTTTATGAAACTATACTTTTTTGATAAAATTAATAAATTTATAGTTTTGTATTGTAATGGTTATATCTGTACACTCATGCAACAAAATCCAGAGTTTTGGCAAATTCTCCAAGGCTAATCTAGATGAGGGGCTGAAACTTCAAATCAGATCACACTATAATTCCTTCACCAATGCTCCCAGAATTACTACCCTATGAATGACATATATGTGGTTACACTCAGATTTCTTTAGTTTGCATGCCAGCAGTAGCAAAGGGTAAATTATGAGACTCCAGGAAGGTATGACTCTATACCCAGGTAATTAACTAAACACACACACACCTATGGCTTCTGAGATAACTAATACTTGGCTAAACCAACCCAGAATGACAATGCATAGTTATGTAATTTACTTAAATAAACTAAAATTAATGATTCAAATGGATTGAAATGAACTATGAAAAAATATGTTAAACAATATTAGATTTTATATCTTTAAATAAAACAGAGCAATTATTAAGAAATCCATCCTTTTGAGCATTGAAATTCACCACAGGTGTTACAATTAGATGAGTAAGTGAGTTACAGAATCTCATCTTATGCACTGGACAATTAAGCTGGAACTTATTCCATTATCAACTTTACTACATTATAATCCACAGTTTTAATTATGCTTAATTCATGCTATGAGATGCCTATAAGGTTTGCAGACAGTTAATAATTATAATTATTCTAGGTAAGTTAGCCTAAATTAGCTCTCTATACAGATTATTATTACATAACTGGATCATGCATTCAAATCAAAGTTGAATTTATTAATATTAATGGCAGAATGAACTAGGATCTGTTATAGTGAAGTTTATGATACCATGGCACTATGTTAATCAAAATAAAAGGATGTCTCAAATGTGTGTTTCCTTATGGGATCTATCAACTCAATGATAAGTTCCTGTGGACCATATGACTTGCTATGAGAAGAAAACATTTCATTTTGCAGGTCTGATTAGCTTGAAACATGAACAATTTGGACCCTCATGTTCCAGTTTTAAGGAAAGTTATCAGAACAAAAATATGGAATGGCTTTAAACCAAATTCCATTTAGTACAATATATGTATATAGCAAGACATATGCACATAAGGGTGCTTTATAAGGAACACATTCACCATGCTAATAATCATCAATCATTATTAAATCTAAAATGTGTCAAATCTAGAGATTATTTCCACTAAACCATTGTATACCAGTTCATACATTAGCATACTTGAACATGCTAAAGAAAGGGGTTAATTAAGTGATCTAGTTTATACTTAATTTTTATAGTTCATATTATAAATTCTAGGGAGGAATAAAGCATAATAATGACATATGTATTTAATTCAAATATGCTACAGAATATCACTTTTGTGTTAGTTAACTAAATATTTTATTAATACGAGCAATCCTACTTTTACTCAGTTAATACATAATAGATCGTTAATATACATATAAAAAGTTTCAGATTGGAGATTGCCTGTGTGGGGGCTTTAATGCCTATAAATTATCTATAGAGAGCCTGTAATCATCTCTCTCAACCTCCTTTACAGGATCAGAGTATCAATCTTCCCTCTGAATAAGTCATAGCATAAATTCATAACAAATATAATAAAATATAATGAAGGCATAATCGCAGATAGAAAGATATTTAGAGTATAATTTAAATTTAACAAGAGTTACATAATTAAGTTATTTTACTTTGAAAAAGTTATGCAGGTTTTACAAAGTAGTTATTTTTACATTATTTTAGGGAATTGGACACAATTTAGCTTAATGACAGAATTTATTCCAGAGAGAAAGTTTAAATAATAAGTTTGTGCACATTTATACATAGCTATCTTAGAATTATTTAAGAAATTAATAATGAAAGTTTATTACAGAGCTCTGCAGATTATTTTTATGATCTTCTTTGCTAAGTCATCTTTTCATGGCATTGGCACATCTCTTCTTGGCTGGTCTGGTCATCTTTACTTTCTGGGAAGGATGCTAGTTCAAACTTCTCCCACCATTGTGAGTTGTTTTCCACAAAGAGTAAACAGTAATGGGTCATTGTTCTAGCCTTGGTTCTTCATTGTGACAGCATTACAAGTTAAAATTATCTATTGTCTGACCAAATTTAATTCCAATCAGGGTTTTTTATAAGAATACATTTCCCCTCTGCAAACATCACAATTTGTTTACAAGTGGAGACAAATTTTTAATCTTTATTTTACATGTGTTCTATAAGCTTTACAAATAAAACCATTATCTCTGTAATTGAGGAAAAAATAAGTAATTGAGAAAACTAGTGTCAGTTATCCAGATTTCTTTTTGTTGCAAAAAAAATTTAATAACTTTTAAATTTACTCTTGTTTTTACAGATTTAAAACCCTGGTATGGTCAGCTAATTTCCAAGAAATAAAATTTTTACAAAACAGATTTTTAATACTGGTAAACATTCTATTATATATGTGAGTCTGTCAACTTAGAAACTATTATTTTTAGGCAAAGACAGCTAATTAGTGTAAGACATTTATCATCTTTGAGAACTAAATTAAAAAAAAAAACAACAAAGTTTGAAATCTGTAACTTTGCAAGCTTCTTTCATATATAAGTATGTGTGAAAATTCACATACTAGGTAATGTTTAACTTTATTACCTTAAACTTTAGAATTATGTTTGTCTTATTTATAGTCATTATTTAATATTATTTTCCAGATGCATTTATAAGATTTACACATATACTTTACTATATACCTTTTATTTAATTAGTTGATTAATCTGTGAAATATGCATTTATAAAATATATGCACATACACACATATATGTTCTATTATACCTTACTATTTAATTTTTTTAGTTAATATACACCAGCTTGGGGGGGGGGGGGTTAAACTAAGAAAAGTATACTATTATGGAACATACTAGGTAAAACAATATGATTGATAAAGAATACCATTTCAATATTTTCAGTCATTTTTTATTTCTATTCATTATTAATCAGTTAGTTTATTAAATAATTGTTTAAAAATATTCTAGTGTTAAAGTCTCTATTCCTCAAGCTATCTGTTACATGAATTGGCAATGTGTTTGACTTGATTTCAATACACCTTCATGTTCTAGGAATTTTTAAATTATCCTAATAAAGCTATTTAATTATAGGGGACTAAACCTATGAATTATTCAGAATAAGCTCTTATATTTATTTATTTATTTTTTGCTCACAGTAATAATCTATATACTTTTTGCTTCCTGAACTATATTAGATTATAATGGTTAGTTATATGGATGTAGGGGTTTATGTTGGTGTTTGAACATTCAGTAATAACACTGGATGATGCAAAGGTACCACTGTTAAAATCTATGCACTACATATTATAATTTTCATAAGAAATTTGGTTTATAATTGGCAAGTACACTAATAATATGAGCATTAACCATCATGTCTTAGAATTTTAGCATTATTTTTTTTATAAGTAATGGATTAGCACTTAAGTATGTGCATCCAGAGTTTGGGTTGGTATTTCTTCCCTAAGTTTGGTAGTGGCTAGATAATTATCCTGTGCATAATGAACTTTTTTTGCATCTAGTCATAAGGCCTGACTGTTGATTTTTGATATTCTTTGTTGATTGCTGATAAGTTTTGGTTTGATTATTCCTCTTTAGTAATGCTGATTATTATAAGTTGTTTATTTTATATTAATTTTCTAACTCTCTTATTTCATGCTCATTTTATATTTAATTTAGTTACTCTATAGAGATGATGATGGATAGTCTGTCTCCTATGTTGTTCCATAATAACCATTACAATACTGAAACTATCATAATTTTTTGCAGTTGGATATACTCAAATTTTAAATAACCTGGAATTTTCTTCTGATTAAGAAAATTAATTAAGTTTACAAATAAAGGAATAGCAATTTTAAAATATTATATCTAATACCATGTTTAGATTAGATTTGGATTTATTTGTTTTTGAAAACAGATTAAAAATAATATAGATAAAATATTTTATAGTAAGTGCTTTTATTTGTCATGTAATGAAAACTAAAGAAATAATTGTTTCTACAACTACAATTGGGGTTTTTAAGAAGTGTGAGGGTCCACAAATTAATTAATTTTCTCCCAGTGTGAAGTTCACCACCCACAAATTTATTTCAAGTTCAATCTAAAAAGCCAATTATGGTTGAAGAAACAATTACTTTTTTGGTTTTTAGTGCAAGACAAATAAAAGCATTAACTATAAAATGTTTTTTATTTTATTTTTTGTATTGATATGTTCTCTTTTTGGTAAGCTCTATATCTATATGACTTCACTGAACTTGATGTTGCTCATGCATTTTTGCACCTATCAATCACTTCATATTTTGGCAAACAGATGTCAGAAAAACTGTGAATTGCTTTTGCATTTGTGCTGCTGTTATTTTATGTTTTGTTGAAAATATGTCAGCCAAACTAATACTAATCATGTGACTCTGCAGTCTCAATAGTTTTTTCCTTTGCCTGGTATTTCTGCATTACATTTTGTAACAGTGTTTTACTTATTAAAATGCTAGTTTTTTATTTATTTAGTAATTTAAATAATGAATTGAAAGTAATTTTTCCATTTTACATGACATATTTATTTTTTACTGTTTTCTGCAATTGTCTTTTGATTATGTAAAGTGAAAGTTTTTGTTTCATTTTTTTTTCATTATTAAGATCCAAATATCTGACCTAACAATGTAACAGTACAAAAAGTGTTTCCTGTACATTCAAGATCATTTATAATATTTTTTTATATTTTTAAACAAGACAGAGTTTTAAAAGTTTTCTTTATTCAAATTAAAATGTTAGCTTTTCTTTGCTTATTTAGTGATTTAAGTAATAAATCGAAACTATTTTTTTTTTCATTTTAAATAATGTATTTATTTCTTACTGTTTGTTACAACTGTCTTCTTTGACTTTGCAAAGTGAAAGTTTAATTTAATTTTTTTCCATTCCTAGGACCAAACAAATTGACCCAACAATGTAATAGAGTAAAGAGGGATTTTCATATATTCAAAATCATTTATATTTTTTTATTTTTAATAAGACCATATTTTAGAAGTTCTATTCATTCAAATTAAAATGCACAGTGATTTAAGTAATGAACTGGAACTAAATTTTTTATTTTAAATGATGACATTATGGAAAATCATTATTATCCCATTTAATCACGAAAATTGAAGGAATATAATGAATATGAACAAGAATATAATAAATGATCAGCAAAGAACTAATTATATGTTCACCCAGCATTATAAAGAGGAACAATAAAATAAAAACAAAATCATTTTTGTGACTGGAATTAAAAGTAGTCCATCATATACCAGGCTAATTATTTAGCCCTTGCCAAGCATGGGAACTATTATATAAACAATAATTTGGATGCACAAACTTAAGTTCTAATCCATCAGAATATAATAATTTCAAAAAATAATGCTGAAATACAGTAAATTTCTGATCATCATCATCAATGTCCTCTGGTTACTTAAAGCACTGACTAACTATAAACGTAATTTCTAATTAATATTAAAATAAAATTTAGTGCATGGACTTTAAATGATATACCCTTATGAATCTAGGATTAGAGAAGTAATGTAATCATCAACTGGATATCCATATCATTAAACATATATCCAATCCATATAATTGACTGTTGTTCATGAATCCAGCTCAGTGAGCAGGAGCTCTATAACTGTTACTGTGAACAAGAAATAATACTAACATATAATGTTTTAAACTTAATCTAGGGTTAAATAAATTCACTGGAATAATTTAATAAAATATAAATTTATTAATAACAAAATTAAATTAAGGTCTGTTGAGTATGTTATAAATTCAGCAGTCTGATTTTGATTAGAATAATACAAAAAATATGCTATTACATTATAGTTTATATATATATTTCTAGATGTTTACATAAATGTATGTATATATATATAATTTAAATTAACATCTTTGAATTGTCATAAACCAATAATAAAAATTCATTTTTATTTACATAATAATTAATTTTAACATATATGTGATATGATGATTGATTTTAATATATGTGTCTAAGTGACATAAATCTGCCTAAGCACACAGATATACTGTAACATATTAAAATTTTTATAAAGAATCAATTCATTTTAATAATACACAAAATATTAATTTTAATATATATGTGTGTACACATGAAAATGTGTGAACACATTAATATTTATATTCTAGTATATTTTTTTTGTCATAAATAATAAACTTATTAAAACATATTATATTTTTACAAGACAGAATTAATTGCATGTTAAAAATATATTTAAATTGCACATGTATGTGTCTATTATTATTATTCGGCTACAAATCAAAGTTATTAATTAACTCATTATAGTATTTCTAATGGTGAGTAAAGATTTTTTCTTTTTTAACAAAAAATTGCTAGATCCATTTACAAAAGTTCTTTTAAAATTCTGACTTTTGTTTCTTTAGTTTCAATAGTTAAAAAAGGTTTTGATTTTTTTAATAAAATAAAAATGGAAACATCATTTTTTATTATTATTCTAGTTTTAATTGAATAATGCAGACAAAAGTTATCCATTTTTAAATCTTGTAATTTAATGATTCAATATACAATTAAGTATTCAAAATAATTGTTTTTTCAATAAATATTCTATCTACCAATTAATATCTCTTCATTAAATATATCTCATGTATGCATACTATATAATATATATGGCTATAATAATTTCATTTGTTCTTCCTTTCATATTAGATTAATCAACATACATATAAAGTTATATGGTGATAATCCTTAAGAAATCCAATTAACATTAAACTCTTTTGGTAAGATGGTTTATTCTAAAACAGTACACTGGCTTATTGACAGCCTCAGGAAAGATATAAATCAGGAAACTTCTGCCATTCAGTCTTTATAATTTGGGAGACTTCAGGCATGCTGTATAATACACAATATGGGCTATGAATCACAAAAAAACCAGGTTATTTCTTCCATGTTAATTCAAATTTTACTGTTATGACATGCAGCTTTACTTTTTGCCTTTAATTATAATTTAATACTGCTGAAAAACTGTTATATCATGAATGATTCAAATTCACCTTTTTATATTGTATTATGGAATTTAACAGAACACAGTAATTAAGAGTACATTTTAAAACTTGATTAAAAAAGTTAATGACTCTTTTCTTTAATTCACTTTAATTAAATACCAAATATTTATCTAAACACATTTTTTAATCCTTTCAATATCTTTGTAGGATTTTTATCAAAATATGTTATATAAACTTTAATTAAAAATTCTCTTAATCTAATTAAAATAGACAGGGAAATTTTATAATTACCAATATATCTATTGTAACATAAAAACATGCTTATTTTAATTTTCAAAATCAGAGTAAAACATTAAGTAGACCTTTTTAAATGTTTAATTATAATAATTTTTTTAATTCAAAATTATTATTTATCTCTTAATTGTTATTCTAGTATAATATAGAAAATATCTCTAAAAACTTTGTTCATTTATTATTTTTTTTCCAACTTTGTATATATTTATGCACATACACTACTATATTTTTGTATGCCATGAGACACATAATCGCTTCAGAAATGGAAACAATTTTTCCATGTTAAATAATATATTTATTACTTATTGTAATATATATATAATCCTCATTTTGGATGTATTAAGTTGATTTAAATGGATAATTATATACACACATATATATATATATTGTAATGGTATACATATATGTTGTTACATTACTGTCAAATATAAAAAGAAATATCGATAAATAAAATCATTCAAATACAAATTAAAAAAATTAATAAATTTATTTAAATCAATATATAAAATTGCACAGATGGAAAACTGTTAAATAATTACTTAAAAGTAAGTTTAAAGTAAAAAAAAGTTAAAATCTAAAGATAAAAGTTTATTTTAAAGTAATGTAAAAGAAAATAAAAGCTGTTAATTATATTCTATTTACAAATTATTTTTAATTAGTTTTTATTCAAAAATTATTTTTAAATCTTAGTAGAATGGAAATGATTCTTTTTTATTTAAATGAAATGATTCAATTGCAAACACTCCCTTGAGGGCATTTAACTAATCAGTGTGATAAGAGATCAATTAAAAAAATTCTTAGTAAAATCTGATGTTCCCATTCAAAAGTAAACTGTCTAATAAACAATGTGAATAATACATGGTCCACAGAAAAAATCATCATCACCAATAAGGTCAGTGTTAAGCTAGACAAGATCAGTGCTGTAATTTGATGATAAGAAATTCAAAATGATATAAAAGGGAAGTGGAGTTTTGATCTTGGATATTAATTACTCTTGTTCATTATGTAATTTAAATATATTTATATGTCTATTGCAGATATTCAAAATATAAGGGTCACATAATAATTTATGTTCCTGTATTTGCATCAGCTGAAGTGATCTCCAGAGCTATGGTTTCTGAAAAGCAGCAAACAATGGACTGGTCTTTCTGAAAACAATATTGATACTAAATAGACTTTGATTGAATTTGTGTGATGCAACATGGACCACCAAGATGGACTTCAAATAAACCTACAGCTATGGAAAGTATGAACCTTATAATCAAAAAATGAACTTTGTAAATACTATATCTAATCAGTACTTTAATCATAGTCTCTTATCTGATTAAGAGAAATGTAAATTATTTGTTCTATTTTCTTTTTAATATGTTTGCTGCCGCTGCCGCTGCCACCGCCACCACCACCACCACCACCCCTACTACTACTACTACTACATTAAAAATTATTTTGTTTAAACCTTTGGACTTGTCAAGATTTGAATTACATAAGTGTGCTGGAGTTTTAACTATTCATCAATTATTTTTAGTGAATATTTTGTGCTATTATATTAAATATAAAGAAATGAATAAAAACAATTCTTCATCAATAATGGTGACTAGATCAAGTGATTTTGATTTATTATTTGAACCAGCATATTTTAAAACTCATTGTAGGTATCAGAAATGTTATCTTGGTCCAAGATTTTATAATATTTTTATAAGGAACATTGGATTTAATGTTAATGACCTATCAAAGAAAACATTGAGAAAATTCATTATGGACTGCATTATAATTGATGATAATGAAAAACTTTTTATTTCTATTTAATTATTTTATTGTATATTAATGTTTTGTTTTATTTGCACATGTACTTTTGTTAAGCTCCATGCGTGATTTTTTATCACAAGGAGATTATATGTTTAATAAATTAAATTAAATTAAATTAAATTATTATTATTATTATTATTATTATTATTATTATTAATTATTATTATTATTATTATTATTACGTTTCAATAAAGGCTTTATTGATCTCAATGGTTTACATAAGTTTACATCTAGAAAATTTGAAATTTAACATACAATGAATAATATTAGGGTAAACACATATAAATGAATTTAGTGGTTACACTTTGTGGTTAATGGACTATAACAATATAAAAAATAAAAAAGCAAAAATAATCAGAGTTCTAAAGTTTGAGGAGCTTATTTAGTTTTGTCCACATGTCGCTTTGAATGTTAGTTGTATGATAGTTTTCTTTGCAGCATTCACAGCATTGATGGTTGTTTTAACAATGACCATGTTGCTGCATACAAGTCGGGGTTGGTTATTATTTTATCTCTATTTCGAATGTGTAGCAGTTTGCTGCTAAATGTAGCTGGATGTCATCTGGTGTTATTGCCAATTAAGAAAGTACATCAGGTGCACCAGTATGCATATAGAACAAATGTGGCTGCCCTAATGCTAGGTATTGATTTTCCCTGAAAAGCAGCTATTATGTGATTAATGATTGTATCCGGTTTTCTGTAGGTGTTACACATCATCTGTCATGGTTGGTTAAGTGCTACACATTGATAAATAAAGTGGTCCAGTGTCTCTTCTGCTCGATGGCAGAGTCCACAGAAGAGGTCAATAGATATATACATTCTTTTATATAAAGAAAGTGGGTTGTTGGCAAGGCAATGAGATTGATTTTCATGATAAAATCAAAGTATTTGGGCTCTAGAGCCCATTTTTTATATTCCTTGAGTAGTTTCTTGTTGTTAATTCCTAGCATAGGTTGTATAACATTAGTATCTGCTTCTCTGTTTATTAAACCATAAATATCCCAGTATGAATACTTATGCAAATACTGTTCTGGAATCTTGTCTGTTGTTTTGCATTGGTATATAATGTTGGTGAAAAAGGAACCTTTTGGAGGTGGTCTATCTATTGGAGTAACTTCTAGCAAGTAGTTAATTTTTGGGTATTTGGAAAGTATTGTGATTATTGAGTTCTTTAACTTTTGTAGATGAAAAATATTGATGTTGTGCAAACCAAGTCCCTTTTTTATTAGGGGTTGGCTATGTTTTTTTGTGGAAATTGCTGTTTTTCTGGCCCAAAGTAATTTATTATATATGGTTTTAATTTTTGAAATGAACCCCTTTGAGAATGAAATAACCGGTACATAGTAAGTTATTTTGGTTGTGATAAGCTGGTTAATTAACTGTACTTTGGAATATAGTGAAAGATATGCCTTGGACAAGGAGTTTATAATTTTTGTGGTTTCTTCTTTAAGTTTATTTTGGATATGGCATCTCATTCCTGTAATTCCTATATGAAATGGGAACCCAAGGAAAGAGTTTGGTTTTGATTTGTAAATTGATGTACATGGTTTATCAGTGTATAGTGACCAGGCTGTGGTTTTTGCCAGATTAAATGTTAATTCATATTTTTGTGAATATTCTTGTAATATCTTTTGGAGTTGCAGTATTTGTTTTTTTGATGTTAGGAATATGGTAACATCATCCATATAGGTGATGCATGTAGTGTGCTGTGTTGTGGCTGGTATCTCGATCTCAGTAAATGCATTTTGTATGCTTTTAATAAGGGGATTGATGTAAAATATAAACAATAGTGAACTAAGAGGGGATCCTTGGGATATAGATTTGGTGGGTGTGAAAGATGGTGAGTTTTTTCCATTTAAAGTTATATGGATCTCTCTGTTCAGAAGCAGGTTAGCAATTATATATAGATGTGTTCTAGGAATTTCTGTGTCTTTTAGCATTTTTAGAAGTGTGTATATATTAACTGAGTCAAATGCAGCTTCTATGTCAAGCTGCATGACAATGGGTCCATATTTTTTCCACTGTTTTACTGTGTCTAGAATTGCTTTGAAGAATAAGGCTGCTTCTGTTGTTGAAGAGTTTTTCTTTGCATATTGTGCTTCGGAGATAAGTGACATTATATATGGTTCAATTTCATCTTTAATAATTTTCTCCATAATTTTAATCGGCAAAGGTCCCATAGATATTGGTCTGAGGTCTGTAATAAGTGGGATAATTGCTTTCTTTTTATTATAGGGTACTATGGCTATTGGATAGACCCCTTCCATGGGTTGAATTTGTTGTGCTAGATGGTTTGCTAACTGACACAAATATTCTGTTGTGAATTTACTTAGATGCTTTAATACAAACAATGGGACTCCAGGACTACCTGGATGGCAAGCGTTTCAAATAGTATTTAGTTTTGTAGTGAATAGATCTTTTGTGAATGGGGTTTTTGTCTCTGGTGGGCCAAACAGATTATGTGGTATTTTATATGGTTGTTTTTCTTGTAATTTCTCTTTAAAATATTCAAAAATTGGCATAATCATATTGTGTCCTGCATATGTTCCAATATTTGTATATAGTGCCATTGGCACTTTTACATCTGGTTGGTTTCTCGGTGCCCATCTTATATAATCTCTTGTCCAAGTGTGTGGCCTGGTTAGGCATACCTTGGTTTTCTTTATCTTCAGATAGCTTTTGCGTTCATCACATGCTTTATTGTATGCATGTGTAAGCTTGAATATATACTGCTGGGTGCAGTGTGATGGGTTAATCATGATTATTCTCTGGTGTAACTGATCTGCCAGAGACAAAAGTCTTGATGGTGGAGGTTGTTTTTTTGTTATATGGTTGATGTTAAAGGACAACATTCCCATAAATGCTAGATATTTCTGGACTGGGTTCAAAGTCATATCTTTGATTTTGTTTAGCATTTTGTAGGTCTCAGAGAACAGAAATTCAGGGGTTGTTTCTGGGAGTAAAACTCTTATTGTTCTTGTAAGTGGAAAGGGTGATATTTGAATTTGGGCACAGTCAATTGTGACTATTTGAGCTGAGTGATTGGAAAAAGTTGAGGGAGTTAGTTTTATTTCAATAAGGTAGTGAAGCATTGGAGAATAAAAGCACAGATCAATAAGTGAAGAGAAGTGATTATTGTGGAAAGAGATGGCATTATCTGGCAAAAAACCTTGGCCACTCATTAGTGGTATGTTTATTCTGTGAAGCCAACGTTGGGTAAATTCCTGATATTTTAAATTAAAATCTCCAATTAAGACGGTTGAGTTTCAAGTTGTAGCTAATCTTGAATTAATGTTTGCAATTATGATATCTATTTTTTTATCCTGTAAAGGCATATATACAAAAACGAGATTTATTGTTATGCTTTTTTGGTTGAAGGTTGCAATTAATAAGTTCACGTCAATGTGAATTATTTTGAACATTGTGAATGGGCAATTTCTAGCAATTATGAATCCAGTGCCAACTGAGGGAGAGGAAGAGTCTCTGGAGCATGCACAGAAACCTTCCATATTTAAATGTTTGGCTGGGTCAGTTTGTGATCCAGCATAAATTTTTGTCTCAAGTACACCAAGCAAGTGTGGTTGTATATCCTTGATCCAATGTTTTAACTTATTAATTTTTGAGGTTGAGTTCAAACCCCTGACATTGATTGCCACAATTTTTATTTTCATTATATGTTTTTTGGTTGAGATTTAAATATTAGGGTTGATCTGGTGTTTCTTCCCATTCATTTTCCTATTCCATTTCCAGATCATCATCTGTTTCCACTGTAGTTGTATTGTTGTGATCAGAAAGGCTAAGGTTGGATTCTGTTTTGATTTTTTTGGGCCCTCTATTTTTCTTTGGTTGGTGGCCTTGTATTCTTCTTTGTTATGTGTCAGCTTTGATGATTTGAGGCATATTTGGGGTGATAGCTTCCATAATTTCCATTATTGTATTGTTTTTAATATTGGGTGTTTGGTGTGTTATATATATTTTTTCTTGATCACTATTACTGTGTGAGTTTATTTGTTCTTTTATTATCTCTTTTTCATCAGTATCTTTGGTAGGCTGACTTAGATTGTGCACTGTTTTTTCCATTGCAGCCTCTTGAGGCTGTTGACTTTTTGTTTTTTTTATCAGTGGGGGTTTGAATTCTATTGTTTGATTTTGTTGATAAATCCAGGATTTCAGGTGCTGGAAATGTGTGTGCAGTTTTTTTATTATTCAATTGCTGTTGATCTGTGGTTTTTTTATTAATTTTTTTTTTGTTTATTAGTTGTTTTCGTTATCTGTTTTGTACTGTTTGATTCCAGTTGGTGAACTTCTGTTGGTTGATCTTCAGAGCTCGGTTGGTTTTTCTGGTTGATTTTGGTGTTGCAATCGATTGCTAAGTGTCCGGTTTCACAGCACACAAAATATCGTGGCCTTAATCCTTTCATGTGAATGGTCAGTATTGCATTCTGGTCAATTATTTGTGTTGGAATATCCTCTGGGTTTACATTGTCATTCAGCTTTATTTTGAAATGAAAGTTGTTGCGAAAAACTGGTATGGGGGTGTCGGATAAGTAGATTTGTTTTATATAAATAGCTTTGCCAAATGACTGTATTAATTTTTGAAAATCCTGAATGGTATATCTGAAGTAAGTGTTTTTAATTAATCCGTTACAATAGTTTTGCAAGCTTTGATCGACTATTATTAGCGCGTAGCTTCCCAAAGTTTTTACTTTAGTTTAAAATCTTGCACGGTGATGTTCATCAAAAAACTGAATTGCAACCTATCGCGAGTTTGGATGTTTTCCAATATTAGAGACTGTATTCCACAATGCTGTTGCTGTCAGCTCTTCATAAAGAAGCTCTCTGGAGAATTTATAAAGTGTTAAATTCCTATCAGTGACAACTAACACTAATGATCTCGGTGAAAAAAATTTTTGGAAAGTTGCGAATAATTTTTTTGGGATGGTGCTGTTGAAATTAACGTTTATTTCTTGCAGTTCATCTTGATTCCATATCGTTGGGGAGGGCTCTTCATTATTGTTTTCTATGAGGTTTAAATTATTTATGTTGGCTTGATTTACCTTCCTAAATCTTGCTGTCTGTGTTAATGCTGGACTTTTTTCGATGCTGTGAGGCTGCTGGTTTATTTTTGTTACGTTCATGTATGTTTTTGTGATAGTCACAGTTTTCATTTTATCACCATTTGTTTGAGCCAATTTACATCGTTTGCTTCTTGACACGATGCCATGCTTGTTTATGATGTTAGAATTTATTTTTGTTATGAACGACTGTATTACTTACTTTTTGCTAGAAAACAACTGTTCAGTAATCAGCCATCACTGTCTTTATCTATCACAGATATATATCACAGTTTTTAAGTGTGAAAATGATTAGAATATGGGGAAAAAAGATTATTAATAAGACCTTCATTCTTGATGACTTAGGCATACACGTGCATGCACATCTCTATTTATTATTATTATTATTCACTAAATATCAGCCTTTTACAGCTACTGTACATGCGCTTTAATGAGTGTTAAATAATAAATGAATACTTTTCAGTGCCCATACAAGATATAGCATTTAAAAAAGAATAAAATGAATCCACTTATTCTTTCCGAACCCAAATGTTTATATATGGGCAAATCTTAAGTACTGGCAAATAAAGCGTGAAGATAGATCATTCACTTTAAATTATGGTTCGCGTTGTCTGACTTAATGACATCGACGAAATTACTTAGAATTTACTTAAACGTCACTTTCAAACAAAACTCATTTCGTCAATGTCATTAAGTCAGACAATGCGAACCGTAATTTAAAGTGAATGATCTATCTTCATGCTTTATTTGCCAGTACTTAAGATTTGCCCATATATAAACATTTGGGTTCGGAAAGAATAAGTGGATTCATTTTATTCTTTCTTAAATGCTATATCTTGTATGGGCACTGAAAAGTATTCATTTATTATTTAACACTCATTAAAGCACATGTACAGTAGCTGTAAAAGGCTGATATTTAGTGAATTACTATTATAAACATCGCGCTATAAAAATAGATGCTTGTTTATTATTATTATTATTATTACTATTATTATTATTATTATTATTATTATTATTATTATTATTATTATTATTATTATTATTATTATTATTATTATTATTTCAATTCTCATAATTTTGTTAATTAAATTAATAATTTAAAAATAGTTGTAAATAGTTGCATAGATTCATAAGATTATGGTAGTTCAAATGGTTTAATTTTGGACTATTTGTTTTGTAGTTGAATCAGTGATGGTGGAGAGATGTATGGGTATTTTACATCAATGAAATATGGGGAGGTGCATTAGATTCTCATTCTATTGTGCAGCATTAACATACAGGGCATAATACCCAACTGAATGCATGGTCCAAAAGTGTAGCCACCATGTTGCCAATGGACATGCCATTGATCTCCTTATGCTCTTGTTGGTGATATTTAGATGTCAGACTTCTGTACTGTATGATGGTCATTCTTTCTTTAATGATATGCTATAGATTCACATTCCTGTCATCATGGTTTTTTATGCTAACATCATTTTGCATTAATCACATTGGTACATCAATAAGCTGATAATGGTTTTGATGCAAACTTGTATTCTGGAGTTAAAAGAATAGAGTATATAAATGCATGTAGGGTATTTACATTTAACAAAATATTGAAATTGTACTAAATCTTAAATTCATCCATCTGCGCAAATGACACCAATTAAATTCATTCAGTAATTAATTTAATTTACAGAATTTGTCTTTTAATGTGTGTGTGTAATAATAAAAATGTCTCTGATTAATTGTGGCAGTAGCTTATTTTTATATATTTTTATTAATAATATATTTTTTTAAATGAAGAGTTAGAGAATTTTTAAATAGAGAGATATTTTAAGCTCAGATTCTCCATAAGCTAGTGACTAGGGCCATTAGTCAATAAAAGTTGAAGCTTACCCATACATATCTACCTTCTTTATAAATGTTGTATGTTCTAATAGCCTAGTGGCACCCTGGTATGGCAGATAGAGAAAGAGTCTCCCTGCCTGACTATTATAATATATATATATATATATATATATATATATATATATAAACTCTTAAGTATTAAAATTTTATTCATTCAAACGATTGCAGAAAGTACTTTAAATCAATTTGACACTTGTAATTTATATTTATATACTTATCACTTGACATTTTCCCAATAAATTAATATTCATTTGTCTTATGTATATATTAGATTTAGTATATGTATATTATTATATGTGTCTAATAAATAATTAAATCAAGCTTTCAATTGTAACCCCCCAAAATTACTTATTATTTAAAACATATTAAGCTCAATTTTAAAAGCTATCAATTGAAAACAGAAAATCTCTATACCATTCTCTCACATGTTTTACATAAACTATGTCTATGAAACAAACAGATTAAAAACTCTCTATTATATTTTTTTGTGTATCTTACTTAAACTATATATATATATATATGAGCAAACAAACAAACATGCAGAGAATATAAGTTGAATAAAAGCATTTAATGAGATTTAATATGTTTACTTGAAATTGTGTAAAATATCATTTGTATAAAATTTTCTTTACTCTCTTTTTGACTTTTAAAACCAATAGATCTCTGTCACTGAAATTTTGTAATCAGTTTTACATATATCTATCAGACTAAATTTTAAGAATTATCTGTAAAATGAAAAAAAAAACTATAAATAACTACTTGAAAAAATATTTAATACTTGATAAATTATAGAAAGTAGTCATTCTTTTTTCATAAGTGCTATTAAACAGTTAGGGTTCAATCTGCAAGGATACTTTCACCCCAGCCACAAGATAGAGACTTTAATGAAATAAGAGCAGCCATCTTTTTTCCAAACTCAAATGTAAATATATAAGCCAATGTTAAGTATCTATAGGTATGAGTGTGAATTTATAAATCATTCACTTGGAATCCATTTCATATTTTTAATATTCTTACTAGCATTTCCAAAATTTTAAATTTACATTGTGGCAATATTAAATGATGTTCAATTATGTAATAGTTAATAAATTTTACAAGCGTTTTATTTTTTAGATTGTAATAAACCAGATAATCATCTTGTCCTCACAAGTTCTATTAAACAGTAGTGTTCAGTCTGCAAGAATATTCTTACCCAAGCCACAAGATAGAGGCTTTAAGAAAATAAGAGTGACTATTGCTTATTTCTGTACACAAATGTGAATATATGAACCAATTTTGTGGCTGGGCAAGAATATCATTGCAGATTGAACACAACTCTTTTATAGTGCTTGTGAGGAAAGAATGATTACTTTCTTTAGTATATTACAATCTAAAAAACACAGTGCTTGTAAAATTTATCATTGGCATAAAGTAAATTTAGAATTTCAAAAGTGCTAATAAGAATATCAAAAATAAGAAATAGATTTAAAGTAAATGACTTATAAATTCATGATCTCACTTCTACACACTCAAGATTGGCTCATATATTTACATTTGAGTTTGTAAATAAGACAGCCACTCTTATTTCCTTCAAGTCTTTATCTTGTCATAGGGGCAAGAATATTCTTGCAGATTGAATATCACTGTTTAATAGCACTTGTGAGAAAAAGATTTACACATATGAAATATGTATATCAGAGATCATTTCTCTTTTTCACATGTATGTGGTCATATCTATCAGTTGTACAAGATGGAGTGCATAACTGCAGGGAACTTGAAAGTCTGAGTTCAAGTCTACTTTAATTACATTGAATTTGGTATAGATAGCATATTTACATTCGATATATATATATATATTCCTGAGCGAGTAAACTATGATTTATAAATCGCATGCAGCTATCAAACTTACTCTGTATGTCTTCCAAGATAATTATAATGGTGGTATTCACTGCATTTCCCCTAAATTTTTATAATAATAATCTAGCTTTGTAAATAAAATAAAAAAATTTAAAAAACTTTAATTGTTAGTTTTTAAATGTTATCCCTTAAGAGGTTTGTTAGTATGATTTTATCATCATATTTTTTGATAGAAAGTGTTTCATCATTTGATGGTCTGTTTCTCTCCCACCAAAATTAGTTCTAAAAGTAACTACTGTGGCTTTTGAATATTTAAAAATTTATAAAAAGTATTATATATGGTTTTTGATTTTATTAAAGAACTTGCCCACTCCTGGTATATTTATTCATATACATTTATTCCCATGCATATATGAATTTTTATACCACTTTTGTTAATGATATTAATTTATTTTCTGTCTGAAATTTTCTTCTTATTTTTGATTGCCTAGTTCTCCTCTTCTATCTTATCTACGTCAATCTCTTAATATTTTAACATCATCATAAAATTAGTATTTCAATATCTATATATTAATAATGTAAATAATATATATATAATAGCATATGTGTATTCAAACATTAATTAACATATATGTGTGCACATGCATATTCTTTTAAAATTTTAATTAATATATATTCCATATATAATCATGCAAACAAGCGAGAATACGTGCATACTGATTTTTTATATATACTGTTAAAATATATTTAGCCTTGTATGTAAATTTTCTAATAATTTTTTTAAATCCGTATCTTAAAAGTAAACAATAAGTTCATTGTTTTGTGCTGAGTGCAATGACCCTCGTCCGTTCAGCGCAAATTACCCTGGGATCTAACCAATAATTGGGTGACAGCTAGTTCTTCAATAAATTCCACAAAGTGATTTAATTTAGTGCGTAAAGGATTTTCGAAAACCTATGAATAAATATTAATTTTCTTGCTGTAGAAAACTTCAGCAACAGTCTTTGCAATTTCAGATTTTTATATTTTTAAATCAATTTAGCTAATCAGTTAAAAATAAGTTAATATATTAAAACTACTTTAAGAATTTGACAACACTCAGATACACACAGGTTAAAATTATTGAATAACATTATTATTGCAAAAACATTATTCATTGGTCAAATTGATACAAACTCTATAAAACAAGTCACATGCAACTTCATTATAAATCTTGATTTGTTATATGAACTATTATAAATTACAATACTCTTCCAATGTTTTCGACTATATTCTTTTATAGTTTTTCTTAAGGAACAACTAAAAAATACATAAATAAAATAATAAGTATCAATACAAATATTCCACAATAATCCAATACATATACCTAATACAAATTACTTTACCTTAAATCTCTTCTCACAAACAATCTTAAATTTCTATTACATTCATTTCTTAAATACCTTTCTTAAAATAATTCCTTATAATTATTTAATTAAAAATCTATTCATTACAGGTTTTATTTCATTTATATAAATATTCTTTTTTATAATTCTTTTATAATATGATCTAATACATTCCAATGATTCTAGAATTATTGTAATTTATAATAGTTCATATATTCTGTAATTCAATACTAGCACTATAAACGCATAAACACAAAGCTAATCTTTAATATCTTATTAAACCATGGGCTGAACACATAGCTCTTTGAGCGATGTTTCTCAAAAGCACTCAGCCCTTGGTTTAATAAGATACTAAAGATTAGCTTTGTATTTATGCGTTTGTAGTGCTAGTATTGAATTACAGAATATTAATCAAATGAGAAAAGTTTAAATTTACCTTCGTATTACAATAATTCATATAATGTATAGGGTATATGAGCACAGACTTTCACACCACCCACCACTCTCCACACTATCTCATAACACTGATACACTTGAACGCATATATGTTGAAAAGATAAATAATCACCAATATACGTATTTCATGCTAAACCAGCAATCATCAGTTGGTGTGGAGAGTGGTGGTTGGTGTGAAAGTCTGTGCTCATATACCCTATATATTACATATATAGACACAGGTATATAATAAGCCTGTGTGATTTAGTTATTAAAAAGTTCATACAATAAATCAAGATTTATAAAGAAGTTTTATATGAATTGTTTTATATGTCTTATTTTATTATGAATAATCAGTTTTATATATCTTACTTTTTTTATTTAATATATATGGAAGTTTGGTATTTTTATTACGTAAATCATCTTATATTTTTAAATTTTTTTGAACCATCATAATTGTATGAATTATTATTATTTTTTTTATATAAACATTTAGATATCACTAAAGACTGCTTTTTATTCTCATTTATAAATAGAGATATTTAGATATTTATTAGTATTGATATATTTTTTATGCATAGTTATATGTTAGGCATATTATTTTTTAGGCTAGTAATCAATTTTAGATTTTTCATGTATAATAATATTAACCTGAGCTTTTATCAAATTTGGAAAAGGCTTGTAATATAAACAATGAGTCTAAAATCTTTTGTTAAAATTTACAAAAATCTGATTATATCTTTTAGCCAATATTTGACATTTGCTAGTTATCTTTTATTTTAATATATGCTATAATAACCATGGTTAAAGACATATGTGTTTAATATATAAATTCGCAGCAGTATGACTACACTATAATAACATTATATTTATATTCTTCTTATTGACTTATAACTAGTAACAGTATATGCTATGGTTCTATTGATAGCAAGGTGAATGCACAAATGATAAAAAAATTATTACTAATGCTAATATTAGATAATGAAAGAATATGATTGCTTAGATATAAACAATATATGATTTAAAAATTTGTATTTACATTTAAAAAATACTAACATCAAGAGGCTAAAGTAGTTTCATGTCAAAGAACAGAGATACAACTTATCTTTAACATATGATAAAAAGCTATTATATGTGCAATAATATTTTCTGTCTTTTACATAATTCTCTATTGTATATGATGATTTTTGTAGATTAAATTGTTTTAATTTTTTTTTTTGTTGTATGTAATATTTAACAATGTAATTTTAAATAATAAAGAAAAAAAAACCAAATTGTTTAACATTTGAATTGGTAGTTTGATAATAGTCATAATTACTACCACTTCCTGATTTAATATTAGCTTTACGTATTGAGATATAGTTTTTATTTAATGAATTTTCAGGTGCAATTCGTAACTGTTGCATACTAATATTTGTTTATGTATAATATTAGATTGACAATTACATTTAAGTTGCTGATTTTTAAAAATGGTAGTTTTAATTGTTTCATTATTTAAAGTTAATTGATGCACTATTTTTTAGCATTAGTCAAAAATGCTTGTTAACTGCTTGTTAATATAGATAATGAAGTTTCTTGAATTATTTGTTTCTATCATCAAAATTTCAAAGAATTAATGACATCTCATTGTTATCATCATATAATAGAGAAACTGACAGTCATTTATTTTTCATGTCATCTAATTTTTGGTTTGCTTCAACAAACATGGAAAACTTATATTATCTTACTATAATGAATGCTGTTATTGATATTGAGTAGGAATTCCTTCATCAAGTCAGTTTCTTCTGCTGTCATTCTTCAAATTTGCAATAATTTAAAGAATAATTTTAGCTAATAAATTTTTATCATGTAGTATATTTCTCTATGTTATAATTTAACACAATATTCCCAATCTAAAATTTAAGTAAATGCATTTGCTAAAACAATGATATTTATTATGTTGTTTTTAATTTGCTTTGGAAGAGAAAATAATAATACTGAACTGACACATTTTTTTGAGTTTAGCTTAATTAAATAAATCTGAATGTAAAAAACAAATAATTTTTTTTTCTTTTCTGAAAATATTTTTAATTATGTAAGCAATTATTTGCAAATTATTTTGATTTTGCAATAAATAAAATAACTAAAGAAATGTTTTTATTTGATATACTATTTTAAAACTATTAGAAAATTAATTTCTATTAACTCCACAAAATTAATGTATTTATTAATTTTTCTGGCATATTTTTTATCTCAAAATATACCAGACTGTTATCAAAGTGTCAAGAAATAAGAAAATTCTAAAAAAAAAAATCTCTAAAGAATTAGATTTCATAATCTTTTTAAATGACTTCAGAAATTATTTGTAATTTAAAATAATAGTTCATCCAATGCTAATCTAAGTTTTTTGTCATTTGGTAAGACAATAATTATTCTTTTGGCTAATAGTTTAAACAATAATTTATCTAGTAGTTTAGTTAATACTGGATCAGGATGTTTAGAACATAAGGAATCTAAAACTGCATTCCTATGCTATTACAAATTAAAAATAATATTGTTTCTGGTAACAAGTGTCAGTGAATTCTTTGCTAGTTATCCAATATGATAATACAGACAAAGCTACTTTTGTTACCAAAAATGAAAATAATTTAATAAAAGGAATATATATAAAATATGCTTAAAGTTCAATGTAATAATTCCAAACACAATAATGAAATCATTTTACAAATTTTATAATAACAAAACTTTAATATTATCAATTATTGATAAAATATAATCATCACTTAGTTTTCTATAAATATTTTTCATTAATTCTTAACCATAAAGTGTGGAAATCTATATGAAAAGTATTACAACATGAAAATAACTAATATTTAATACTGGAATTTTACAATGCCAACAAAAGATTAAAAACATATTTTATTTTGTTGGAAACAAGATACTGTGCTATATCAATAGAATATTCCAACCAATCGGTATCTACTGTGTGCATGCTCTAACTATGAATGATTATTACTATTAAATTATAACTGGATGAGCTAGTCAATAACTTTATTTTTTTCTGTGAAAACTAAAAAAAGAAAAGAAAAAATGAAATATATTTGAAAACATGAAATAAATATATTTAGGAAACAAACCTAAAATTAATATATTTTTTGCAAACAAACAATGATTGTAAAACAAATAATATATTTGAAAACTTGAAAATAATATAATTTACAGTACAACCTTTGGGAAGAAATTAATCAATGCCAATGGCTACACAATTTCATAATATAAATTTATTGACAATAAACATAAATCCAAAAAGATATCCATCTTTACATAGTAATGAATAATAATACATGTAAATGCATAAAACATTTTAATCCATAAATTAATTGTTTCCAAAAAAAGACAAATGCACAACTCATACACAATAATTCTAAGTAGTTTTAGACAATCAGTATTTAACTAAAGAAAACCCAATTACATAAGAAATTGAATTAAAACTAAAAAAGCACACATACAAAAAAATTTAATTCCACTATCTTAAATATTATTTATGTTAATCAAAACAACATAAAACTATTTATTTAAATAAATTATAGGTAGAGCTTAACTATCAATTTTTTTATGCAGGTATTGCTGGACGATGTTGCAACATTAGAATTCATGACAGTGACTGTTCATGGGTGGTTTTTTTAATAGATTCAATTTTTTTAAATCTGCAAGTAATAGTTTTGATTTTTTGTAAACTTTATGATAAAATACTGTTAAAAGAATTCTATTATGAAATGATTATTAATAATAAAAAAGAGTGTTGACATTTTTATACTAATTCAATTTCTTAGACATCTATCTAATGCAAAACCTTGTGGCCAGTGTGGATCTGCTATGTCAAAAAAGTGAAAAGGAAATCCAAGAGAGAAAATTTATTTCTATTTAACAGTGTCCATATAAAGTTTGCCAGACAACTTATTTATTTAGAAGTGTTAAGGAGTTTTTCTCATTCATGTGATTTGGATAGGAAAATTCTTAGCAATATGACATTGTGTATCTGTGTTTGTGTTTATTATGGGTATACTTCTACAGCAATAAATATAAATCTTACAGAAAAAACTGCAAATATTGTCATTAACTAGTTTAATGAGTGCTGCAAAAATTCATTTAGCTAAATACAATGGAAGTTTGCAATCTGCAAGTTATTAATGATAGGAAACATAAACCTATAATAGATGGAATCTGGTAGTCTGGTTTAAAGCAAAGTTCTAACTGCTGGTACATCTACATACTGTAGCAAGTCAAAGTTATTCTGTTTCTCATAATTGAGGAGGGATGGAGAAATGGTTTATATTTTGATGAATGGCTAACTTATTCAAATTTAAGCACCAAAAGTTTTTATTAACTTTCAATTACTTGGCAGGACATTTACATCCTCACAATGATAACACACACACACAGGGTATAGAACATTCTTGGATTGCAGCCAAATTTTTTTTAAAAAAATGATAGGGATTTATTGCAAATTTTTCAAACACATCTAGATCACATATGTCTCAACAAGACATGATAAACTCTATTTGGACACTTATATTAGGTTTATTTTCAAAATAAATTATTTTATATTTATACTTTTCAATTATTATCTGTTATGAAAATATAATAATTTCATATTTGTTTTTAATTAAATAATATGATTTTTAGCACAATACATTTCCACCTTTGTTTTGCCACTTATTATAAGCCTTAAAAAACAATGGTAGTTGTTAAACGACAATGCTTAATAAATCTATATTCTGTGATTTCGCATCCAAATTCCCCAAACTAGTTCAAAATTTACACTTTCTGTGAGTAACATTTTCAAGGACATTTATTTTAGCTTCATTTCCCAAATAAATTACTTTATTTTTTAAGTTTTTGAAGATATTTGTTGTTATAATTATTGTCTGTTATGAAATAAATATAAAATATTATTAAAATCTTATTTCTACAGTACAGGCTTTTTCATACCTGCACTCCAATATGCAATATATAGGGGTTTGAACTCAGACTTTCACACAACTCTCAACTATCCACACCATCTCATTCTGCTGACACAATTTTCCCCATATGTGTGATCAAGTGTGTCAGCAGTATGAGATGGTGTGGATAGTTGAGGGTCAAGTAAAAGTCTGATTTCAAACCCTCATATATAAAAAATGTTATTGTTTTTTTTTTTAAATATTTTTTTTCAATAAAAATAAAAGTTATTGATGGTATCTCTACTAATGATTATATATTATATACACAACAAACAGCAGCTGACCTTGTTGACAAAATTTAAAACTGCCATCTTAATTTTTCAATTCTCAATTCAAATGAATATGATAACTGCAGAAAATAATACCATTTCAGTGTCTGAATAAGGAGAGACCACTGGTTCCAATCTTCATTAATACTGCTATTTTATGCAACCTACATTATATAAAATTAATGCACCTTTCACTGTGAAATAAGATGCATCTGATTAAAGATTCCCTAATAAAGTTTGAAATTATTGTGGCCAAAAAAATAATATGTCAGTGTGAAAAAACGTAATATAATTCAAACAAATCTTAAGAGAATGAGAGATAATGAAGATACTTTAATCAGTACTTAGGAAATAACTAAACCATATATTTTTAGAAATCAAACTATTGTACAAAATGTGCTCACTGACATAATTGATGCTGTTTCCTCAAGTTTTTAATCTTTCCTTGGAAAAACACTGACAACAAATTCTAATCTTTATAAGGATTAACTTTACTAAATACTTATGTAATGATTAAATTTGTAAAGCGCATACTCATTATGTAAAGTAATATATATATATATTAAGGCTATAACCTTAAGACTACGCACCTGAAAAAATGACAGTAGGGACCTCTGCAAATCTTTAACACAAGATTTTTAAATAAATTTTTCAGGCCCATAGTCTTAAGGCTATAGCCTTAATATATATTAAAATACTTATGATAAACCAACTCTTGACAAAGAATTTTGAACTTACTGAGAGGCAAGAAAAATAACCCTAATCCCAGCATTAAGTATGTAATTAACAACCAAAAGTTGAATTAACAAAAATACATTCTTTATCCAAAAAATATAATAGAAAATCAATTAGTTTAAATTCCATAAATAAATATATAACAAGATAATGGAAAAAAATAGGTATAATTTTGGTCAAAGCAGATACTAAGTATTTAAAGTATGTTCATTATCCAGTGTTCAATACCACATTATTCAAAAACTAGCTTTTTAAAATTACTTTTTCTTTGTTTTTTTTTCTATCCAAATAATATACTATGATATTTTTATTATGAGTAAATATTAATATATCTTATAAGCAAATAATTCTGAGTTGTATGCAGTGATGGTATTAGATGATTCCCTTTTTTCCATTTTTAATTCTTTTTTTTTGAACAATATAATGTTCTTATTTCTTAAAAGGAATATTTTGCCTTATTAAATAACCATTTTATAGTCCTAAATATTAGCAGTTGATATTCAAACAATATCTCTTTGCAATCAATAATTGAATTAATAAATTTTTTTCATCCTTCTATTCTCTGAGACAAAACACTGCATAATAACACAAATTTTCATTCCAGTTTTTTAACATTCTCTATTTGCATCAATTTATATCATTTACCATCTTTTATGATATATATACAATTATTTGTTTTTAGCTGTACAAAGGACCAAATTTAATATTTTATTTGATTAGACATATTAACAACAGTAGTACACTCTACATACAGTAATGCTATAAAGTTTAATCTATACATTTTTTATTTTCATTAGAATATTTGAATGTTAAATAAATTTAATTTGTTTATTAAAATTCACAGTTTCCTCTAATAAACAAAAAAAGCTTTGTTTTGAATATAACAATAAATGTAGATTTATTATTTATTTATTTCCCAATAAAAAGACAATTATTTTGTTTTTATGCCGATAATTTTATTTTTTCTGCCGAAGTTTTTTCCTTCCAATTTTTAATAACTTCGTTCAGCTTGTCAATTGTAATTGATTACCCTCCTGAGTACAATAGACATCAAGATATTACAGCTGATATCCATCAAAACTTACTAAGAATCATCCATATGGTCTGACACTAGCATTCTGTAGTGAATGTTTAAACGTAATATTTGTACTACTAAACTAATGTGACGTGTGTGCGCGCACACGTGCATATCTTTCTTTAAGCGCTTAGATACACACACACACACACACACACACACAAAGCATTTCAGGTATTTGCAGTTCAAAGTGTGTGTGTCTTGGGGTGGGTGATTACAACTTTTGAAACAATTATAAATATAAACTAAGTTTTATTTATTGTTTCGTATTTGTACGACCATCTGCGTTAGTCTATGATATACTGGTTTTCAGAACAAACCCCCAAATTTTAAGGTAATAAAATATTTTAAAAGCATATGTTTAGGATTATCTTTAAAATAAATCAACTTATAAACAAAGCATTCATTCGGCCATTGCTTTGTTTAAAAAAATTGTTTATAAAAGAGTGTGGCTATTTGAACTTTATAAGATATAGACAATAAAAACGTAGATAAATTTTTGTGATAGAAATTAATTCTCGGACCATTAACCCATCCACTTTTATATCTCATCCTTGTTTTGGTTAATTTGACAACTTGCACGCCAGCTATTATTACCATATAATTTCACATGGTGAAGAAACATGAATGGGTTGCTCGCTAATCCTGACATAATTAACTTTTATTTTTAAATTTAAAATCAAAATACATCATAGATCCTTATCAGAAAAATATTAATAGATTTTGATGATGTCTAAGACTCTAAACAAATATAATAAGAAAATAAGTTCAATTCTTTTATGATAACTACATAGATTGATCTGTCAAGCATTAATGGCCTAGTAGTTAGCATAGCTGCAGCTAGCTCGGGTTTGCTTCCTGGACAACGTGTTTGACATATGGAAAAAAAAACAAACTACATAGATTGATAATACAAGAAATATTCTATTGAGTTATTACAATATATTAAAAAAATAAATTTAAAAATATTTAATAAATAATCTATTTAGAATAAAATGACATGGAATTCTCTAAAATAACAATAAAAAAAAATTAATGATGCCATAAAAATTAAAATTGCAAATTAGCAAAGAAAGTAATAGATACAATAAAAAACACAAATGTACAAAATAATATCTTGATATTAGAAAAAAAGTTATAATGATAATAAAAAGAAGATACCATTTTTTTTTTTTTTAAAAAAGAACTCATTTCATGAAGAGTTTTGGAGGAAACTCCAAAAAGCCTATATAGTAATAAAAACAAGTAATCTTTGCACTTTTAACAACCTCTTTTAAAATATACAGTATTTCAATGAAGAAATGATGCAGCAAATAAATCCATGAAGAAAAACTCTGTAAATCAATAGGATTATTTTAGCATAGTATCCTAATAGAAAAAATGTTGGCCAAATATATATCGAATGTTCAAGGATAAAGATTATAATGATATATTGACATTGATATTCAGAAAAAAATGAAAATGAAAATACTAAAAATTACAAACCTATCTGTAATCTATTAATTATAATAAGATCTTGCTAAAATCATTATGATTTGTGTGCATCCCAAAATGAACTAATTGAATTTGAAAATGATTAAACCACAATAGATCATACTCAAGTATAAAAAGAAGTTATGATATTAATAATTGAATATAAGTTGCCATCATCATAGTAATTAAAAATATGGAACATCAATATAATATAATTAAATTCTAAAGAATATTTATCAAAATATTACTGAAGATATTATAGGATTTTTAAAAAATAGTTTAATTTTTAACAAAAAGACCTATGGAGATTGTCTTTCAATTCTGCTACTGTAACCATAGATTTAGCAGTCATTAACTATATAATTTATGGTTTATGTTTGTCTATATTTGTATAAATTAGTTGCTGTTAAATTCTTCTTATGAAACAGATGTCTAGTTTACTATGATCATAAATTGCTCTTGAATCTGTTGATGAGATTTCAGTTATGTCTAGAAAAATCCAAATCCAGCTGGTTTTATTATTAGATCTGGAAAAATTAATTTATTTGAAAGTCCATAAAAATTTCATTTCTTACATTATAATTCTTTTGATTGTGGATTCATGATTGAACAGCCAAAAAAAGGTCTTTGTTTAAGATGAATCCTAGGTGGTCAGCAATACTTATAGGCAAGTTCAATGTTCTTAACAATTTTTATGCATTTTCTGTGATCTGACTTCTCTTCTTATGTGAAACGAGAGAATGGAATAGGTTTAAATGTACCAGTTGTATTCTTCATGTTAATATTTAATTGAGCAATCAGAAATTTAATCTGGAAACTTTTTCTCTAAATAGGAGCACATAATTTATCAGTCAAACATTGTAATTCTTCTTAGCATATATAAAGGACTTACAAAACAAACACAAAAAGTACAAACATATTTACAAGGTTTTTTTTTTAGTAATTAATTTTAATTTAATCTTAAATAAATAAGAAAAAGAAATTAGTTATAATACAGAGGATTCTAAATAGAATGGGGTAGAATTGTGTTTCAATTCATTATTGCAAAAAGATACATTCACATTAAAAGATGATTCCATATTGTTTAGATAAAAAATTGAACATACTGCCTTCAATTAAATCTTTATAAAAAAGAGTTTTAGTCTTTTCATATTCTTTTTGAGTGACTTTTCTATTTTAAGAATGTTCTTTTTTGAAAAGTCAAAACAACTTCATCAGCAAATATATTAAAAAAGTAAGAAAGAGAACTGTAGTAGACCCTTGTATAAAAATTTGTCTATTACAACTATTATTTAGTATCATGATTTTTTTCTAATAAAGAGAATTTTGTCAGATAGATCAAAGGGCTTTTTTACAGCTAAAAAATTTAAATTTTTTTTGAAGAAGACCATTTTTTTGAATAGAATCATAAGTTGAGATCAAATCAATAAAGGTAGCAGCAATTTATTTTGACTTATTTTCAATATCTTTTTTAATGAGGAGTAAAAAACAAAACTTGTTCATAGCAGTTTCCTCTTGGCCTAAAATGAAACCACTCTCTTTCTATATATGGTTTCAAGTATTGACAAAATTTCTATTAATATGAAATTTTCAAAACATTTGTAGGAAACACATTATAAAAGACTGCTATAGTTTTCCTTTTATGGTAAATTTTTGAAATACTTTATATATGAATAATGTTACAGAATAATTTTGACAAATGTGTTCTGATTTTAAGCCCTATATATTTTTAAAAATCTAGAAGTATATTATATGCTCTGAGGTCTTTTCTCATTTAAGACAATCCAGGGCAAGTTTAAGTTGACAACTTTTTCAGATAGATCAGATTTGTATTAGAGGGACTATGTAAAAGAGAAGTTTGCAATTACATTCTAATTATGAATACCCTCATTTCATCAATTTTTGGATTTATAACTCCTTTTGACTAAATCATGGAAAGTTTACTTTTCAATGGTTTATGTCCATCTTTTTCTGGCATCAATCAGTAACTAAATTTACAAATTTGTCAATAATTTACAGATTTTCAGTAGACAAAAATTAGCCATAAAAGACATGTTTGGCTTGTTTCAAAATGGAAAGAATTGCTTTAATTAAATATGAGGATTTGTTACCTGTTAATGTGAGTTTATTAAATATATCATGGTTAAGAGGAATTGAAAATATATATATATTGTACTGTTTATTTATATGGTACAAATATATTGGCATTCGGTAAAGATATTTAAAAGCTAAGAAAAAAAAAGTAATTTTAGCGATCTTTCAAAAGAAAAACATTTTTAGATTTTTCTGGTTAGTATAATTTATTTTTTTAAAACATACAATAAAAGTTAAAAATTGGAGAGAACAAAAGACACACAAATTACTAATCCAGATAAGCTAAAAGAAAAATATTTTAGCTAATTAAAGATGGCCGAAAGACTTGATAAAAAAGATAACTTTGTAATTGAAAACCGATAAAAAATGTACAAGATTATGAACCTAAATGCCATGATAATAACATATGCAGAAGTCTGAAGAACTGGACCTCAAGTATAAAAAATAAGAGGCCAGTTTGATCAACATCTTGTTTTGTCTGTCATTTCTACAGTCAGTCCTGGATAACAAAATATATCCAGGATCACCCTACACTGAAATGATTCTGCATGTTGGAGTGAACCGGAACTTTTGCTGACATCGTTCCTGAAGATGGATAGCAGAGAAGTTTTCATGACCGACCAGTAGAATAGACCACAAGATCAACTTATAACCAATAGCCGAGCTCATTCTCCCACAAAAAAAACTATGCATAGTAATCTACAAGCTTCATGAACTCACTAAACTTACTGGTAAGTTAAGATTACTTATTCCTGATTGTGACAAAATTAAGCATTTGCAAACAATTCTTAAAAATATGTTTAAAATAATCCCGATAGAGACATTAATTTTTTTATGCAAGAGACATTCATTTAAAGGAACTTTCTAGAAGAAATTGGGAAGTAAACTGTAATTGTGAAATTGTTTTTTTTTTTATTAATTGATTCATGTTTGGATTAATGTGCATGTGTTCTCTCCAGTTTATTTAATTAGTAATTTCTTTTTATTTTAATTTGTTAGAATAAAAATATTTCTAATATCAACTTTTCATTTGTACATTATTAATGATTACTATTAAATTTATTAATATTAGTTTAGTGAGATTTAAAAATATAATTTACCTTTGCCAATATGTTTTAAATAAGCTCCAGGAATAATAATGTCAAAAAAATAATTCTAGTTATGGTAAAATATAATACCAAGTCTTTTAAAAGCATTTTTCTTTTTAATTTACGCATTGCAATATGTTTAATGCAGAATCCGTGAGTCTAAGTGACTCTGGCACTCACATATATAAATTAAAAGCTGATTTTTTCAATAGCGCAAATTGTAATAATTACTAGGTAGAGTTGATCAGGAAATATAGTTATGTTTTAGAAATAGAAATGAAACTTTCTTCTTTTTGCATAACTTGATCAACTCGCGCAGTTTATTGCATATAGAGGCCTAGCAAACGTGAAAACATTACAATATATATATATATATATATATATATATATATATATATATATATATATATATATATATATAGGATATGCAGAATATCATCTTTAATTAGATTACATTTAATTGCATACCAGAATAAGATAACTTTCTACTGCAAGAATATGGATTTCAAGAGGAGATGGACTTGATTTATGGTTGGAAAAATGATCTAATATCAGTAGTTTAGCATGTAATGGTGAAATTAAATCATATATTGTTTCTGTTATCTAGCTCCAGAATGGAATATTTGTTTTTTATTGGCATCAACAAAAAACAAGCACTTGTTGTTTAAATCCATCCATTCTTAAAGTTGACAAACTGCTTAATCCTCACTTGTGTATCTTCAAAGATTACTATGATAATTGGAATTTGTTATAATTGTGAAACATAAATAAGTATGTGAAGAAGAGGATATGGCTAATTTGTATTGGGATGTTATAAATATTGCATACATAAAAAATCATCTATGAGAGTAGTGATTGCAATATCATCTAAATTATTTTTAATAGACTTTGTTTCACAATATGATTTGAAACAAAAATAGTTATATATTTTTAGAATTTATTCTATTAATATTTAATATAAATCTAGGAATTTTAAAAAAAATGTGTACAACTCTTGAAATATACTTACATCAATGTTGTGCAGAACAATTAGTATTGGAGATCTTGATTTTTGATTTTATATACTCTGAATTTTAAGTTGAAGTAATTTTATTGTTTTATAGATGAAAAAATATCACTATAGATAGTATAACCTAGCATTTGAAGTGTTCAATAGTTGACAATATCTGGTAGATGTTTTTCATTCTGAAAGCTTATTAATCTCATCTTTATAGTCCTGACCTGGTTATCTTTCAAAGTGACTGCTGGAGTTTAATAGTTTCATTGAGTATTTTCATAATTTACTATCTTTAAGCAGAAGTTAATTAAATTGAAATTTGATTTCCACATGGAGACATTTATTTCACATGTCCATGAGGTCTATCATCTATCCACCCCATTTAAAAGATTATATTTAATACGAATACATAACAAAAAGAATATCAGAGTGATTCTATATTTTGTTATAATTTTTCTATAATTTTATAGAAAATATTTTATGAATTAAAATAGAAAACTAAAAAATAATAATTGCAGATTATTTAAGTCATATACGTTTTTCAGATAATGTGTTTATTCTTATGAATAATGCTTCAGAGCTCCATAAAATTTTACAAGACCACCAGATGAAAGAAGAATGTAGGACTAAAGATAAATGATAAAAAGATGAAAAATGTTGAATGACTTTTTAGTAAGAAAATATAAAAATTGATAGTAATAAATTGGAAGTAATTAACAAGTTTAGATAATATGATTAGGACATTGGTATATATAAAAACCGAATGAATAAGATTAATGATAAAATCAAATATGAATGGAGTGCTTTTGGTAGAAAAAAAAAACTTAATATTAAAATAAAATATGTCTATGTGTATTTACTTATGGATTTAAAATTTGAACACTTAACAAAAGAGCAGTAAAAGTATTTTAACTATACAGTAAATTCTAGAGAGATAGAAGAATTAAAAATAAAAGATATGATTGAGAAAACAAACAAGTATTATAGAATTATTGAAAAAAAAAAACTTAAATAAAACCGGTTTTGATATATTTCTAGAAAATCTAACAATAAATGAATAGTCAAAATTTTAAAGTGGATAACAATACATTATAATTGGCTTAGTAGAAGATTATGTGTGAGTTAGATAGATAAACAAAAAAAATTTCTTGATTTGGTGTGGAGAAAAGAAGGTACGACGTTAAGAAATTAATTTAAGCTTAAAGAAAGTATTTTGTAGTGAATCAATAATAGCTAAAAGTGATAATAATTCAACTTCTTAAAATATTTACTTTCTTACAGAATTATAGCTTTCAATTATTTTTTAATTTTTAGTAAAATCCTCCTAGTGAGAATAATCAATATTCCAACTTGATGCTCGAGATATCGCTAATTAAATATTTAATAGGCCAATAAACTATATAAATTTACTAAATATTTACATAAAACTTTTATTTTTTAAAAATCAAATACACTTCTTAGTTATTTTACTGTAGTTTTCTTTTATTATTAAAGTTATATTTATTTAATTTTTCATCTGACATTTTTTTTTAGTATTAATATTATATAATTCCAAGTAGTGTTTTTAAAATGACATTATCTGCTGTTACTTCATTAATTTTATTTAAACTCATAATTCAATCTAATATAAGGAATAAGAACAGTTTGTGTAGTATTTTTCAACCTTTCTTTTTTATCTTCCACTTTCTCAGTAAAAAAGAAAAAGTATTTTACATGTACATATATTACGGCTGTTTGCATTTGATATTTTATATTAATTAAAACGATTATTAAATTAATTATTAATGAAAAAAAAAAGCTTTAATAAAACTGAACTACACATTTGAATAAAAAATACATTAATTTTAAATAGTTTGCTAATTGAATACATACTTAATTTATTACAAACAGATGTAATATTGCAAAATAAATTTCATTTTTCTCTTGTTTAAATTTTAATGCTTTTGACTTGATTTTAAATCTTTTAGCAAATATAATTTAAAAAGTATATTATAATCAGCCAATATTTATTAATTTTATTTAAATAAGTTTAATTAAATGCAAATGCATATATTTTTTTTTACCTTTTAAAAAATTTACATTTTTAATACTGTTTATTTCAATAATGAAGACTGAGTTGCCATTTTTTTTTTTTTTTTTAGTATTTATATATATATTTTCATTAATATAGTCGTGTTTTAGTATTATTATTACTTCAAAATCAAAAATCTATTATATATTTAAAAAATGACTTTTCTATTATTTCTGGGTACATAACGCTTAGGAATCTTATTATCTGTATACAGTCACGTATCTCATATATAAATAAATAAATACATAAAATAACACCAAATATCTTATTATAAAGAGATAATCATAATCTGATATGTAATGTAATTACCGGGGCTGGAGGAAGGCAGTAAGCAAGACATGAGGGTCCCAATACAAGAAAGACATGGAAATGGTGCAGAATTAAGAATACATTTATTTTTGTTCAGATATTGTGACTCGATTGATTATTTCTACAAAATAAGGAAATATAAACATATTAAAATAAATAATCACTTCTTGAAATATGATTTGTCAATTATAATTTTCTACAGTTTGTTTTCTCTTATGATACTCTCAGTTATGTCTTTTTATGCTGGGTTTACATGATGTGTATTTCAAATCATGTTGCTATGCTGTACAAAAATGGAACAGGATGTTTATTATTAATATCCATGTCATTTGTATAGATATTGTAACAGTTACTTGGTACTTAAAAATAATAACAATTAACATAACTTCAAATATTTTATTGACTTATTATAAAAATAATATCTTAAATTTACCTTATCAAACAAAATTAAAAAAAAATCCAAAATGACTGCCTATATTTTTATAGTGTTTGAAATTCTTGTAGCAATTTGGTTTAGTTTTTAAAAGACACATATGTAAAAAGAAACAAAAAAGGCAATACACTAATAAAATGCAAAATATTGTATATATTTGGATAAATTAGTTACAATAGAATCAGTTAAAGCTATATTTATATTATTGTATATCTAATGATAAAGCTAAATACTGATAAACTTTTAATGTAATAATTAAATGTGTCAATGTGTGTATGAATGTTTATGTTTTTCTGATATATTTAAATATAAAACAATACCATTTAAAAATATTTAGGTAAAGTTATTTTAAATTTGAAATACAATTTTAAAATTATATGAATTACACTATAAAAAATTAAATAAAAAATGACTAAAATGGGCATATTTCATTTCTTAGGAAATCACTAATTATTTTCTTTGCATTTCTAAATATGGAAAAAAAATGTGTTGTGAATTATATAAAGTTTGCCACATTAATGGATTGATTCAAAAAATAAAATTTAATCATCATTTATTGTTCTAACAGGAATGATTCTTCTCAATTCTCTGTGATTTTACAATTAAAATGCCTAAAGTTTTCAATCATTTTTTAAAAAAAAACATTCTAAAAGATTTCACTGAGCTAAAAATAATTGAAACTCTTAAAGACTTTTAAGTGGGCTTTAGATTATAAAGAATATTTGTTTTCACTTGTTATATATAGAGTATATAATGTAATTGCTTTAAAATTGCTGCAGGAGAAAGGCTGAGGTAAAAAAGAGGTGTTATAGGTAATATAATTTAAATATTATTATTATTATTATTATTATTATTATTATTATTATTATTTCGATGTTGATGACTTAGTATGTGTATAATTTGCTTTGTGAGAGATTGTTAATCAATGTTAATGTAGGTACATTAAAGACTGTATGATGAATATTTATATAATTAATTAGTTTTGTCAACTATAAATAAGCTCAGTGAAACTTATTTTAAAAAATATTAAAGGAATGTTTAAATCTACAAATTCATTTAAGTGACAGTGATAATAATAAAGACATAACTGGAGAGGAATTGTTTGAAGAACTATATCTGTTTAAAAACTTATTTTTAAATGAATTACCTCAATTCAAAAATCCACTGGATGTTTTAAGTTATTCCCAAATTTGAGCATATCATTAAGAATATGATTAATTCTTTCTACAAGTATAGCTACTGGAGAGAGATCATTTTTTAAGTTAAAAATTATAAAAAATTATTTACATTCAACAATGAGATAAGATTGGTTGGTAAATTTGTCAATGATAGCTACAGAGAATAATATATGCAGTATTCTAAATGCTGATGATATTGTATTTAAATTCAGTTCTGTAAAAGCTCAGAAAGTGAATTTATAATTATGTTATAATTAGAGGGAATTTAAACAGAATTTCCAGTTCTTTTAAGCTATCCACTCCATCTTAGATAATCAATACATATGACCATATACACATGGAAAAGATAAATGATCTTCAATGTACATATTTCATGCTGAACTACAGTTTATCAGATGGTCTAGATTATCATCCTCTACACATATATAAAATCAGTGATCAGTTTATATTACAATAGCAAATCTTCAAAATTTAATAAAAAGACTTCAATCTTCTCTCCAACTCTTGCATTGGTTATATAAGATGGAACAGATAGCTAAAGGGAGCTTGGAAGTCTGTGTTTCAAATCCTTTTTAATTGCATCTAAAGTTCAGTATACATAATATATTTGTATTAAAAATATTACAGATTCAGTCTGAATTCTGCCTATATTGGTATCAACAAAGGCTTTGGCATTTCCATCATATAAAGCTGAAGAATTGGAGGGTGATAAAGATTGAAACCTGTCCATTAAAGTGTGAAGGTTTGCCATCTTAATATAAACTGAGAACTGATTGTATATATATGTGGGAGATGATCTGAACCAACTGATGTGTACTGATTGCACAAAATATGTATATTGGAGATTTATCTTTTTCTATGTATGTGGTCATGTGTATCGATTATATAAAATGGAGTGGATAGCTAAATGGAGCTTAAAAGTCTTTGTTCGAATTCCTCTAATTACATCTAAAGGTCAGTTTATATAAATATACTTGTATTGAAATTATGTAATAGTAATATTTTTTTCATTGTTATCTTTAATAAAACATTAAAGTTTTTTTAAAAGGGGAGGAGGGCACAAGTCACTGTTTTGCATAAGGACGCTGATGACCTCCACCCCTGGTAATTCCATAATCAAAGTTTAAATAATAATAACAATTGAAGATATCTGCAATTGTTTTGTTTTGGCAAAAAAAGTTGATACAGCAGAGATCTAACTCTTTGGTTTTAACAAATTCACCATCATATTGGTTAAACATTTATTCATAACAATTTTGACATTTACAACAATAGATTTCTTTATCACATAGTTTTTTGTGTTCGGATTTTTTGTTTTATTCTTTGTATTTATTTATTTTTTGCTTTTCTATTCTTGTATTTATTTATTAATATTCATTCTATTCATACTATTAAATACTAAAAAGTAATATATAACATATTCCAGAGATCTTTTAGGCAGACTAGTCAAGCAGTTTTAGAATATTAAAACTTTTTATTATATTATAAATTCTTTTATCTGTTTCAAATAGAAAACGTAATTTGCAGAAGTAAAAAATAAGATTTAGATAATTTTAAGTTCGTTAGTTAAGGTCATTTTTATTAATAAAGTTTTAAAAATGTAAAGTTAATATTTTTTTTATATTTTTATTAGATTATTATCATTTTAAAATGTTAATCTTTTTAAATTGGATGACTGATTTTTTTATTATCTTAGTTCATTATTTTATTTGAATTTCGGATAATGTCATGGGTAAGAAAAACAGAATAAAAAACAAAATTCATTTAAAAATTTAAGAATAAAATATTTTAAAAAATGTTTATTACTAAATTATTTAATAAAAATATTATTTAGAAAAAGAGCATTAATAGTTTCTGATGTCCACACATTATATATATATTATGATGGAGGCAAAAAAATGTGTGTAGCAATTGTAAATCATTAATAAAGATAAAAATTTACCAGTGAATTTCAATTGTTACTGAAAAACTTATAAAAAATAAAAATTTATAAATTTTACATAATTTACAAATGTAAAATATATTGTAATGATATGAAATTGGCTAGTTCTGCCCTGATCATAAATCATAATCTCAATTAATGAAGGTTAATCTAGGGATAGATTGAGTATTTTAAAATATAACAAGATAAAAATAAAGAAAAAAATTTGAGTCTCTCGATTGATGATCTATAATTAATAAATTATATAATTAAATTTGCATAAGCTTCAAGTAATATCTGCAATGAGTAATAAACAAATATTTTGTAGTCTTCTATAAACCAGATAAAACAGAGTAAAGGCATATATTGAAAATGATTTTTTAATTTAAGTTAAATTTACTTTAAAAACAAGTAATTAAAGGTAATTACATAAGTTAATTAAAAAATACACACACATAAAAAAACACTACTTAATAGTAATTACTGAAAGAGAAATGAAAAAAAAAGAGAACAAATGATAAGCATTAGTAAACAATAAAAAACAACATTAAAGGTAAAAGTAATGACATGCAGAGACTTATGAGAAAAGTTGATTTTTGAGCAAAACTACAAAAATATATATAAAAAAAGAAAAGAACAGAAACGTCAATGAAGAGTCAAAATGAACAACACTAGCATCATATAACTTATAAAATTAAGGTGTTTATTGAAACATGGTAAGATTTCAGTCCTATTTTAGTGAGCAATATTAAGAATACTGCTGTTAAACTACTTTTTATTACTGATTCAAACTTGGCTAGAATGGAAAAGTTCTCCTTAAGAAAAATAATAAAAATGAAATGCTAAGCTAACCAAATATATCAGTCAAAGCCAAAACAATATAGCTCTATCACCTTTGAAAAAACAGATATAAAGAATCTGGAGATGGTAAATAGATAAAATATAGCTCATTTTCCCACAGATAAATGGTTTTTTATCACATGCACTTGTATATTCTGCATTTTCTTATTAACATGAAGATTTTATTCTGAGTTAACCTACTGGTATGGACTAAAATTATATGACATTGAAGACATGACTTGATCAATCTGTTTAGAAATCTTAGTGAATTATTAAAAAAAAAACATGTTAAGATCATTTTAAATTTATATATATAAGAATAAGAGGCTTCAGCTATAGACAAAATTTTACTAAGATATTTTTATGTTTATGATTTTTGATGTATAAGAATTGTTATAATTTTTTTAAAAATTTGCTTACAAATACAAATAGAGTAATATTTTAAGTAAACATGTTATTTAATCTTTAGTATTATTTTATTTCAATTCAGTATTTTAGTATTTGTATTCATTTTTGCATTTGTATTTAATCTTTAGTATTATTTCAATCCTATGTTTATTAGTTTGTTATTTTATTCATAAAGTAATAATTTTTATGTGTAATTTCAATACATGAATTGAAATTATCTGACTTAAATTAGTTTTGTTGTTTAAATTATTTAATTATCTGTGCCATTCTTTTCTAATTAATCTTATCTCAAAGGCATACATAACTATTCTTCATAGATCCTAAGAAGTCATGCTCTTAACTGAAGAAGAGGGTCATGTTGTTATAAGAGAACATCATAACAGTGCTATCAGATGGTATCATATTTATAGGTGTTCTTTCTGAGAAGAAATTGCATTCCAAAATGGGATTAACAGTTCAAACTCCATCTACAAAATTGTATTGATGGATGAACATTAAATGTGATTCTATTATCAGCAAATATAAACAGAATACTTTACATACAAAATTATATAAGAGACATTAAGTTTGATCATCATCATCAATATCATTCTAAATTAAATTTACATAGCCAAATGTAAATTTTAATCTTTGTTAAACTGACGATTTGCATATAGATTTTGAAATAATTTGGTTATATGCCCCAATTATTTATTTGCATGTTAATATATGTGCATTTTAATATAAGTATTAGAGACACAATCACCAGTAGATTCAATACCATTTGCAATATATTAATAAAATAAAAGATAATAAATATATTATAAATAAAAGTAAAAATATAGTAATAAAAAAAAATTGATTGGAACTACTCATATTAATTCAAAAAAAGTTTTTTAAGGGGTTGGCACTTTTGAGGAATTATGAATCAAATTTTAAATCAGAAATATCAAGGAATTCTAAAGAATATTTTTCAATGTGCAGCAGAAGTTATTAGACTCTGTGGAAAAATTTAAAAAGTTAACATTGATAAGAATGTAAGCCAATATGATTCCAACATTTTATTATAGTTTTATGAAAAATATTTTATGGATTAAAATGGGAAGCTAAGGAAATAAAAATTAATGGACATTATTAAAGTCATTTAGATTTTTTAGATGAGTGATTACTTTTGAAAGCAGTAAATACTTCATAGTGTCAGGAAAAATTATAAAAGCCATCATGACTTTTAATAAATGAAAAAATAAAGATTGATAATAATGGAAGAGTTAACAATTTCATAAACCTTATTCAGATTATTAATACTGATGGAAATATAATGGATAAAATTAATCATAAAATTAGGCTTGAATGGAATGATTTTGGCAGAAATAAATTCATATTCAAAAGAAATAGACATATATATTAAAAAAGAGAAAATTTTAATAAAATGATTTACCAATACTTACATATGCATATAAATATTGGGAACTTACAAAAACATAAAGATATCAAATTGCACAGAAAAATATATAAAGACAGTACCCTTACTAAAAACTAAATAAATATCTGCTAAAACAAACGAATGTCACTGATATTATTAAAAAACTTAGATAGGCTGAAATGGAACCGGGCTGCAATATTGTTCTTAAAGAGACAACAATTAATTGGCTGTTAAAATTTTAAACTGAATTACAAAGTTATAAATATGTAGAGCTAAATAATATATATGATGGATGTTAAGATAAGTTTTTATATATGAAAAAAAAAAGTTATACTAAAAAAGTACATTAAATTTTAAGAGACCTTGTAAATTCTATCTCTTCTTTTACATACTAATAAAAAAGAGATAGAAAAATAAAAGAAACAATATTAATTAAGAGGATAAAACCTAATTTAAATAGGGATGAGAAAAGAAGAGATAGAAAAATAAAAGAAGCAATATTAATTAAAAGGATAAAACATAATTAAACAAGGATGGGAGGCTAAGAACCTTGTGTTGGTAGTGTTATTATTGGTTTTGTAGGGTTATTAGTACTAAATATATATATGTATGGTAATATATAGAATATAAAAAAATGTTTTGAAAATATTAATTTTATAGGGTTAATAATAATAATAATAATAATAATAATAATAATAATAATAATAATAATAATAATAATAATAATAATAATATGGACAGCCACCAGAGGTCACTTGGAGTTACAAATTCATTCACATTGTGCTAAAAAACAGTGGATTACTTACAATCTATAATACAAAATAGGTAAAAAATTTTGCCATTAATTATAAAGAAGACTTCAGTCATCTGAACACCAAAAAAATATAATAATCCCACCGGATTATATTTAAAATGGACATTGAAAGTCAGCGTCCAGCCAAGATGTCCGTCAATATAGGCACTGTCAAAAATTCATATGCTCAAGTAGCAAAGCAATTTTCTTTTGTAGAAGTGAAAAAAAGTGAATCACAGACAGCAGAATGAGAGTGCAACAAATACCCAGATTCCATCAATCAACCATTGGAGATATTTTGAAATTAGATTTTTCACCTAAAACAATGGATACTGATACTATCGAGACACAAGAAGCTTGGACCAATGACAGCCTGAAAAAAATTACAGAAGTTTTTAACCAGACCATACCTAAAGATCTGTTTAAATGTTTTTTAAAGGACTGTTCAATTGTGATAGCAATAACAGATAATAATTGTTCACTCTATAGATTCCCTAAAGATCTATTATTTGAAGTCATTAATAAAAAAAATCTATGGAATTTGATCATACGCATTGCAGACCATCCAAATCCATGCTATTTAGCAATTGAATTCGACAATGAGAAAAATAAAAAAAATTTCAAAAAAGAAGTTAAAACCTTGAATCAATATGCCTTACTCATAGTTAACCTGAATAGAGAAAATCATATTACAGGCCTCTTAAAAAATGCATACTTTGGTTATTCCAATGCAGATTTTGTTAAACTAATAGAGCCATTCAGAGAGATGATAAATTTTCAGCCCACTTATATTAAAAACACACCAGTACCTATATTTGGTAACAGTTTTACATATAGAATGAAATTGTGAGAAAATATAATTCCTGAAAATAACCCTATGCAAATAACAGGCCAAGAGACAACATTATTTTAATTATAAATGGACACGAGCCACAACGCTTTCATTATCGGTCACTTAATCAGCTACTGCCCTAAGCTACACTGCACTAAAGGCAATATGAGAGCACCCCCCACTCACCAATATACCAGTCGAAAGAGCACCACCTCCTAAACGCAAGTCAAATTCAAACTCAGCTGAACCAAACTGAATTCAAACCCAACTCATGAGCTCAGATCAAATCAATAGATGACATATATCGATGGTACATGACTATGCGCCAAGGAACTAGCTCAACGAATGATGATGATTAATGAGACCCCTGATTTAACTCTAATAAAGTATAATAAAATAACTAAGAATCTTTATAAGTCAACTCATATATATATGTTTGGGTTGCAAATACAGACAGTGAGCATTAATATTAAAATACTTATTGAATAAGAAAGAAAGTTAAAAACCAAATGTGTTAATAAAGTGTTTAATAATAATAACAATTTTGTTCAACTTTTAGATTATGATTATATAGATTACCTCTAGTCTTTAAATGGAATTTATATTTACAAGAAGAATGGCCATCCTTATTATATGCCAATACTATTACACAATATTCTAGGAGAATTATATATCTATGCCCGATGAGGAAGTAAAGGTAGATAAAGGTATTTGGCTGTGACAGAACTTATGATTCAAATTCTAAAAGAAAGAATGTGAGATTTATTTTCACATTCGTAAATC
Source organism: Epiperipatus broadwayi (assembly GCA_028023455.1). Classification (NCBI taxonomy): domain Eukaryota; kingdom Metazoa; phylum Onychophora; class Udeonychophora; order Euonychophora; family Peripatidae; genus Epiperipatus; species Epiperipatus broadwayi. Next base: position 2,254,200 of record JAQFVV010000142.1, on the reverse strand, counting down.
AATTCACAAAGAGCAAGATACGTGTTTAGGGCATGACTTTAATATTTAATAGAAAACTTACTTAATTATAAATAAATATGAATTTGTTCAACTTTAATAAAATCAATTCATCATGATTTACGAGCATGAGAGCGGGCTTTACTCGAACTGAGAAATAAACGGTACTGATGACTTATGAGCTATAAGAAAAAATATGAAAAATAGTGGCTTGTCTGTGATTTGAGAAAATAGCAGGGCAACTTGTATTTGACAAGTCTTTGATGCCCTATATAAAGGATCCATAGAACATGAAAAATCAGGTTGGGTCATAACCTCGAACCTTTGGTGTTCCAAATTTAAAATGAGCAAGTGAGGAAGTACTTTCTTCCTATGTAATTTAACGAACAGTAATATCACTGAGGATGGGCCTATGAAGCAGGAAATGGCTTGTGTCAGCAATGTTCAGAAAAATGATGACTTGGTAATCATCTTTTAATTAATAAAACCCATTTTATATAAAGAATGCTCTATGTGATGACCTGACCAAGTTGAATTAAAGTCAAACAAGCTTTAACTAAAAAGTACTTAATGCAATTAGAGAATCATATTAATCATGCCCCAAATGTCATGCTCTTCCTGAATATTAATACAGAAATACAAATTTAAATTAGAATATGTTCATTTTATTCCCTTTATCAACCTTTAGCAAAACATTTTAATATTATTAATGTGAATAAATGAATATTATAAACTCAGTAGAGTGGCCGGGAGCATAGGTTAGAAATTAAGCGAATAATTTATTATTATTAACCATTAATAAAAATAGAAAACATTGTATAAATCCTTCAACTTGATAATTAATAGAACTGTATCCAATGAGTTCTAGTGGGTAAGAATTACTATAAAAATTAATATATTATTTAACAAGGCAAACACAATGAAGAAAATTATTATCGAGTTGAAGTTTTACTAGCATATAATTAAAAATAAACAACATTAATAAATCACAGATAAATATATATAATATAATAAATGTACTGCCATTGTAAAAAAAGAGAAAGTTAACAAACATTAAATTTAAAGACTAGAGATTAAGATAGAGAATTACTACATAATTTAAACTAGCATTAATACATTAAGGAAAGAGCTTTTAACAGTACTTAACCCTTAAACTGCTAATTATATTATTGGTTGTATGAGGTAAAAATCAAATCTTTTAATTGGCCAACTCACAAACTGAAGACAAAGCCTATTGTTAAAACATATTCGCCTATAATATTAAGTTCAACTCAGATACGTTTATAAAAAGTTTATTACTAATTTTTCAGGTTATGAAGAGAATGAAAGTTCTTTCAAAAATAAATTGCTATTTATTTATTATAAAATATTCAATTTCGGCAACATAAAAGCTATAATATAAACAAAGAGGTCGTGATGAAATGCCTTTTACGTTATAGAAAAGTAAATGTTTCTTTTTGCTAAATCTTAAATATTTTTACTAAAATCTTCAATATTTTTCAAAAATAATTTTGTTTTTTTAGTATTCTCTCTGAAAATCATTTGTAATTACTCAATATATACTTAATATTCTTTAAAATTATATTCAAAATGAAAATCTCAGCGTTTTTCTTTATTTTCTTTGATCAGGGAGTTTCTTTGTTCTTTCCAGCCAATCAGAATGTCTTTTTCGGCTGAGAGCTGGCTGACAGCCAATCACCGACAACATTCTTTCTTTGTTTAGTTTTAAATGCGGTTTTTTTGATTTTTTTACTTGTAAAATAATTCGGAAGAAGGCACCATCTTACAGAACTTTTAAAAACCTAATCAATAACTGTCAAACGAATATTCTAGCATTAGAACTAGCAGAGTTAGAGTGACGTCAGATGTTGACGAGGGACCTCGTAAGAGGCGGGAAAAGGGTTAATTTAAAGGTAGTGTAAAATAAAGTTTGAAGACCGGCCAGAAAGTAGCGGTTCATATAAGAAAGATATTACCATTTCTTCATGGTTGGCTCCTTAAATTACACATGGCAAAGTCCAGTTGGATGAAACATAGATGCACATTTTGAAAAATTATTTGAATGACATTTTGAAGGATTTCTTTAAGGTTTCAGCAGCTTATGATTGGTATATAAATTTTTATATTACAGCCACATTGAAGATTTTCAGGGGACTTTAGGAACCATAGTCAGACTCCTGAAGTTAAGCCCCCCACCATGGTAGAAACACTATTTTACTTCATAATGTAACTGGGCAGCTTCTTTAATGAAATATATATGGCTTCTCTTAATGAGGAATAATAGCTGCTTGGAAACTTTTCCTGGGCTCTTTATACTGTATCTGATGCCTTCAGGCTAGCGCTTCTTTCCTAATCAATCTTACAAAAATTTACTAGTTGTTTTTAGATACATTTCTTCGATAAGGCTTTCAAACTCATTAACTTGAATTCATTTTCTAATTAGAAAATGAATTTTTAAAAGCAGAAAAATGACTTTAATTAGTGACCGTCCTTACATTTTAAATACTTATCTTTTTTTTAATTAATAAAAACTTTACCCATTGTTTTTGGAAAGGGACAATCTGAAAGCTTATCAAAAAAATGTAGCTTTTAATCACTAAAATTTTAACAAATTATTTGAAAGTAAAATCAAACATTCCCGATGCAATGAAACTTTAGAACGAATATGTACATTTAAATATTTATAAATATATACGCACAATCCATGCAGTTATAATATATATAAATTCAGGAATAATTCTATTATGAATTTATTAGTAGAAATGATTAATTTAAATCTCAAACGAGTTAATTTTAACACACATTTATAATAGTTTTTCTTTAAGAAAACTAGCGTGGACTGAACGTATAAAGCCCCATTGCATCGGAAATTCAAGGTTAGTACAAAGGTTTGAAGTGGGCTTCAGGTGAGATATCATGAAGCTAGGATCGAACTTAGATCTGACTGCTTCATTTTTTCCACTTCAAAAAAAAACAATGAAAAAAAATCTTTTTACTTATATTTGATACATCAGTATAAGTTTACTTGATTAATTGTTAGACTATACAAGTAATTAGTAACACACAAATATTGATATATTTTAGCAAGTATACTAGTAATTCTTTATGTTGGATCCCATTTGGTTTTTATTATTTATTTAGGCAACTCAGTCTCTGCTGTACTGATAATCATATTTGCTGACAAATTTATTTATATGGACACCAGTCAGCAATATAAGATTAATAGGACATGGGAAATAACCCATTGATCACCCAAACCATATATGATTGATATAATTTAGGATAGACCAACTTAATTGATGAATATTTATTATTTATTAAAACTGACAACGCATTTTAAACATAGGAGTTCAACTATTTCATTTGAAATAAGCATGAGTCTTTCATACACAAAAAATGTCAAAATTAATATTTTACAAGAACTTTTATTTGTTGATATCGTTTTTAATCTTGCTAGCATAAGATCATGTAAACCATTGAAGCATTTTGCCAACTGCACCTGGCTGCTTGGTGTTACACAAAAGGTTTTCACCTATTTTGAGGTTACTCTAGAAATTATTGTCATTTAAGCGTATTGTCACACTGCATCAGACCGCTTGACATATAATTCCCAGTCAGAAAGTCTTCACCTGCTTTGAGGCTACTCTAGAAATCACCATCATTAAAGGGTATTGTCCACTACATCAGACCACTTGACATGCAATTCCCAGTCTGAAGGTCTTTACCTGCTTTGAGGCTACTAATAAGGAGCGAACATTTAAAATAATGGCTAGCAAGCAATACTTTGAAATTAAGACTTTTAACATGATATCGATATTAGATATTTTTATTTGTAATGACTGAGATAAACTAATTAATTTTGATACGGAAAAATTATTTCATCTAATTTTACCCCTTGCTTTAATCTATAGGCTCTTACTACTTTTCTAACACTAATTTTCTTACTGTCATGAACACTTATAAACAAACGTATAATATATATACTGAGATACATTTAATTAATTTATATACATATTCTATCTTATTACTTTTTCTTTAAATAATTATTTTGACTAACAAATCTTTTAATGAATGAACATTTATGTAATCTTGAAAACATTTAAGTATAACAAATAAAAAAACTGACATTTTAAAAATCATTTTAGTTTTGCATTATAAATCACATAATATTTCTCTTAAATATATATAACACTCTTTAAAATATCACTCTCTACAGAAACATTTAATTTATCGAGGCCTCAATGACTGAGCAACTAAAATCATAATTATTATCTACAGGGTAGGTGGGGTTTATTAAATTGGGCCCCATGTTGGGCACCAAAAACATAACCATGTACCAGTCGAAAAAGCACCACCTCCTAAATGCAAGTCGGATATAAACTCAGCTGAATCAAACTGAAATCAAATCCAACTCAAGAGCTCAGATCAAATCAATGGATGACATATATCAATGGTACATGACTATGCACCAAGGAACTAGCTCAACAGATGATGATGATTAATGAGACCCCTGATTTAACTCTAATAAAGTATAATAAAATAACTAAGAATTTTTATAAGTCAACTCATATATATATGTTCAGGTTGCCAATACAGACAATGAGCATTAATATTAAAATACTTATTGACTAAGAAAGAAAGTTAAAAACCAAATGTGTTAATAAAGTGTTTAATAATAATAACAATTTTGTTCAACTTTTAGATTATGATTATATAGATTACCTCTAGTCTTTAAACAGAATTTATATGGACAATAAGAATGGCCGTCCTTATTATATGCCAATACTACTATGCAATATTCTAGGAGAATTATATATATCTATGCCCTGATGAGGAAGTAAATGTAGATAAAGGTATTTGACTGGGACAGAAATTATGATTCAAATTCTAAAAGGAAGAATGTGAGATTTATTTTCACATTCGTAAATCAATTCACAAAGAGCAAGATACGTTTTTAGAGCATAACTTTAATATTTAATAGAAAACTTTCTTAATTATAAATAAATATGAATTTTTTCGACTTTAATAAAATCAATTCATCATGATTTACAAGCATGAGAGTGGGCTTTACTGGAACTGAGAAATAAATGGTACTGATGACTTATGAGCTATAAGAATAAATATGAAAAATAATGGCTTGTCTGTGATTTGAGAAAATAGCAGTGTGACTTGTATTTGACAAGTCTTTGATGCCCTATATGAAGGATCCATAGAACATGGAAAACCAGGTTGGGTCATAGCCTCGAACCTTTGGTGTTCCAAATATAAAACGAGCAAGTGAGGAAGTACTTTCTTCCTATGTAATTTAATGAACAGTAATATCACTGAGGACAAGCCTGTGAAGCAGGAGATGGCTTGTGTCAGCAATGTTCGGAAAAATGATGACTTGGTAATCACCTTTTAATTAATAAAATCCATTTTATATAAATAATGCTCTACGTGATGACCTGACCGAGTTGAATCAAAGTCAAACAAGCTTTAACTAAAATGTACTTAATGCAATTAGAGAATCATATTAATCATGCACCAAATGTCATGCTCTCCCTGAATATTAATACAGAAATACAAATTTAAATTAGAATATGTTCATTTTATTCCTTTTATCAACCTTTAGCAAAACATTTTAATATTATTAATGTGAATAAATGAATATTATAAACTCAGTAAAGTGGCCGGGAGCATAGGTTAGAAATTTACCTAATAATTTATTATTATTAACCATTAATAAAAATAGCAAACATTGTATAAATCCTTCAACTCGATAATTAATAGAACTGTATCCAATGAGTTCTAGTGGTTAAGAATTACTATAAATGGGTAAGAATTACTATAAAAATTAATATATTATTTGATAAGGCAAATGCAATGAAAGAAATTATTATTGAGTTGAGGTTTTACTGGCATATAATTAAAAATAAACAACATTAATAAATCAAACGATAAATATATATAATATAATAAATGAACCGCCATCGTAAGAAAAGAGAAAGTTAACAAACATTAAATTTAAAGACTAGAGATTAAGATAGACAATTACTACATAATTTAAACTAGCATTAATACATTAAGTAAAGAGAAGAGCTTTTAACAGTACTTAATTTAAAGGTAGTGTAAAATAAAGTTCGAAGACTGGCCAGAAAGTAGTGGTTCATACAAAAAAAATATTACCATTTCTTCATGGTTGGCTCCTTAAATTATACATGGTAGAGTCCAGTTGGATGAAACATAGATGCACATTATGGAAAATTATTTGAATGACATTTTGAAGGATTTCTTTAAGGTTTCGGCAGCTTATGATTGGTATATAAATTTTTATATTACAGCCACATTGAAGATTTTCAGGGTACTTCAGGAACTGTAGTCAGACTCTTGAAGTTAAGCCCCCCCCACCATGGTAGAAACACTATTTTATTTTATAATTTAACTGGGCGGCTTCTCTAATGAAATATATATGGCTTCTCACAATGAGGAATAATAGCTGCTTGGAAACTTTTCCCGGGCTCTTTATACTGTATCTGATGCCTTCAGGCTAGCGCTTCTTTCCTAATCAATCTTACAAAAATTTACTAGTTGTTTTTAGATACATTCCTTCGATAAGGCTTTCAAACTCATTAACTTGAATTCATTTTCTAATTAGAAAATGAATTTTTAAAAACAGAAAAATGACTTTAATTAGTGACCGTCCTTACATTTTAAATACTTATCTTTTTTTTAATTAATAAAAACTTTACCCATTGTTTTTGGAAAGGGACAATCTGAAAGCTTATCAAAAGAATGTAGCTTTTAATCACTAAAATTTTAACAAATTATTTGAAAGTAAAATCAAACATTCCCGATGCAATGAAACTTTAGAACGAATATGTACATTTAAATATTTATAAATATATACGCACAATCCACGCAGTTATAATATATATAAATTCAGGAATAATTCTATTATGAATTTATTAGTAGGAATGATTAATTTAAATCTCAAACACACATTTATAAGTTTTTCTTTAAAAAAACTAGCATGGACTGAACGTATAAAGCCCCATTGCATGAGAAATTCAAGGTTAGTACAAGGGTTTGAAGTGGGCTTCAGGTGAGATATCATGAAGCTAGGATCGAACTTAGATCAGACTGCTTCACCAATGTCCAAAAGAAATTAACACTTGTGAACAAGCCAAATTGATAGCTGAATAATTTCTTCTCCCAAAGCATATATCAGAAGAGAATAAAAAATTAGTAATAGCGATAGTGAAATAATAACTCCACAATCAATTGAGCTTGAAAATGATATAATAAATCCTGTGGCTGTTATTATAAACCCATCTCCCTTTAACAAAACATCTCTGGACATAATGGAGACTATTTCTATCTCTCCAGTGGAGGTAGTACCTGCCACTCCTCAATTTAGAAGAAAACCAGGCCGCCCTCCAAAAAAATTAAAAAAAGTAAAGAATTTGGAATATGAAAGTAGTGACGGTGAAATGCCTCCTGCAGCATCTGAAACTAAAAAAGCTAAAACCGCTCGATATCAAAACAATTCTGATAATGTATCACTATCAACAGAAGAAGATAGTCCCACGGAAGAGGTAAGCGATAATTATACCAAATTCTGATAATACTATATACAAAGAAACAATAGCAATAAAGCAAATGAGACCAGGTGATACAATTAAAAATCCAGTACATAATCATATATAGTAAAATTGTCTTTTTTAATTTGTCAATATGAGTTTTTGCTCGCATTTATTATTGATTATTTTTTTTATATATACAATTAAGAACTGATATAGACTTGTATAATATATAGAATAAACACACACTAAATGAAACTTAATATAGAAGTTTTTTTTGTCATAGGGTTAAACTCTCTTGAAAAAATTGATCTTCTTACTAAATGGTATGACTTTGTTATCCACACATACTCGGTGTTATAGAAACAAAAATTTACAGTGGATCGCAAATTAATCCATTAAACAAACTAAATAGCAAAGGATTTCTGGCTTTTTCAAATACATCTGACACACCATCAGCAGGAACAGGAATCATCATCGACAAAAACTGCCCATTCAACTCTTTTAAAATATTATATATTGATGCGTACATACTAATAATCACTTTTCACCACAAAACTATAACACTAAACATTGCAATTGTATATATCCCTCCAGGCCCCATCATTATAAATAGATTAATCCTAATTCTGAACTCCAAATTTGTGAACACAGCACATGCAGTATTACTTATAGGGGACTTTAACATGTCATACAAAAAAATTACCAATAAATGGCTTCATCATCTGTCATTTCCCATGATGAGTGGGAGAGGATTTCTGCCAGAGAGAGCTGTATCATTTAATAATGGAAGATTTTCATCATTGATTAATCTAGACTTCTATTCCCCATCATTGCATAACATGATAAACATTTTTTAAAGAATTCTTCTCTATCTGATCATGCCACAGTCATAGTATCTCTGGAATTTAATTTCAATATCAGATCAACAATAATTACTGGAAGAACCATCAGAGTTCTTCTTCCATCATGCACTCCAAAATTACTTCTCTCAAAAATATATATCTATTTGCATAAGATAAAAAGTATACAAATGGACCTAGTCCAAGCATGGCACACATTTGTCAATATATTATCATTTAATATTAACCATCTTACCAGGACCACACCACCCCCAACTAAACTTTTAAACCTTATGGATGATATTTAAAAAAAAATATTACAACATCACAATCTAACTATGATCGCCCCAGATTAGTAGCATTAAAAAAAACATATCAATCAATTTCAGAACAGCTTAAAGAATATATTGCCACAAAAAAAGAAAAGTATACTTAAACAAGCCTCACATCTTAACCAGAAATTACATCAGATGGGCATTAGGTCACCCCTCTCCAGTTCAAGTACCATCAGCCATAAAAATACAATCACATACTGTATGTGGAGATTTCATGTTGGAGCAATTATTTTCATTTTTTAAAGATAAATTAAAAAAAATCCTCCCTTAGATCCATCACAACTTTTATGCAGTAGACCAGAAAAAGAAATTCAATTTGCTTCTAATGATTTTGTACAAAAAATAGAGTCAACACCAGATTCATGCCATCCTGGAATAGATGGGATTCCCAAGTTTGTATATTCTCATCTTAATAAAATTACAGCTCAGTATATGTCTAATCTTACAAATTTTTTAACTAAAGACATATATAGAATACCAGGTTTTTATAAAGTATCACTTGTACCATTTATGAAAAAAAAAAGAAATGGTTTCATCAATAACAAACTTACGTCCAATTTCAATGTCCTCCCTTGGAATAAAAATTATAGAATCAGTAATTAAAGACAAAATAGAGCCATATATTATACTGAAGCTTTCAAAAATGCAATTTGTTAAAAAGGAATCTTCAACTGGACAGGTAGCTTTTCTATTCAAATCAACTATAGAAACAATAAGAAACAACAAAAAATACAGTCCTATAGTTGTTCAACTAGACATAGAAGCGGTGTTTGACACAATACCAATAAATACACTACTGAAAACTCTAGAACAATACACAGTACCAAAAGCCTACCTAAATCTACTTGCTAACCTATTAATAAACCGTGAAATATACATTACTCTAAATGGAAAAACTTCACCACCAATCCTCATCAATCCATCCCACAAGGATCCCCTCTTAGTGCCTTGTTATTTACTGCCTACATAAATCCCCTAATTAAAATCATAGAGAGTGAATTACCTGGAATTTATGTACCCTGCTTAAATACTAACATCTCATGTATAGCTTACATGGATGATCTTGCAATTTTTTTGACATCTCAAAAACACATTTCTAAACTTCTAAAGATACTTTCCAATTATACAAATGAATATAAATTAACATTTAACATGGAGAAATCTTGTGCCTGGCAAATTTTCACTGGCAGCAGTCTAACAAAACATTTAAAGGTAAACCTAATCCATTTCTTGGTTTCAATTTCTATCTGCGTCATTCACCAATGAGACTACTTATACAAAAAAATCTTGTAAATAAAGTAGAAAGTATAGTCAATTCACTAACAAAAGCCTACCTTTCACTGTACACAAAGATAGCACTTTTTAATATGTTAATCATGACAGAAATTACTTATTACACTCCAACAATACTTTATACTAAGGCATTCACCAATAAAATAGACTCAGTTTGTAGAAAACTCTTGTGGGGAAAAAAGGAATCGCAATATCAGTAAAATGGCTAAGAAATTCACTCTCACAAAATGGTCTGGGACATCATTCAATTTACACCTTCATGATTCAAAAAATGCTAAACATAATCTCTGCATGTGCACAAAAATTCCCATACCTACAAATAGCCTGCAAAATCACCCCCACAGATAAGACACTACTTGCACCATTACTATCTATAAAAAACTTGAATTTTAATCCACCTCAAAATAAATTTAAGTATTGGAAAATACATTTGCTTTTACACCTGTCACAAATTGATGAAAAAACTGTACTTAATATTACCAATAGACAACTATGCCATAAATTTAAATTCTGGTCACTTGAAGTAAAATATTTTGATTTTCTTCTTAAAATTAACCTTGACTCTCTACCCACACAGCATTTTTTGAAATATAGAAGAAACTGTCAAAATGTAGACAATTTATGTAACCTCTGCCACAGAGACTCAGAAACACAGGATCATATTTTATTCTCATGTCTAGGACTAAATAGCATCTGTTCAATAATAAATACACTATTCAAAAATAAAAGAATAAGTATGAAATGCCTATTTGCCTCATTTATAAAAGGAGTTTTTGCTGAAAAAAAAATCAGTGTATTTATTCTCTATGCTTTATGGTGTATAAGGTGTAAATTCATGTTCAATAATAATCCAAGAAGCCACCTGAACACATTCAAAAATAAACTGGATAGTATATGTGAAAGAGATAAGAAAATAACAAATCACACAACATTTATTGGCACCTGGTCTCTATTGCAGTTACCATCAAACTTATAAAAAATAGAGGAAGTCACAAAATATTTAGAAATGTCAAATGAAAAAGTTACAACTTGCCACCATTGAAAAAACATTATATGATACTGAACTTTTATACCTCTGCCAGCTTTACAAACAATTGACTGTCTGTATAATAATCAAGAATAATATGTAAAAAAATTGTGTAACCTTTTTAAGTTATTGAATAAAGTCCTTTGAAAGATAATAATAATAATAATAATAATAATAATAATAATAATAATAATAATAATAATAATAATAATAATAATAATAATAATAATAATAATAATAATAATAATAATAATAATAATAATAATAATAATAATAATAATAATAATAATAATAATAATAATAATAATAATAATAATAATAATAATAATAATAATAATAATAATAATAATAATAATAATAATAATAATAATAATAATAATAATAATAATAATAATAATAATAATAATAAAAAAAACAATAATTCAATTCAATTCATTTATTTAAGTGCTAAACAACAGCATAAAGCCAATTACAGTTTGCGCATACAATAAAAGTGAAAATAAAACATATAGCATAAAATGAAAATATAAATGTATACATAATAAAGTAAAATTTAAAAGACAAAATCAAACATAACATTTCAGTTTAATAAGATTACAAAATTTCTTATAATCAATGTCACACAGATTAAGGTTACTCCCAATCTGATTATATAAAGAGGGTAACCTAAATAAAGGAGAAAATTTAAGAATATTAGAACGACATGTTTGAATCTGATATACACAGGTAGACCTATTATCCTAACTCAAAGACCTAGTTGAGATAGTTAAAACTATATCTGATAAAATAACTTGTTTATTAACAATTTTATAAAAATATTTCAAATTTCTATACTTTTGTCTAGATGAAAGATTAATCATTTTCCCCTCCCAAATATATATTTGATAAACTTTTTTGAAATAGACTGCAACAAGTTACATCCTTGCAAAGAACTAGGGTTCCAAATTATTGAACCATATTTAATAATAAGAAGAACCAATGAAAAAAAACAATTTCCATTTAGTATCATTACTGAGCTGATAACCATGTCTAAGAATGGCACCCATAACCTTAAAAGCCTTACCAACAATCATTTCAAGATGAGGAATAAAAGATCCATTACAAGAAAACATAATTCCAAGATCTTTTTGGCATTTAACTGAAATAATTTTATGAGAATTGATATAATAACAAAATTGTAAAACTTCAGATTTTTTGAAATAAAAAACAAAGGAGCATTTATCAAAATTAACTGTCATATTATTTGACTCACACCAAACACTAAAGTTATCAATATTCTTCTGAAAAAAGAACACAATTGTTAACTGCTATAATTCTTCTAAAAATTTTACAGTCATCAACATAACTTAACAGAAAAGAATATCTCAAGCAATCCTTAAGATCATTAATGTAAACATTTAACAGCATGGGTGCTAAAATTCTACCCTGTGGAACACCTAAATTGCATTCAAAATTAAATGAAACTTTATTATTGAATTTAATATATGCTGTACGACTACACAGAAATGATTGAAACCAATATACAAGTTTATTAGAGAAACCTATTTTATATAATTTATGAAGTAAGACCCTGTGATCAACTTTATCAAAGATTTTTGATAAATCAAAATAAATAACATTTAGTCTTTGACAATCCTCAATAGCTTGAGCTATATGATCATAAATTGTCAATAGATTACTATCAATTGATCTATTAGGACTAAAACCATGTTGAGAAGAAGAAATTATCTTACCCACATCTGAAATAATTTTATTATAAATACATCTCTCAAAAATTCGTGCAATGATATGCAGATCAGAAATTGGTCTATAATTAGTAACACAATCTCAATCACCATTTTTGAAGATTGGAATCATTTTAGCACATTTCAAAACACTAGGAAAAGTACAAGAACTAAGAGACAGATTAAAAATAAAGACAAGAGGTACTGTAATAAATTCGGCTAGTCCTTTATAAATAAAAGAAGGAATATTATCATATCCTAAACTAGAGTGAGTCTTAAGCCTCCTAATAGCTACAATAATATCTTCCCTAGAGATATGATCAATTGTACATTTAGCACTAGACAAATTTCCAGGATATGTGATTTTAGAATCAATCCCATGTTGTGAAAAGTATAACTCTGCAAAATGTTTAGAAAATTCATCTGCATTTAATGCAGAATTATGAGTCATCATCATCATCATCACCACCACTACCACCACCACCACCACCACCACCACCACCACCATCATCATCATCATCATCATCATAATAATAATAATAATAATAATAATAATAATAACAACAACAATAATAATAATAATAATAATAATAATAATAATAATAATAATAATAATAATAATAATAATAATAATAATAATAATAATAATAATAATAATAATAATAATAATAATAATAATAATAATAATAATAATAATAATAATAATAATAATAATAATAATAATAATAATAATAATAATAATAATAATAATAATAATAATAATAATAATAATAATAATAATAATAATAAGTATGTTAAAAGTTATATGTGGATATAGGTAAAGACTTGTAAATATTGTTAATAAATATAAAGGGTTGTAAGTTTTAATTTTTTCAAATAGAATTATAAGTTTTATAAAATTGATAACAGAGGAAGAGGAGGTTGGAAAAAGTTTGTCTTATTAAAGGAAATAAAATATAAATTATTAAATAAAGAAAAAGACTAGAAATAATAAAAAGGTAAAAGTTTAAAAAATTAAAATTATAGATATTAAAATAAAAGAGATATATATTAGATAATAATTAAACAAGATAGATAGTAAAAAATGATGAAAGGAAAATTATAAAATAATATTAATAAAGAAGTAATAAAAGGGTAATATTAAAAAAATTTTTTTTTAAAATTAAAAGTAAAAATAAAATAGTTTTTAAAAGGTAATAATTTTAAAAAATTGTGTATTGGATATATTTTTGTATATTTTAGATATTTGTACACCTGGGTCTCTGTTTACGTGGACTTATTTAAGACAATTTTGAAGTTACGCAATTCATGTTTCACCGAAAGTCGACCTCCAATAATGCGCTATTACTTTAAATAATAAATTTTGCACACTTACGTTATATTGAATGTAATAGCACATTATTGGAATTCGACTTTCATCTTAGTAATTTCAATAATTTCAATGCTTTATAATAGTAAGTTTTTCTGCAATAATGAAATTAAAATCATGATTTCCACATTTTATGTATACACACATTAAATTTTACAAGATTATAATGTAAATTTGTTCAAACATTGTGCATGTTAATTTTGCATTTTAAATCACATTCTGTTTTTGCTTTTTTTAATAAATGTAATCAATTATTATTTTCTTATTAATGACACTAATCGTTAACGTGCTCTTAAATTCCAATGAGAGCTAAATGGTTGTATGTCTGGATATCACGAGCTTCATAAAGAATTAATAAAATCATTGTCTCAAAGATTAATTACTAATTATGTTGTCACCAGTAAACCATTGATGCAATATGAGTGTGAAGTTGGCATTAGTTGCATTTCCTCTTATGAAAAATTTGATTTTTTACCAGTTTACAAATGAATGTGTTTTTCAGCAACTAGCAATAATAATTAAAACATGTATAAAAAATATAAATTACTGTACTGTAAATTATGCATAAAAATATATTATTTTGAATAAAATTAAATATTATAGTTAAAAAAAGTTTGTCTTGTATCAAATTTTTTTCAAATTTGAAATTTTTTATTAGTCATATTTTATTTCCTTATTTTTTTTTTGCACAAATTTTAAAGTAATTTTATGTTGGTGCTTTGCTTTTATGCAACTTTTGAAAAATCACAGACTGCATCCCCCCTTTTTCAATTTAAGTTACATCTATTTTTGCGTGATTTCGTTTGTTTGTTTTCTGAGGAACCTGTCTATCACGTAAAACGAGACCCAGGTGTAATTTATATGTAAATTGTGTATATATATGGATGTGTATTTATATATGTATATGTAGATTTGTATATATATGTCTATAGGTGTATGTGTATCTGTATATATATATATATTGTAACGTTTTTCGTATTACTAGCCCTTATATGCCTCAAATGTATATTTGAGCATGAGTTGATCAAACTGTATCAACATAAAAAAAATTGTATTTTAATTCTTAACACAGCTATTTTTCCTGATCAACTTTGGCCTAGAATGATTACCGGGTACAATCGTGAGCAGAACCAGTTTTTAATTTCTTCTTGAAGGCGCCAGGGTCGTTAGACCCACTGAGACTGCGTCAAATATTGTAGCCCGTAAGGTAATAATTATACGATCTAATTTAAATAACTAAAGGTAAAAAAAAATTACATAGAATAGTATTAATTTTTGACACGTACAATGAAAGTGAAGTTAATAATAAAGATTTATTATAACTCGTCAAACATTCAATAATTATGATTAAGACAGACATTACAATGTTGGAAAGGATTGTGCATATGAATTCATTAATCTACGTCGAATATTGGAGTATTAATTATTTAGTCTGATTTTCTGTAGCAACATTTTGGTTCATTTCTCAGTTCGTAAATCTTCTGATCCAAGAAAATTTTATGGGATAATATTTCAATTCAATTCATTATTCATAAAGCTTTATGTAAAAAAAAATTTATGTACATTTACTTACCGGTAAGTCAACATTAAGTAGGTCATCGATCTTCCCGACGTACAATTCAGTTAGTGAGTAGTCCGCAGTAGCTGTTTTTTTCTTTTAGTTTTATTTCCGAATCTCCGATCTAATTTAGGTAGCACGAGGACGATCTAGGTGACTTTTTCCGAGAGAAAGTGTCGGCAAACGATATCGTTCTACTCACTCATGGCGAGCGATTTCAGCTGGTATCTAAGTGAACACATTTTATTAAAAGAAATATGAAACACTTCCAAATGCTCAGCACTATTGGAACACCCAGGTAAAAAGACCCCTTTTCAAATCTGTCCGCTCCTTTTATACTCTTCGATTCTTTTTAGAAGCTCTGTGCACGTTCTTTCTTTTTCTTTGTTCCACTTTATAAACTTCTACATTCTTCTCCTTTTCTTTTTTACAAAGTCTATTTTCCGCTAAGAATTTTGGCCATTTTTAATTACCATCAGAAAATTGTTTCTGATAACAATCTTTCGCCTTTTGAAATTTCCTTTCGCTATTTTAATCAATGATTCAATATGCACTTTCCAACATTGAATTTATTTTAGTTAACTTATTTCTAAAAAAAAACTAAACTTTCACTGTACGTTTTTTTTTTCTCTTTTCAAAACATTATGCTAAAACAAATAAAGATCGTGTTCGCTTTCTTTCTTTCCTCTCTTTTTTTTTTTTATAATACCTAATATCAAAAAGTAATTTGTACTTTATATATAAATAAATGGTACAATACCACCGGGGCAGGGGAATGAGAATAAAATGTAGGTTTAAACTAATTTTATTCTTAAGAAGTCTTCATGCCCATATTCGTGTGTTTTGTTTTATTATCGCGCTGATATATTGTGTGAACTCATTCCACAAGCGACGTTCGGCGGGAATGTAAAATATTTCCACATTCATCTGTGTCCTCTCCGCTTAATCGTAATAGTAACGCTAAAGACCCCAAGTTATAAGCACAAACGAGCGTTGCTCATCGTTTTGAGTCTTACAGGCTCGTGGCAACCTGGTCTGTCCTCCCCAATATCGGGATCTCTGCTAGAAATAGACTGATGAGCGTTTAAAGATGGTCTTATGTTACATACTGCGTACTAGGACTTGGGGTTATGCTTTTTTCCCTCTTTAGTGACCGCCTACCCGGTCAAATACTTGTGACTTACGTTCACACCAGCCATATCATTATTTCTTTTCGTTTTTTCCGAGGCACATCCGAGATCTGCAGGGTGTTATCCGGCCCACTCTATCTCTCAATGTTATCTATCACTATAACTGGTTGATGGCGGAGGTGACAAGGATCGAACCCCCTCTCTGTATTGCTCACACCAGTCTCTCCATTTTATATCAAGGTCTTCTCTCTTGTATTTATTTTCACTCCTAACTTTTTCGTCTATTTCTGGAGGTCTTGCACGGATTCCCTTCCCTTTATTCTTAGTTGGGGACCCCTTATTTTTCCTTTGATTTCCAGCACTATTAGTCAACACTATAGTGTTCAGTTGTATCCGACCCTTCTGGTTCGGTAATTTGTCGAAGTGTTTAGGACTCGTCTCTTCTCCAGTGTTGTCATTCTCGAAAGCACTAAGCAATTCTGCCATTCTCTCTACTGTCTCACATCCGGTACTTACCAACAGATGCCCTACTGGATCGGGAAAATTTTTCCGCGTAATCTTGATAATCTGTTTTTCTGTTAATTTGCACTCCGTCAGCGCTCGTAGTTGCGCCACTTGTTTCCAAAAAAATGGTACATAACGCTCTTCTGTTCTGCATTTCTCTTGCGCCACTTTATTCTTAATTCGTTCTTGGTGGTCCTCGTTCCAATAGCATTTGATTAATATTTGACCATACTGTGTAAAGTTATTCGGTTTCTTAAACAAGGATTCCCACCAAGCTTGCGCCGTCCCTTGTAAATGATTAACTGCCAGCGTTAGTTTAACTTCTTCCGACATGGGGTTTATCGCGAAGTACCCCTGCAGGCTGTTTAAGTGTTCCATCGGTGATTCTCCATCTTGTCCATGGAAAATTTTTAATTTCAAAAAGGGGTTTACTGCACTCGGCACGTTTTCTCTATTTTCTATGAATTTTATCTCTTTGCTTTCTTGTTTATCGGATCTCAATTCTACCACTTCTGTGCTCTGTGACCCTTTAGCTATTTTCTCATCTACTACCTTTATTAACTCTTCTTTCATTTCTTTAATCTCTACCCTTATTTCTTCTTTCAATTCTCTGACCATCTCTGCCATTTCTTTTTTTATCTCTTCTTTGAATTCTGTCATGCATTCGTATAATAGTTTTTTTATTAAGGGTTCCAAACCCTCTTTTAATTCTTCCGCGCCTTCTGCCATATTTTGTGTATTTTTATTATTTCTCAATTTCATATATGGCCGTATTGCTTATTTTTGCTACAGTAAACAAAATCTTAACGCTATCAATTTTTTTACGATATAAATCTAATATTTTATTTTGCTTTGCTAATAAATTCGTTCACCGACACCCCTCTCTTTTATCACCCTATAATCTCCCGTCCCCCTCTACCTTTACCGTCATTTCTTACCTTTGATCGGTTTTATTTATTATTTAATAATTTATAAGCTATTATTTTCTTTCAATATAGTCCTTATTTCAAATCCTACTCTAAAAAAAACTTTTGTAGTCATACGCAATAACTTTTTAGACTTGCGCACTATTTGTGGTCATATTTATTTTCCGGTTACAGACATTAAATTCTCAATTTTATGCCGTTTTTAGATTTTCTCAGGTCGTGGTTTTTTTTTTTTTTTCGTAAGCCTCGAGTTGGGTCGCCATTGTAACGTTTTTCGTATTACTAGCCCTTATACGCCTCAAATGTATATTTGAGCATGAGTTGATCAAACTGTATCAACATAAAAAAAATTGTATTTTAATTCTTAACACAGCTATTTTTCCTGATCAACTTCGGCCTAGAATGATTACCGGGTACAATCGTGAGCAGAACCAGTTTTTAATTTCTACTTGAGGGCGCCAGGGTCGTTAGACCCACTGAGACTGCGTCAAATATTGTAGCCCGTAAGGTAATAATTATACGATCTAATTTAAATAACTAAAGGTAAAAAAAAATTACATAGAATAGTATTAATTTTTGACACGTACAATGAAAGTGAAGTTAATAATAAAGATTTATTATAACTCGTCAAACATTCAATAATTATGATTAAGACAGACATTACAACGTTGGAAAGGATTGTGCATATGAATTCATTAATCTACGTCGAATATTGGAGTATTAATTATTTAGTCTGATTTTCTGTAGCAACATTTTGGTTCATTTCTCAGTTCGTAAATCTTCTGATCCAAGAAAATTTTATGGGATAATATTTCAATTCAATTCATTATTCATAAAGCTTTATGTAAAAAAAAATTTATGTACATTTACTTACCGGTAAGTCAACATTAAGTAGGTCATCGATCTTCCCGACGTACAATTCAGTTAGTGAGTAGTCCGCAGTAGCTGTTTTTTTCTTTTAGTTTTATTTCCGAATCTCCGATCTAATTTAGGTAGCACGAGGACGATCTAGGTGACTTTTTCCGAGAGAAAGTGTCGGCAAACGATATCGTTCTACTCACTCATGGCGAGCGATTTCAGCTGGTATCTAAGTGAACACATTTTATTAAAAGAAATATGAAACACTTCCAAATGCTCAGCACTATTGGAACACCCAGGTAAAAAGACCCCTTTTCAAATCTGTCCGCTCCTTTTATACTCTTCGATTCTTTTTAGAAGCTCTGCGCACGTTCTTTCTTTTTCTTTGTTCCACTTTATAAACTTCTACATTCTTCTCCTTTTCTTTTTTACAAAGTCTGTTTTCCGCTAAGAATTTCGGCCATTTTTAATTACCATCAGAAAATTGTTTCTGATAACAATCTTTCGCCTTTTGAAATTTCCTTTCGCTATTTTAATCAATGATTCAATATGCACTTTCCAACATTGAATTTATTTTAGTTAACTTATTTCTAAAAAAAAACTAAACTTTCACTGTACGTTTTTTTTTTCTCTTTTCAAAACATTATGCTAAAACAAATAAAGATCGTGTTCGCTTTCTTTCTTTCCTCTCTTTTTTTTTTTTTATAATACCTAATATCAAAAAGTAATTTGTACTTTATATATAAATAAATGGTACAATATATATATATATATATATATATATATATATATATCTTTAAAAGATATATGTGTATATATTGGGATATGCATATGTATATATAGATGTAGGTATGAATTTTATATATATGTCTAAGGCTGATGTGAATCTATATATATGTGTATGTAGGGGATATGGGTGTATATTTTGATATACATATGTGTATATTTTATATATATGAAGTGATGGTTATGATGAAGACTGTGGGACAGTCAAAACTGTAAAGATAATAAAGAAGTTTTTTAAGAAAATTGTTTTGCATTAAAGTGTATATGGAAGAAGTTATTATACGAAATATATGTATGAATATATGAAGATATGCAAAGAAAGTAAAAGAGAAGAATAAAAGTATAATTTAATAAGTTATAAATGGAGTTCATCATGCTGCATAGACAAGCTAAATTAAGGTTACATTACCTAGATGTCAGCTTGAGTGAACTATTCTTGTGTTTTGAGGTGATATAATTAATAGAAATAGGTGGTTATTAACTATCAATTCAGCTTATCCTACTTAGACCTGAAACTCATTCTTATGTAACAGAATAGTAAATGATTGTAAAACCATTTTGTGACTGCTGGTAACTTATTTACATTATTTGTTTAAGCAATAATGTGCAGTAGATGATCAATTCCTATCGTATATTATTTATTTTATTTTTATACATGTGTAGTAATATGGTTGTGACTTCCAATCATTCATATATGCACCAAAAACTATAGAAAGCAGGACATGGTAAGATTTTAATTCATATCATAATCATATAAGTTACACATGTATTTGCTGTTATGTATCAATCAAAATTATTTGAGTATTTTAATTGCTTACTAATATTATAACCTGTAATTGAGCACATAGTTGATTAATTAAATTGTTCTCCATTGATATATTGTATCATCCATACTTGGAAGAGTTATTTAGTCTTAGAATAGTGATAATAAGAGGTACAAGTGGTTAGTTGTCTATGCAATAGATTATAATCCATTCGAAAACATTTAATGATAATAATATTCTACATTAAAAATTATGAAATCCCAATTGCTTAAAAACAATTTAAGCTATCATATATTACATCTGTATATAATGTAAATTAAAATATTAAGATGTAGAAAGGCTAAGTTACTTTTTTAATTAATTTATAAAGCAATTTAACTAAAGTACTGCCAATGTGTGTTATTTTGTATACATGCAAATAAATTTTGTCTCATTATTTTTGGCAGTTTGTCATTATTTGCAATCAATAAATTTAAATAAAATATTTAAGAATTTTTTATTTCTCCCTGATCTTAGTGGCTTATAAAATAAAAAATTATTAGTCTGTGACATCAGAATGTGGAATGCACATATAGATTGCTCTTGGGGTTTTTATCATGTGGGTTGTGCAATTCTATTAATTACAATATATATAAACAACTTTAGCTTTCTCATTGCATTGCCAATTTCATATAATATTAATATCTTTTACTTTCTTTATTACTTTTACAATGCTTCATATAATTATAGCACACTATTGACAGTTTTGATTGCTCAAGAAATCTTCTTCAGAACTATAAGAAACACATTACAAATACATGAGTACAAATATATATGAACATATAGTTCTACATTTTATATATACTTACATTCTATCTTGTAATCAATATTCATATATATATATATATATATATATATATATATATATATATATATATATATATATATATATATATATATATAATATTTTTAACATCATATATTTTATATTTCTCAATCAATACTTCCACTAATCTTCTATATATTATATTTTTATTTCATTTATTTTTTATTATTTTATTCTTATTAATTTTTTTATTACAATATTTTACACTATTATTCATTATTCATTATATTAACATTCAATATGTATAATTTTCTTTAATGTATAATATTATTTATTTTTATTTTTTTTATTACTAATTATTTTAACCTATTTATTATTTTTTAACATATTTTATACCTACATTCTTATATTTTCAAATCTTAACTGATAACTATTCAAACTTTTAAATTTTCCAGTTATACTTAGTAGCTTCCTTATTCTATTTTTTATATAATTAAATTTATTCTAATTTATAATCCCTGCTAATAATAATATTATCTATTTATTCGTTTATTATGTCAAATGTTTTTTCAAACTCAAATCTGTATTTAATACTGGCTTGATATTTATTACTTGTGAATTGTATCATTTTTATACAACCCTTTTCAAAATCATGCTCTGTTTCTAATAGATGTAAATATATCACCAATTTATTTATCATATTTATGTTGCAATAGTCTTCTATATATTGAATTTTTTTGTTTCTTCTATGTAATTTGCTTTTATAATTGTAAAAAATGTCAAATTAATAATATAAAAGTAAATTATGTAGGAAAAACAAAAGATTCAATATATTGAAGACTATTACAACATAAATATAATAGAAACTGACTGAAACAGAGCATGAGTTTGGAAAGGATTGTATAAAAATGATACAATTTATAAATAATAAAAGGGATAGAAAAATAAAAGAAGCTATTCGTATTAATAATATTAAGCCAATATTAAATAGAGATTTAGGCTTGGAATTTATTTTGATACAATTAAAAAAATAATAATAATATTAGTAGAGATTGAAAAGAAGCGTAGATTTAATTATATAAAAAAATAGAAAGAGAGAACTATAACTGGAAAATTTAAAACTTTGAATAATTAATAGTTAAGCTTTGAAAATATAAGTAGAAGATAGGTATAAAATAGTTTAAAATAATTAGTAATAAAAAATAAAAAGAAATAATATTATAGATTAAAGAAAAGTATACATATTGAATGTTAATATAATGAGTAATGAATAATAATGTGAATGTTAATAAAAAATTATTAAGAATAAAGTAATAATTTAGTTTATATATTGTACTTGAATATATTTGCTATATTCTTACACATAAACTGTATCTAAATCCTTTTAAGGACAAAAAATTATATTTTAAAAATTATTTTTAAGTCAAAGAAATTATATTATACTCTATAAGATCTTTATAAACATTTTAGCTCAATTCCCTTTGAATAATTGTAAGATAATGCAAAGTGTGAAAGAAGTAGCATGCACATGGATATATTAAACTAATACCCATTAGTGTATAATGTTGCATGTGTTTTCACATGTGGTTCATAAGTCACATGACTAGCTTTATACAATTTTCAGATTATTGTTTTATTCCTTTGGAAGTTGTTTTACTACTTAAATTTATCTAGATCATTATTTAAACCTTACATATACTTTTTAGGTTGTTGTTTTAGTCTTAATTTTTAATTTTTTTATTTAATACCCTCCCTTTCACTGTATAACTTGGTGTTGAGCATTTCATTTTCTGTTTGTGCAGCATGTATAGATTGAGTTTATTATCTGTATATGATTTTATTACTTATTAGAAATAGTAAGTAGTTGTATTATAGTTTAAATGTATTTAACTTTTAGGTTCTATAAGAACTCCAGACTATGAATGAATATACTTTCCCCATTATACATCCATATAGTATAAAGTATGCTATAAATAAAGGCTAATTAAAAAGAATTAACCAGACTAAGATTAAACTAATAAAAGATGAGAAAAACAACGAAATAGTATAACTTTCAGCTGAATATTAAGAAACAGAAGCATTTTTTTTCATGTGTCAAAGCATCAATGGGGAAGCGACCCGGAACAACTGTTTGTAAGGCAGCTGTGCTGACTACTCGGCCACCAACGCTTGACAAACAGAGGCATTTTATACAATAAAAAGAATTTTTTTTCCATGTAAATAAAACAATTTGATCAAAAATTTTCTAGTCAAAACAGAAAAAAAAAATGTAAAAAAATTATTGCAAAAGCATTTGCTGTGGTAGGGATATAAATAACATGTCTTTGACTGCCTATAGTGAGGATGTGTTAAATTCAGCGTAATTCCTCGACTCGTTTCAAGTTTGACACTTCCTATGCTAAATTTCTTATGATCTCTGGAGCAATGAAGTTATTAGATTATTTATTTAAGTATATATTTAAACTTAATTATTTATTTTACTGATATATAATGTTATGTAAGCGTCTAAATTATGTAATTTTTTTAGGCCACGAATTTAAATTATATATTTATTCAATTTCTGTCATTTCAGTAGTTACAATAAGTGGGAGTATTTTTGTACTTTTTTTTTGTATATTCAATAGATCATTTAATATTTTTATCGAAAATTGCATCTGTAATTTAAAAAAAAAAAGTTGATTCCATTAAATTTAATCGTTACTCTAAAGATGACATTATGTAATAAATTCGATATGACGGAAATAAAAACTATTTATAATAAAAATATATCTTGCATTAGACAACAATTTTAATAATACAAATACTGTTTCAAAATATTCTTATATTAAATTTTTGCACTCTTATATTACGCATTTAAGACTTGGGTTTTTAAATAAGCTATTATTTAGGGATGACATATTAATGATTTAGCATAAAAAATATTTTCTATTTCTAGCGATATGAGTTTGAATAATAACTGGACATCAGAAAATATAATGTTATACTAGCCTCTCTCGACCAGCTTCTGATTTTGTCTTTGTCATTAAAAACTAGGATCCAGCAGCGACCCTTTAATCCTTTATATAATATAAAGTAATAGTTTAAAATTGAAAAAAAAAATTCTAAGCTTTTGAATTTATGCCGCCAGGTCGATCTCCATATATTGTAAAGTTCTATATATAAAAGAGACTTGTCTTAAAGTTTATTCTATTATATTTTTTTGTACCAAGAATTTCTAACTCTCTTACAGTTAAATCAATCCTAGCAAAATTATTAACTTTATAGCTAGTATTTTTATTTTCTATAATTACACTGTTACTAAATATTTCCAAACAACCACTTTAATTTTTGCTTATACTGCCTACATTAAACTTTTGAACAATTTTTTAAAATTGACTGGTAAAACAATAAAGAAGTAAAAAATGATTACTGTATGAATAAGCATATTAGGTCCAGCTTTGAATTCATGTTCTTATTAATGAAGATAAAAGCCAGAAACTAGTCTAGGTTAGCAATAATACTATACCATTTAATGTCCATTGACAATTCAAGTTTATAATAAATGGTTCTAAAGTAAGGTATTGTTGAAAGCATATGACTAAAAACATATGAGAGATGATAATGTTGTTGACATAAAAAAAAAAAAAACTAGACATATATTGTATAGATATAATTTTTTTTTGTTTGAAAATGATTCATGTAAATAGTTATAAATTTATTTAAACACACATTGATTACACATTGATTATGTAAGTAATATTTACTAAGGCTATAACCTCAAGAATGTGCATGTAGAAAGGCGATAGTAAGGACTTCTACAGGTCTTAACCACAAGCTTACGTTTTACATTTAAAATAAGTTAGATTTTTTTTTAAGTTTAGGAAGGTAAATAAAAAATCTTCACTGCTTGATATAACAATTTATTACCCTATAAGAATGATAAAAATAAGCTAAAACTCACCAGGTGTACAAAAGAGCATATAAAGAACAATTTTTAAAACAATATCTTAGTTAAACAGATTAAAAATCAGGTTTTTATTATAAGAACTATTTTAGTAACACTTATGATGTGCCATACAGTTGATGTAATAAAAATATCTATTAATATTCTGAAATAATTGTGGTAAGATGTTTCTAATATATATCTATTTACTATTCTATTGGAATAATTTTAGAAATTGCAAAATTATGATCACCTATAATTAAATGTCAGTAATCTACTAATATTTCCTGAAAAAGATTGGATACTGGAACTACAAATTCCTTTAAGAATATATGCTGTATATATATATATATAAATAGTTGAATCAGTTCTTTGGTCAAATTGAATGATTATATGAGTTTATTAAATTCACATGGACACATTACTGTCATTTGTATCTCGTCTGGTATGTCACATTTTCAAATCTTTCATATTATCTTACAATCAAATAAAATTATTAAAAAACTGTAAAAAGGTTAGATTTATTATATCATTATCCTAGTAATAAATGAATTAATCTAATTAATTTGACATTTGGCTAAACAATATTATTTTTTTAGTGACTGCTAATGATTTATTGCTATCATTTGTAAATAAATATACCAGTTTTTAATCTGAATAAAATAAATTATAATTTGTTATGTAATCTAAGAAAGCATAGAAAAATGCAAAAAGCTATTCTGAAATAGATATAGCTGTGGTTAGTGAAAAATTCTCCAGCATGCATAGTTATTGAATATGCTAAAATAGCACTTAATCTTAGTCTAAATAGATATTTTTAACATGAAATATAAGCTAGAGAATTCACTTGTGTCTGAGTGCTAACTTTAATAACATATTTAAGGCTTATATTAGTTATTTTCCCACAATTGCATCATTTTCTTTTTGATGAGACAATATTTATAACAAAAAGTTATATACATGTCTTTCATGGAAATGTAAGAGAAAAGTAACTATGTGTGTGTGTGTGTGTATAGATATATTTGTGCTATGAAGCAAAAAAAAATATTCCTATAACTATTTATAGAAATTTAATGCAAAAACTAAAACAGCTGAAAATTTGAAAAATATAACCAAATAATTAATACTTTAATTTACATAAATAGTATCTGTGCTAGTAGAAAAGATTATTTAGTATGAGATTAATCAAATTAAGTGGTTAAATATTTAAAAGAAAAAATATATAATTTTTTTTTTCCATATGTCATAGCATCGGCCAGGACGCGAACCCACAACCGTCTGCAACCAACTACTTGCTTGCATGGAGGCTGCTTATTCTTATAAATATTATCACATCTTAATTGTTGACATTTCTTTTATTTCATAAAAGGGATTAAGGAATTAAATTCAAGTTACAAATCTCTCCCTAATCAAAAGAATATAAACCATATTGTTTAAAAGGAAAAGAATCTATCTTATTGTGATAGCATTATCAGTATTTTTATTAATTAAAAGAGAAAATTTCATTTTCATATCTATCTAAACAATCCAGATATCTGTAAATACTGAAGCATAGATTAACTTAAAAGTATGCAGTATCAAGAATAGTTTTACTGCTAACAAGACTACACATGATTTAAAACTTATAGTCATAAATAAAATACATACTGACAGCACTCTTATGGTGACTGTAGGGTGCTTTACATTGTTAAGAATTCATGGATTATCATCACTGATTTACTGAAAGTTGAACAAGTAGCTGCTTAATATTGATAAAAAGTTGATATCGATAGCCTAGTCAGTATTTTCTCATTAATGAAATCAGTTTTTTTATAAGCTATCTAAATATAAAGTAAATGTTTATATCTATATATATATATATTCAGAAGAAAAACAAATATGGCTACCATCCAGCTACATAGCCAAGAAGCAATAATTTATATATATATGTAAAATGCTCAAGGCTTAACGGATTTATAAGTAACCATTAAAAATGAGTCAACACACATACAATCCCAATATAGAAAACAAATCAACAATCTCAAATTGTTGCCAAGGCAATCTCCTTTATTATTAAAAGGAGGTTGTTTGACAGCAGTTTGAGATTGTTGATTGTTATCTATATTGGGATTGTTCAAGTGTTGACTGGTTTCTAATGGTTATATATACACAACTTACAAAGATCCAACTGTGATTATAATTGCAATATAGTATAAGCTGTATACATATAATACATAATATTTAATATCTTTAACAGAAAAGTTAAATACAGTATAAAGACATTGCTGGAAAAATAATTTATCTTACTTCTAAAGTAAATAGTTGTTTTTGTAAGACTGTAAAATATATA
This sequence comes from Epiperipatus broadwayi, assembly GCA_028023455.1. NCBI lineage: Eukaryota > Metazoa > Onychophora > Udeonychophora > Euonychophora > Peripatidae > Epiperipatus > Epiperipatus broadwayi. The sequence continues at coordinate 2,226,469 of JAQFVV010000142.1, read as the reverse complement.
TAATTAACTTCCTAATGCCAATTGGCTATAAAATCAAAATAATTAAAAGTGAAGAAAAGTTTTCTGATCTGCTAAATATTTCTTAAATAAAGCCTGAAGGAAATTCTTAAGGGGAATTATGGGTCTCAAAAAACTTATTTATAGTAAAATTTTATCTATACTTTTTAAATTATTATAAAACTAAAGCTCTTTAAAATCATTTTTAAAAATTAATATTGACTGACAGCTCTTATATATTAAAGAAGCAGTACAAAGGGTCTAGGTTGCAATAAACATCCAAATCTATTTTTCTTCCTATAAAGCTAAGAAAATATTTAGATTTATTCCCAGTTCAACATGATAAAAATCTAATTTAAAGGATACAGAAAAATTTTCTTCTGGCACTAGTTGACATCCAAATTTTGAATAATAATTAAATCAAAATCTATTTTGTACATTTTCATTTAAATTGAAAAAAATACATAGATTATTATCATTCTATTGCAAATATAGCAGCCAAGAAAATAAAGTTTTTGTTTTTATTTGTAATTAAATTAAAAACTCTATGACTGACTCTATATTGCATTTTCTTGCCTTCATGAAATCACAAATAAACTTTTCTAAAGAATACTGTCCTTTTTAAGGTATAGTTTTTACACATCTCTATTTAATATTAATTTTCAAATACTTATATTTTTCTCATTTTTAGAAATAAGTTATTTTTACATAATAAATCAATAAACATCTAATTTCCTACAAATCTTTTTGATTAATTGAATCAAATGTTCTAACAAATTGATAAAAAATATATAACTTCTACTTTTTTTCTTAACACATTTTTATTTATTTATTGGCGAAACAAATATTTTTATTTATTTGATTCTCTAAACCACATTAAGTCTTTGTAACCACTCACCCATTTATTATAAAATGAGCATGCCAATAGCTCTTAACAAGCTTTTCAGAACAGACCAGTTTCGAACTCTGAATTTCATCAGTAAGGCACTAGAATATATGACATCATTTCCTTGCAATCACCCATTTATGATTAGAAGCAACTTATTTCACAATATTTTTGAAAGTATACTGTTGTAATGAAAATCAGTAATAGTAAGATAAGTTTTGCAATCATGTCTGCCTACTTTAAAAGACAAGATTGTCTGCATTTTAAATAGCCTTAGCTTTTGATTAACTAATATCTCATGTAATTGTACAACATGAATTTATAATTGATATTGGATTATAATGGTTAATCCTCATATCTGAAGCTCATTTCTTTGTCTGAAAATTGTGTATTCCATCCGAATTCAATATTAAAAATAACAACTACAGGCAGTCCCCTAGTTACGAACACTCAAGTAATAAACATTTTGCTATTATATAATCGCTTTTGGACGTTAGATCTTTATCTATGCACATACTTTCATGTATAATTAGTGCTATATATTGTAGAAAGAAATGGGTATTCAAAATTGTACAATATTTTAGTACTTTAATAATTAAAAAAGTCCTTTTAGTAATTAATGCTACAAATTTACAATATCTGATAAAACTATTTACATACATTTGTAATTGAATTTTTTCTAAAGAAAAATAAACTTTGGAATTTAAAAAATAATTAAAAGTATATTTTAGAGAACAATAAGAACTTATACAAAATACAGTATATCTCCTGATCTCTCTGACATTAATTACTTTTATTTTTAGCATCTTCACAGACTATCTTGAACAGGATATTCTTATTTTTAAAAGTAGTTTATGCCCAATTGTGTTACATATATACTGTATAAATTTGTGTTTTGATGAATTTTTTTCATTCTTATTAATTAAAAACATGAGTGAAAAAAACAAAACAAAACAGCAGTGTTGATATAACCAAAAAGAAATCAAGATCTCATAAATCCCAAATGGTCCAGACAAAAATGGATATAATTAGATATTCTGAAAGATGGTGAATCTTTTGCTTTAATCACTTGTTCATATAATTTAAACTAATCAACAATATATACAATTGTGAAAAACAAGAACAAAATTAAGGAATATGTTAAAAATTGTAAAAATATTTTTTCAAAGATTGTTTCAAAAAGACATGGCAGAGTAATGGATGAAATGGAGAAATCTTTGGCTTTATGGATTGAAGATCAATATCAAAAAGACATCCCAGTGAGTGTATCAATTATTCAAGCTAAGGCTCTTAGTTTGCACGAAGATTGGAAGAAAGAATTAAAAAAAGTCTCTACTGTTGAATTTGTGTAAGCAATGTCACTGATGAAGATAATAATGAGTTAATGCAATCTCAATCAAAACCTCTGTCAAATGAAGACCTGATTAAACTACAAGAAATTAATGAAATACAAATGAAGAAGAATCTGATAATGAACTTAATGTTAAGAGTTTGACAATCAAAAATATGAATAAAGCCTTCATGCATCTTGACAAATTTAGGGCAATAGAAAAAGACACAGAATGTTACAGAATTCTTTATCAAAAGAAAAAAAAATACAATTTACTTTTGATAAATTTGTAAACAAAACCCCAGATGCTAATCAATAAAAAATAAACACTGTACTCTGAAAACCTTTTTTGATGTTTTTACATACCTCTAATTTCAAACAATTTCAACTTCCAAACACATATCAGGAACTAGTCATGTTTGTAACTAGGGGACTGCCTGTACTTATTTTTTTTTTACATAGATAATGTTTTATTTTAAGCCAAATTTTAATCTGTATAGTGAAAAGGTAACTTACAATATTATTAAGCTCACTTGTGCAATATTAAACCATAAACTTAAAATTATAATTGTAAGTTTATATATAGTGAATCCATTATCCTTTTACATTAAAATATCCATATACACATATATATAACTTAAATGTTAGACTATAAAAGTTTAATAATAAAAATCAAGTCAAATAAATAGTTGTTTTAATGAAATCAAATATTAAAATGATTATTTTTCAAACATTCATATTGATAATAATTATTTAAATTGAGTAATATCACTAATCAAGATGCAAAACATAGAGATAACATTAGGTCAAGTTGTATCTTAGCAACTAAACATGAAGAAAATAAAATTAGAACTCAGTTATACAATTATTAATTATAATGCATTCAACAATAATCAAACACAAAATCATGAAATGAAATACCAATTTAACACATGCTAATTACCTGAAGTCGATTCTACTATAGAAACTAAATCAAATAATTTCCAAATTAATTCTATTTTTTACAAACACAGTTATTTTGCTATGTTCAAATACCAAACATATTAAAAAGATAGGTCAATAATTTGAACATTTTTTTTTGTTTATAAAATTCTTGTTAACAGAGAACTCTAATATCACTCAAGAAAAGAGTAAATAAATTATTCTTTAAGATCATTAATAACAATTTCAAAAATGAAATTACCTTTAATATAATATTTAGAGAAGTTCTTAACAAGATTGTTCTAAACTTGAATTTTAAGGAAGATAAATATCATCAAAAACACTTACATATCTAAACAAAAATACTTTAAGAAGATTTCAAATTATATAAAATGCATTGTGAGTAAAGACAATTCACCATAGGATCAAATGCTATTGTTCTAACCTAAAATAGTGTAATGAATCATTCCTACTGAAATGCCTATTATACAAATACTTTATCTATATAATTTAATATCCAGCTTCAATTTATAGCAAGATGATTTATGAAAAGGGATGTCAATATCAAAAGAGAGGAACATTTATGAACAATGGAGTATACCAATTGTCTCACAATGATTGATGACTGGAAACTAAAAGAACATTATTCTTAATGAACATTGCTACTCAAATTATGAAAATGAATAGGACAATACCATAAACTTTTAATACATCATATCTTTGCACATCAACATCCATAAATGTCTAATTTTATTTCCTTTGCTTCTTAAATCCATTTACATTGGAATAATCCATTTTAGAAAATCATTAGATGAAAAGAAAATGGAATGATCATTTGATTAAATATATATTTTTTATTTAATACAATTTATGTCTTCCTTGTAAAGCGATTTGACCAGGGTAACAAGTAAACTTAATATGAAGGTAAGGTTTTATTTTTTTTCATATTAAATTCATTCACTTATGACAAGACAGAATTTTTATTATTACTAACTTAATAAATTTAGAAAATTATTTATTATTCATGCAAATGATTAATATCCTTGGATGAAAGGTCTTTTCTTTCAATTATAGTGACCACAGATAGATGGGGAGGTCTTATAAAAATGGAATTCACTCAAAAGGATTCAATATTATAAAAGTCTTCATTTATACTTATAGTGTTTCAATTAAATTTAGCTAGTTAGTATTATTATAATTTTTGAAATTATAAAACTTCATTTATTGTTTTATAACCCATTAAATATTGTTTGTGTTATAAAATATATATATATATATATATATATATATATATATATATATATATATATATATATATATATACTATGAGGATATGGGAAGGTATTATTTTAAATTTTATATACTAATATAGTAGAAATATATATAAAGCATGCACAATTATAAATGTTAATATATATAAAAATAAATTTAAATTGTTGTCAGTTAATAAATATTGTTACATTTTTCTTATTTTAAGAAAGGCTCTGATTTATTTAAATTATTTATTTTATTTTTATAATAAAATAAGATAAATACACAAACCCATATCTACATATATCATCCTAACTTAACATCATAACTTGGTTGAAAGTAATTTTAAGAATCTATTGAGATTATATTAAGTATTATTATTACTACTACAGGATATTGATGGAATCCCTGAAGAGAGTTAAGTGCAATATCTACCCTGAGTTCGAATACTGAGCATAACGAAATAATCAAGAGAGGTCAAGATTGGATGAACTGGTCTAAATTGTATCTATATTAGATATTAAATTATCTTATTTGAAATAGATGCAATCATGGATTAAATTTTTATCACATCATTTATGGCATACTCTATAAAGATCCTAAGTCTGATTATAGTTAGATGCATTCACCCTCATTCCTTAAGGAAATATGGATTGTTACAATAGATTTAAAAATTTAATGCAAAAATAGCATGGTGACGTATAAACAAAAATACTAACTTTAATAATTTTCTTGTTCTTTTAAAGCAATGATTAATTTTCCCATTGAAAATATTTTTACAAGAAAATACTATTAGTTCATTTTAACAAAGCAATGTGTGATAATATAAACATTTGCCAAATGTTACTTAATTGTCATTGATTGATGATTGTTTATTATGTTTGATGATGAAGTTGCTCTTATTTGCTGAGATAGTTAAGTCTTAAGCAATAATAAAATTATTTGAAATAGTACTTAAAATAGGACTTGTTCATAGTTTATATAAAAATAAGATTAAAGATTGTTTAATGTTTTTAAATCAGTATTAACCTTAAGTATGTTCTAAAATTTTGTAAAACTTTTAGCATTACTCTTAGAAAATATTATATGACATGAACCACTGCTTATTAAATTCAGAAAGAATAATAAGAAAAAAGTATGTCCTTTCAACATAAAGTAAAGAAGATGGTTGCTGGCATATTTTAAAATTTATTTACAGATTTCATTTTTTAAATATAATCACACACAGAGACAGAAATAAAAAATGACTGTTGAACTATCATAAAATGTATTAAAATTGCAAAATTTAATGTTTTTGTTGTTTATTTATTTATATTTTTGATTGTTTATTTTCATTTGTTACTGAAGTCATGTATTTTGATGTAACATAGTTTATGATGTACAAACTAAATTTACAATTATTTTTATTTTTGCATTTTATTTCAAGCAAGTTACATTATAATTAAAATAAAGATTAAATTTTAAAAATATTTTTAACACATGCACAATGTCCCTCAATAAGATTGGACAAATAAATAGTTCTTACAATATTAAATATATTTTGGCTGGTTATAGTATAAAAGATCAGCTGATAGAGATTGTTATTTTTATAACATTTTAAATCAAGATCATCTGTTTAAAAATCACAGTAAAGATAAAAGAAAGTTTTTGCTGTTTAGGCCCTGAGTTTTTGTACCAGGACCTAGAGATTAAGTTTATAGTAGAGCAACAATCTACTTTATATTAAATTATAATTCCAAAGAAGGCATTGAAATTTTCAAATTTCATAACCATTTTATTTAGATATTCAATTATTATCAATACATGGTTATCTAATATAAATGACTAATAATAACACATTCTTCTATGAATTTAATATAATGCAATTAAAATAAACCTAGTTCTCTTTTTAGACAATTTTTTGCATGGTTTTGAAATAACATGAGTTTTAAAAAAAATATCTTTCTACAAAAGTTGTTTTAAAGTAATATGATTGGTAAAAAACAACAGTACTTTGGGATTATAGCCACTGTGACATATTCATGCTGGGAATGAAGAAACTAACATTATTGTTTGGAAGGTTTAAAAAATCACCTTATATTCTCTAAACAATTCTTAGATTGTCTTAAGTTGTTAATAAACTTTTTTTAAAAAAATTCTAAATAATTTCATGTTAGTAATATAAATTAATTTATTTTCCTTTTTAGAAGATTGTATATGTTCTTAATTTGGTGTTTATTTACAGATTTATTTCTGGAATTGAGTTTGTCATGATTACTTCACAAAATGAAACAAAAATATTTCTGTTATTGACATCTATTTTTTAAAAAAAATTTCATCTCTTTATTTCTTATTATTTTAAAAACAAAAAAAAATCCTTTTTCAGCAATATTCCTGAAAACAGAGAAATTTCTTTGTCTGCATTACAATGTTTTTGCCATTTTGTTTTGAAAGGGAAGTATATTTTTGGTATTGATGCTTTGTTTGCATTCTGACATTTGATTTTTTAAAAAAATTCTTTTTGGTATTGATGTTAAAAAAATTAATTTTGTTTAAATTTATATTTATTAGTTTTGCCAAAATCAGTAGATGACAAGTTATACATCGAAAGTTTTAGTGATAGCAATGGTATTCCAATCATGTGCAAATGTATGATTTATTGTCAAACAATAATAGCAAATAAAATTGTGGATATTTCTCTTTTATGGACAAGTAAGGTGTCACCTATATTTTTGATAAATGAACCATTCCAGGGATCTATAATTTCTCTTTTTGAATGCATTAGAAATGAAATATATATATATATGTATTAATAATGTGGAAATGTTTTCGATGACTTTTGTAGAGAAACCAATAAGTGTTTCATTGTATTATCACTTTTAAGTTTTTTTATTTCTCAAATAAAATTTATGTCCCTATAAATCATTTTTTATTTATGTTCAATGTGTATAAAGTAAAATTTAATTGCACACAAAAAATATAACATTTAACAAAATTTTTCATATGGTTTATTTAATTATTTTCATTGATTTCTTAGCTTCAAAATCAATCTCTTTATTTTCCATATATACACTGTATTTTTTTACATGAATTTTTTTTCCACATAATTTTTAGAACAAATCTACCATGTAAAATAAGAATTAAGAGCCTTTTATCATTTATCATTTCCAAAATTAACTGATAGTTTTAATTGTCAAATAATTTTTTTCAGGAAAAAAGTTCTAAAAAGAAGTATTGATAACTCAAAAGCAGTTCTAAAAAGATGTATTGATAACTCAAAAAATTAGAGTGATTTTTTGAAATGCTGCATAATGAAGTATAAAGTGCATAGAAGAGTGAGTTATTATTGCTTGTTTATATTAGTGCTAGTAAAGTTAATGCAAAAAAGTTAGTAAAAGGAAAGAATATCTAGCTATTCTTAGCAGAAGGATGAAATAAATACCATGATAATCTGTCTCAATGAAAACAATATCATCATTTAAACCATAAATAATAACATGATTAAATTATGATATATTTTATATAACTTATAATATAAATATAATTGTCTAACACACATTTGAACGTAATATAATTTAATGACATAAATTCCATTGTTTACCTTTATTAAATAATTTAATTCAAAATAGAGATTTGATACTCACTATGAAATGGATTCAGTTTTATCAAATGAATATTAAAAATTGATGACCAAAAAACCTCCTGTTAATTCAAACATCTTTCATTAAAAATAAAATTATAAGAGAGCAATCAAATAACATTTTTTGTTAAGTACAAGTAATATATTATTATAGGTCCAGTAAAAAGACAAATGCATATATATTTAAATTAAATTTTAAAAAAATTGGGCTATAAATATACATAATTGACTTGTTAGTATAAAATTTATCTTCTGTATTTTGTAATTTGATACTGTAAGCAGAAAAAAATCATAGCTCTCTGGTCACTTTACCTTAAAAAATATAAATGAAAAAGGAGAGTGAATGAAAACTGTAATCATTAATCTTTTAAAATACCTTTCCAATTATTAATCTTGTTCATGGAATAACCAAGTCCAAAAACATGAATATGATAATTTACAAGCCAGATTCCCAAATAACCATTTAAATGAACTTGTAAATACTATTTGTCTTATATCAATGCCAACCTATTGTGATTTTATTGGAATTGACATAAGAAAAGTGGCATTATTTTCAAATTTACTTAAATGATTTTTTGGGTGATCTGGCTTGCAAATTATCACAATAATGTTTTTAGATTTGAATATTCTTTGAATAGATTTATATTATCAGCACTACATGCTGTAATAAGCCATAAGTTTGCTTATGGGTTATTAAAATTATCATTTCTTCATATTTACATTTAATATTTAAGTTTTCAGAAACCTATGGAAAAAACATAGGAAATTCTTAATTAAAAATAAAAGTTTATGTCAACCACATAATGATTTTTAATAGGATGCATAAAAGTATTAATTTAGAAAATTGTGGAATTTTGAAAGATAGATTAACAGTTGTTAATCTGTGAATAAGAATATGTTAATCTGTGAATAAAAATATTACTATTGATACGACAATACTCAATATTTTAAATACCGTTACTGATTATATATACACATAATAATAAAATTATTTTGACATAAAACTCTAAATAAATAAACTAATAAATACAGACAACCAACATCTCATGTAAAATTTAAAAATAAATTTGAAACATTTGAAATATATGAAAAATTTCAAGAACTTGAATAATTTATAAGTTGAGTCATGACATGTGGAAGCTATAAATTTAATTGTTAGTACTTGAGCTAAAATTAACTTTTGAATTAAGTATGTTGAATTAAAAGTAATAGTATATAATCACAAGATATATCCCATTCATTTTTAAAAATTACTTTAAGATTTTTTTTTTAAAATTCGCACTTTGAAATAGTAAAAATTAAAAAGATAAAATGAAATTTAATTATAAACAAAATATTTTATTTAGAATAATCAGGAAATAGATTGATTGTAAAAAAAGTTTAATTTTTGTTACGTTTAAAATTTGAAATTAGCAGAAAACCTTTGATAATAGATGTAAATACAGTGAATAATATAAACTTACTCATGAAAAAAGACAGTTATTTAAATGGATAATTGATAAAGAAGCCATTGTCATAGTTTATAAAACACAAAGATAAATAATTTATTTTGTCAAGCGTTTATGGCCTAGTGGTTAGCATAGCTGCCTTCCAAGCAGCTGGCCCGAGTTCCCTTCCCGGTCAACGCAGTTGATCGATATATAAAAAAATAATAATAATTTTTTAAATATATGCATTATTAAAGTGTATCGTTACTACCTTTTATATAATGATATTATCACTATAAAAATTATATAAAAATACATTGAAACAATATAAAAATTATAAATTTATTAATGTCTCTAATGTTCAAATATTTTTTTTTTTTATCATTATGCTAATTGTAAGTCCTCCATCAAATGCCATTCAGCCTAATAAAAAGTGGGGTTAGCCTGATTCATTGTCTAAACCAGATATTATCTGAAGAAAGTCAAGGCAATTATTGTAATGTATGTCAATGACATAATAATTTGCCTCTGAAAACTTCATTAAACATCTTCACCACTTAAAAATCTTCTTAAACAAATGCCTTAACAAAAGCATAAAACAATAAAAAGAAACGCACTACTGCTGCAAAAGAAATAGTTTTCCTTGGCAAATTAGTAGGGATAGATGGAATAAAGCCTCACCCAAGGAAAATAGCTGATATACAGAATTTTCCTATAACAAAGATTATGAAACAACCTCATTTCTTTTTCAGAGTAAGTAATTTTTACCATCACTTCTGTAAGAATTTTACCTGTGATACAGTCCATCCCTCTTAATTATTAAAGAATGAGGGGAAATGGAAGTGTACCTGAACATACTTTAGGAAATAAAGCAAATTTAAACTAAGTATTTAGGCAAATTAGTATTATATTATTCTGACTTTAAGCTCCATTTTACATCCAAGTGGATAATCGTGACTAGGATTAGGCAGAGTTATGTTTCAGTTAGACAAATAACAGTCACCAAATATATTTTATTTCTTCAGAAGACATCTAAAAAGTGCTGAGTCACACAGAAAAAGAATCTCTTATGGATGTTTGAGCCTTTTAATAAAATAAAGTTCATGTTAGGCTCACAAAACATCATGGTCACAGATCATAAAGACCTTGAATTTCTAAACATGAGGTATTTAAACAATGAAATATTGATTAGATGGAGCATTTTTTTACAACAGTTTGATTACAAAGTACACTACTGCAAAGCAAGTGCATGTAGTTCCTGGTATATTTAATCAGAATCCCATCAAATTGGAATCATAATATTAATATAGATTATCTATATATAACTATAATTTCATTTATATTAAATGACTATAGTAATGGAATTGACAAACATGGACAAATAGCAATATCAAGACTGTAAGTTAAAATAATTAATTGGGCAATTAAGAAACAAATCAAAAATTTCAGAAGATTATGATTTAACTATTAAAGACAATTTATCCTATTATAAAAGACACAATCAGTTATTAATGTACCAAGCAAAAAATAATAATAAATCCTGGAGAGTTATGGTTCCCATTTCCCTTAGAGAAAAATTAATATATTATATACATTGCATGTATGGACATTATGGCCTTAAAAAGTAGAACAAATACTGCACGGGTTATTTTACTGGCTCAGAATATATACATCCATTCTAAATAGATTAAAGTTTTGTGAAATCTGCTTAAAAACTAAATTTACAAACCAGTAATACATAGGTAGATTCCAATCTATTATTCCAGACAGGCCAAATAAAATTGTGAGCATAGATTTTTTATGGACTTCTACCACTGTATTGCTGCTTGTTCTCAAAATTCATATGGGTATCTAGTACAAAATTTAACAAACATTCAGTTTGCATGGGTAGGGAAACCTGCATCAGTTCTGATGGATCATGCCATGTGTTTTATGCCATTCAAGTGGTAAGGTTAGGTAGAAAAATAAAATGTATTACATCTTAATATCCATTTTCAGATCTCATCAAAGCTTTGCAAGAGGATAATAAAAGAAATAAGTTGGCTATTCAGAGTGTACCTTGAAAGTAATCACAAAGGATGAGTTAAAAAACTTGAACAAATTGTAAAATATAGAATCTTCACACAAAACAAGTTCACAGAGTTCACCCAAATCTATTTGTATTTCAACCACGAAGAACCAATCCTAATTAAAATCCTAATGCGAATAATTCCAGAAGAAATCAACCATGATATGAATTGTGAAAATGCTAAGGGTAACCTAATTAAATCCAATAATAGATGCAATTTAATTGGTCCAAAGAGACTGAATCCATTTCAGGTAGGAGACACTTTGATAATAAGAATGTCACACATGTATGATTCACAGCCAAATAAATATAAAAATTGTTTTGATCAATATGAGGACCCATATAGGATAAAATGAATAAGGAAAATGCATTTGTAATTGATACACTCAATGGACCTAATGAAACACACAATGCTTACAGTTTAAAACACATACACACTAATGAATAATTAATAAAACAAAGATATACAAATTTACAAAAGGGTATAGTTGCCTATTCTAGCTAATAAACTTATCTAAAAACAGATGCAAAAACAACAAGAAAACTTACCCAAAATGGAAAATACTTAAGTAAACAAAATACTGTAGTTAAGTGTATATAAAACTTTTTTTCTATTTCTTAAGTGAGAGGGTATTTAGCAATATGAATATTCCTAGACTTATGTGTAAATAAATTTAAAAAATGTTTATATCTCATTACTTTATATTTTTATTGTGTGAAGTCATTTTTCTATTATTTATTCTTTCATTTATTACCTAAGTAGATTATATTTTTATCTCAGAATGTTTATTTTAAAATATTATTATTTTTAAATGAATGTTGAAAGAAAAACTTAATTATAATTTAAAGTGTAGTCAATATAAATTAATAATATTTGTATACATGAATTTAAGTAAGGATAGTAAATAAAAACATACATCTTTGAGAACTCACTATATTTATTTTGTGTAAAATTACTTAATAAATTAAATACTTTTTTTTCATTTAATCTCAAGAGTTCTAAAACACAAATTTTAAATGTGGTTGTATCTATTTAAAATTTTCTATAAAAAGCCAATTAAATGCTGCACTACATGTCCATAATAACTACATAAAAGATAATAGAAAAAATGGGATAATAAGATCAAATAGAATTAAGAAAATTTGAATTATTGCTTGAACTAGCTACCATCACTATTGGCCTTTTTTTTTTTTATAGATTTATATTTTTCTTTATACATCAATGTTTGTTGATGAAAAGTTAAAGTAGGAAAAATGTCAAATAACCTGACCATTTCCCAAAATTTTGCCTATGCAATTTTTGATATTCCACCTATATTCAGCAAAATAGTTGTCATCACTATAATAATTCTATTTGTAAAATTTATTAAATTATTAAAAATTTTGGAAGGAAAGAAAGTCATTCTATTTAGAAGCAAAACTATTTTACTGCTGCTAAACAAAACCATGGAAGAACTTGTTTATTCCTCTGTAAACTGACCAGGCAAATTTTCTTAAAGATTGCATCACTCTTCTAAAAAGAATGCAAGAACAAATAATCAAAGTCAAAGTTAAATTGTTGGCTAAAAGCAAATTCTACCATTACTTACATCAAGCTTTATTGCTCATGAACTTCAAAATAAGGAACTTTTCACATGAACTTTGAACAGAAGTTTTCCTAAATTTATTTCAATAAGAATATCATTTTTTAAATAATTATTATGCATGCATTATATTTTTTATACAGCTTTTGAAGATTTATTACTAAGTCAGGTAATCTAAAAGCTTGAATACACCTGGTCTCATTTTATGTGGTAGATAGGTTCCACAGAAAACCTGCAATTAAAAAAATTGCACAAAAGTAGACTTAACTTACCTTGAAAAATGGGGGATAGGTTCCGTAATTTTCAGAAATGGCATAAAAGCAAAGCAACAAAAAAAAATTACTTTAAAATTCGCATTAAAAAAATAAGGAAATAAAGTATGACTAATAAAAAATATCAAATATTTGAAAAAAATTGATGCAAGACAAACTTTTTTTACTTTTTTTTTTTTTTATTAACTACAGTATTTAATTTTACATTCTTTCATACATATTTTAATCATTATCACTATTTAATGATATCTGGTTCATTTGTAAACTGGTAAGAAATCAGATTTGTCACAAGTGAAATTACAACTAGTGCCACTTTTAGTCTTGTACTGTGTTAATGGTTTTCTGTTGATAATGTAATCGATGATTAAACTTTGAGAAAATGATTTTACTAATTGTTTATAAAGCTTGTGATATCCAGACATATAACTATTTAGCTCTCATTGGAATTTAAGAGGTTGTTCATTGCAGGAAACTCTCAGATTTCAGCATTTTCTGACGTTTGTCTTTGTCTTACACATCAACCTAAAATCTATGATTAACTGATTTTTACTACTGAAATAAATTTTAAATGTTCACATTTTGTTTCTATATTAAAAAAATGAGATTGCAATCAAAACAAAAAGATTATACATTATCATTAGAAAGATTATTTTCAGTTTACAAAATCAATAAAATTTTCATTATTTATTTTAAAAATTGAAGATTATTTATTTCTTATATCTAACAAAATATGTTTTAAAAGTTTAAAATTTTTGAATATTTATTGTGATATTTTTATACTTAAGTATAAATCTATTATTATTATTTACTCATTAGTATAAGTAGGTTATTTACATAGAAGCTAAGATTCTAAATACAGCTTCAGGCCATATTCACATTAGCTGCTAATATAACATTATATTTTTGAAAAAAAAAGTATTTCAAGTCAAAATAAGTTATTAATAATTTAAATTTCTTGATATCTAATAAATATAGTGAAATATGAAAGATATTAAGAAGAAACATGAATTGCATAACTTCAAAATCGCATTAAAATAATCAGCATAAAATGAGACTCAGGTGCATTATATTTTTTATGGCACCTAAATTTTCAGTGTATATTTGGATGAGTGATCAGATAGTTAGTTTATATGTTATATATATTTTAATTTGTGGTCAAACAAACAAAGGGATTAACAACTGTTGAATGTAATTAAAATAAGAGGATAACTTATATTATCCTTTTATTCTGTTTCTCCTATTTCTGCATCCATTTGAATTTATAAAAAGTTTTACATTTAACCTTCATTTCAAAATATTCATAACAGATTTTGCAAAATAAAATTTTGTAGATGATTGAGGCTATTAAAGTTCATTGACATTTTTCTTTTATTATTTTGTTTAACAAAGTTAAATAATATGTGAATGATTTTCTCAGGTTCTAATTTGTATCTGTACTATTTATTGGCATATTCACTCATTTCATATAAATCTTAGTCATATGTCCAATTTAAATTTATTATTATTATTTCACCTGAAATTATTGATTATTTTAATTCTTTTAAATATACTTAAGATCAATAAAACTTGCCCTTTGATTTTTTATATATTATTAGATAACCTCACTTTGACATTATCATTTTATAGGAATAAAATGAAAATAAAATTTAAAAAACAATGACAGTCTCATAATTTTATAAGGAATTTTGGTTAGAATATTTATAATACATTTCACACAAATTGAACTACATCTTATATATTATTTTAGCTTAAATATTTTTATGGAAATATTATAATGTAAACAAAAAAGTGTGGGATAACTCGTAAATAATTAGAAATATGTTTAGCAGTGATACCACTTGAAAAACCACCAATCACCATTGATAATTCCAAATCAAAAAACAACTATTGTCATTATATCCAATAATAGCTTTTTTTTGTATTGAGTTTAATTAGAAAGGGATCTTTTTACTTCTAATCAAACTCAAGACCAAATATTATAATCGGATGCATGAAAAAAAAGGTTTAACTACTATGAATAGTGATTTCTCCAGCAACATCACTGTTAAATATATTTCTGATTATTTAATTTGAAGTAATCCAACATTTTTACTTTGTTTACATTACATATAAGTACAAAAAAGTTTCTACTTAATATAATTATTATAAATATTTCTAATGTAAATGATAAAAAATATGAAATGATAATAAATTCATATTGGTTGCCAAAGTGATAATATAAATTGTAATTAGGTGTGTTAATTTGGTGACACTTTTTGGTCATCATTTGAATAATCTTTGTCCAGAATGATGAATTTATTTAATTTTTTATGCTTCTTAATGCCATATGAAATATTGTAATGATAAAACCCTATAATGTTTTCTGATAATTGTCTTATTTTTATAAAAAAAAGTCATTAAATTTACAAAGATTATAGACTGTTGCAATAAATTACATAGCCTTATAATATAACCAAAATAAGACAATTTAGATTTGAATCATTTACAGGCTGTGATATTCTCAAAATACTTTAAAATGCACTAAAGTTCAGAGAGACCATGTTTATTTTCTTGGTCTAAAACTCAACTTTCAGATCTATAAAGAGTAGCAAAAAATATCCAAACTTGATCAATTCTAAATTGCATTTTTAAATACTTTTGTTTTACATGTAAACATTCTCTTTCTACCTTTTCAGTGCATCTCTATTACATATCACTATCTATGTTGTTGAACTATTTAAGAAAACAAACTCGTTGATAATTTCTATGACATCACCAATAATTATAATGCAAGATGCCCATCTTATGATAATATTTATCTTTTTGATATTTAGTCATAATTTTATATTATTTTATTATTGAATGTTTAAATATAAATGCTTCAGTGTCTTTTATTTTGATTGTAAGAATAGTCTCATTAGCATGGTTTAAGTTTGTTGATGTTTATTTCACAAATTCTTTACACTTATCAACCCAATACAGCCTGCCTCATCATACATTTAGAATATTAAATAGATAATGAGAATATATATAATTTCTTTAGCAATGTGGGAATAGTCTGTTTTACTACATTTCGTTCCAGGCTTGTATAAAACTTTTTTTTTTTTAAAAAAAAAGTAAACGGTTAATTTCTAGGAAGATTACACGACATTTGAACTTAAAGAACTGACTATGTGGTTTTAAAATCTATCACCGTACTTGACAATACTCCAAAATTTTTATGTCAATCACAAGGTATCCTGGTTACACCTATTTCTCTAAAAATATTTTATAATTTATTACGAGTGACGTAAATATTATTTTTCTAAATAGCACGACGTCTTCTAATTTAAAAATATTTTGACAAAGATAATAAATTTGAATAATTTTTTAAATTCAAGCGTTGTTAGCCGAGAGGTCAGCGCCGCCGCCTTGCAAGCAAGCAATTGGTTGCAGACGGTTGTTGCGGGTTCGCCTCCCGGCCGATGCTATGACACATGGGAAAAAAAAAGAAAAGTAATAAGTATGACTGTTGAAATTTAACAGTAAAATATTAGGAGGGGGAATCGTATATATATTACAAGATCCGTTTAAAACGTCAAATTGTGTACATAATTTTATTAAACCACATAATCAATATATATATTTCAAATAAAAAGTTTTTTTCTTTTTAAATAAAATATTAAAAAAGCAAGTGCTTTTTTTGTTGAACTATTTATTCAGTAAAAGAATTACTGAGAAACTCAATATTTTGTTGTAGCTTGCAATATATGTTGGCAAAACATAGTTATTTGACTTTCAACCTTAGATTGTACTAATGTTTTTTTAAGTACATTAAAATATAAACATATATTTTAAAGCTGTTTTTTTTAAAGTAAAGTGCTGTGTCAGTGTCAATAAATATTATTTATTTGTATTATTAGATTTTTTTTTAATGGGAAAGTTTTACCTTTTTTTTTTTAGACATATTTTTCAAAAGTTAACTAAAAAAGTTTGTCTGAACATGTAATAAAATAGTGTAATTTTATTTATTTTTGCTCTTCTTATATATATATCTTAAAGAGTGCAAAAATATGTGTTCATATTATATAATATATATACTTGCTTATGGATATCCATAGAAAAAAATATAATTAAGAATAATATAAATAACTATCCACTGCCGCATGCACTTAATTTTTTCATTCTAAATATACTGTAACGCTCTGCATTGTAATTTTCTGATGACTGTAAAACTTTTGAATTGTCTTGTTTTATATACACATGTACAATCATGCTTATCATTACTCTGTCTTTAAAAAGACAAGTCGCAAACAGCAAACTAAGGCCTTTCTCTTCTTTGTTCTGCTCTTCAAATATTTAGTTACTTCTGTCTTCTTTCTCCTCATATATCACTTTTAATAATAACTTGGCAGCACTCTTCTCGTGAGATTGAATAATAATAAAATTATTAAAATTTACTATTTAATCTTTTAACATGACTATCAATATCTTTTTAAATTACTTTTTTAATTTCCTTACAAATCCATACCTCTAACACTTCTAATCTTTTTTCTTACTTTTCTAATTGTTTATATCTCCGTTCTAGATAAATCTGTATTTGAAATAAATATTTGATAAAATTAGTTTCAATGAATCACAGAATAAATTTCTATTTTTATTTAAAACTTGTTTAGATATAATAATTTTTACTTTTTTTTTAAATTACTTTTACCAATTCATATATTTAAAATCAATTATTTATTATACAATATTTTGTCCAATACTTATTCTTAATAATTTCACTTTATCAGTTATTCTTATTAATAAAATCAGTATTGAATAGTTTTTTTTGCTAACCATGAAATAACTTTCATAAAGGCTGTCAGACAATTGAAATTATCTGCTTATATTTAAAAATAATTAAAAAAAACGACTACAGTAAATGCATATATAGAGTAATTATTATTATTATTATTTATATTTTCATTAGTTTATTGTTATTTATATTGATTTTCAGTCCTATTTAATATTTTGTTAAATTTAGCCTTACCGTTCTCAGGAGCTGTTATATCTTGAGACAGTATAATGTAAAAATGTTTTATTCGGTGTTAATTCCATTCTTATCAAAATAACATTTATTAATAAGTGATTGAAGAATATATGTAAAACCAAATAAATGTAAACATCAACCTGTATTACATATCTTTCTACAACAGACTTGTTTAATATCTTCTGATTTATACAGATTTTTTACCCTTTTTAAAAAATGTCCAACAAAGTAAATTAATTCTGTCTAATTTTTTTTTCATACGTCAAATGCGTTGACCGGAAGCGAACCCGGGCCAGATGCTTGGAATGCAGCTATGCTAACCACTAGGCCATCAATGCTTGGCAATTCTGTTTAATTTGTTTTCAATAATAAAATATAAATCAATATTTCGTTCTTTATATTTTTTAAAAATAGTTCTTTTTTTAAATCAGATTTCATTTTTGACTTGTCTAAATTTGACCATCATTTTGGTTAAGAGGAATAAGTCTAATATATCTATTACATTTTAAAAATTTACATTCAAATATTTTGAATATCTTTGACTGAATATAAAGTTAAGATTATTTGTTCTTTTATCTAATAGTTACTAGCTTTTAAATCTAATTAATTTTATGTCCACTGTAGAGAAAATATACAATACAAATATTGATTAATAATTTAAATACAAGAATATTTTAGAAACCTGGAGTCTAGATGTAATATAAGGGATTTGAATACAGACTTTTAAATTTCCTTCAACCATCCAATCTATCACTAACAACTGATACACATGATTACGCACATGTAAAAAAGATAAATGATCTCCAATATACATATTTCATGATGAACCAGCACTCATCACTTGTTGCAGATCATCATCTTCCACCCACATATATAATCAGAGCTCAATTTATGTTAAGATAGAAAATCTTCACACTTTAATGGATAGGCTTCAATCTACTCCAACTCTTCAGCCATCCCTACCATTGAAAGTCTGATAATGAAATACCCAAATCCCTTGTTAAATGCCAATATTATTGTCAGGTCCATGTTGACTTTAAGTCACTTTGTGTTCTCATGTATAGAACTTCTCTATTTAAATACACAAAAGTGGTATGGGCAGGATACAGGTTAAATTTGTAATTATTTAAATACAAGTATATTTTACATACCTGGAGTCTAGTTGTAATATACAGGATTTGAACACAGATTTTCAAGCTCCCTTCAGCCATCCACATTATTTCGTACAACTGATACACATGACTATACAATGTAAAAAAGATAAATAATCTCCATTATATGTATTTCATGCAAACTAGCCCTCATCAGTTGATCCAAATGTTATCTACAAAACATATATGTATAAACAGTGTATGTATTAAGATAGCAAATTTTTACACTTTACTAGAAAGGCATAAATCTACCCCACCTTTCAATTCTTTAGTCATCCATACCATTGAAAATCTGATTACGGAATGCCCAAATTTCTTCTTAATACTGATAATATGTCCATGTTCACATTAAGTCACTCTTCTATCTTATGTATAGGACCGCATCAATTTAAATACACGTAAGAGAGATGGGAAAATGGACAAGATCATATACATGAGGGGTCAGAATGCCTTAAAATCAACATGACAATAATATTGGCATTAACAAGGGATTTAGGTGTTCCATCATCAGACTTTCAATGGTATGGATTTCTGAATAGTTGGAGGGTGGAGTAGATTGAAGCCTATTCATTAAAGTGTGAAAAAGATTTGCTATCTTAATCCAAACCAAGCACTGACTATATATATATATATATGTGTGTGTGTGTGTGTGAAATGATGATCTGGATCAACTGATGAGTGCTGATTTAGCATGAAATACATATATTGGAAATCATTTATCTTTTACACATGTGTAGTCATGTATATCAGTTGTATGAGATAGATTGGATGGCTGAAAAGAGATTAAAAGTCTGTGTTAAAATTCTTTATATTACAATTAGACACTAGATATCTAAAATATTATTTGGATTAAATTATTATGCATTTATCCTGTATCCTGCCCATCCATCTTCTGTGTATTCAAGTGGACAAAGTCCTATATATGAGGGATTTGAGTGACTAAAGATCAACATGGATATGGCAATAATACTGCCATTAACAAGAGATTTAGGCATTTCAATCATCAGACTTTCAGTAGTATGGATGGTGGAAGAGTGGAGGTAGAATAGATTGAAGCCTGTAAATTACAGTGTGAAGATATGCTATCTTGATGTAAACCGAACACTGATTATATATGTGTGGGGGAGATGATGATTTGAACCAACTGCTGAGCACTGGTTTAGCATGAAATGTGTATATTGGAAATCATTTATCTTTTATACATGTGTGTAGTCATGTGTATTGGTTGTATGAGATAGAGTAGATGGCTGAAGGGAACTTGAAAGTCTGTGTTCAAAACATTAACTAAATTTATCAAGCCTCTAGACAATTTATGTGAAACTTCAAGAATTTCTTTTGCTATGCTACATTTCAATTTACTTAAAACTGTTACAACTGGAACATCTTTCCTCAGTACTTTAGGAATTACAAATTATCTTATCTACATAACTTTTAGTTAACATAAAGAAAAGTTTATTTTTATCAAACAAATTATTTATATCTTTTAAATACATTTCCTTTCTTTGTTAATAATTTAATATTTTTATTTTCATTTTTTTTTTTTTTGACATTCTTATAACTTATTTTTCTCATTTAAACTATTTCATTATACTACAAATTAAGTCATATCTATAATAGTCCATCCTTTTTTTTTGTACATTTTATTTCATTATTTTTTTAACCATTGTTTTTAAATGTTTGTTTATTTAGGATAAACTTTGTAATAAATTTATTTTTATTAAATGGATTTTTTTCAAATTTTGTATGGGTATTAGAAAGCAATTACAACATAATATGACAGCAAAATATTTTAGGAATGCCCAGTGATTTATGGAGTCAAATTTAAATGCATTGATATTGCTTTAGTAAATTTACAGTGAAGTGCACAAGAAAGTGGTATATATATATTTAAAAAATCTTACACAAAAAAGTATTTACAGTAAATTCAAATAAAAAATCAAAACAAATCTTAATTTCTCTTCATTCTAAAAATTTATTTTTTAAAAAAGTACTTCTTTTATAAACAAAATAATATTGGAATTAATTTTTACTATAGAATAATTTTCTTTCATAAACATACGATATTATTTTTATTCTTCATTTGTCTTAAAATAGAAATAATTACAAAAAAGATCCCAATAATAAAAAGTTAAAAATAATATATAAAAAAGGTATTTTATAATAAATGCTTTTCTTAGTTGTTTTTTTCTCATGTGTCATAGCATCAGCCAGCTGGGAAGTGAACCTGCTATCCCAGGACAACTGCTTGTAAAGCAGCTGTCACTGACCTCTCGACCACCAATGCTTGACTGCTTTTCTTAGTTTGCACTAAAAACCAAAAATAATTACATTTTTCAACCATATTGGGTTTTTTATATTTACCTTAAAATAAAAACATATGATGTCCAGAAATTAATTAATTAAACCACTAATTTTTATAACTAGTAATTGAATTAATTAATTTCTGACCACCCCATGCTTTTATTTCAAGCTAAATATAAAAAATTTAATTGTAGTTGAAAAAAAATAATTATTTTTGGTTTTTTAATGCACATTAAAATAAAAGCATTAGTATAATATATAATATTTAAATTTGTTTGTTTTATATTTTAGTCCACTGTTAACTTTCTGTACATATTTTAACATTTTACTGATTTTTCACATTTTTTTCTTCTCATTTTTCTCATTCCATTTTGCTACTTAATGCCTTTTTTTTAAATTTTATTTTTTGTTTTTTTCTTTTGTTTCCTGGGGTTACTAAAGCAGCTTTATAATTTTAATGTAAATAATGCCCGTTTCTTATTTAAATTTATCTTAATGAACAACCTGCTACTATTTAATCTTATCTCCCTCCTACAAAAAGTCTGAAAATTGTTTTTTTAAAAAAAAAAAAAAAAAAAAATTAGAATTTATCAATATCCATTTTCTTTCAAACTTCTTATTAACTCTCAAATAATAAATCCATCCAAGTATTCAATTATACATTTTTTTTTATTTTAATAAAGAAATAAAACATATAAGTGATAAAAATATTAGTTATGTTAAAACCAGAGGTTAAAAAATAGATAAATATATAAACCAAAAGACTAAATGAGCAAAATAATTGAAGAACTACAATAATCATATAAATATTTTAAAAAATATAACATGTCATATATTAAAAGTTATAGATATGTTAGTTGAGAATATTAGATTCAAATTTCAAAAAATATTCAAATTAAAAATGGTTATATTACAATAGATTAATCCAAATATTAAAAGAATTTATTAAAAAGGAATATTAAATATGAATTGCCATTTTGTATTGAATTAGAATACTATGGAAAGACATTTAAATCTATAAAATTTAAAAGGTAGAAATGTAGATTTTTTTAGTATATTATCAGCTTTTGAAAAATACTTACTATAATGCAATTGCCTTGGTTAACTCTCCAAAACTTTTTACAGCAGTTTTAGGGGAAATATTTATGATTAAAATAAAAAACCAAAATAATAAAAAAACAGTGGTTATTTATATCATGTAGATTTTAGAGTTGATGTGATTTATTTTTGTAAAATATTTTCGAGTTTCAGAAAATCTAAATAAAGGGTAAAATTTCTAAACATTCTAGTAGCTTTTCAATAAAAAAAATCATTATTTTAATAGTAATTTAGAAAATGTTAACTATTTATACTTTAGGCAGATTTATAATACTGATGAAAATATAATGAATAAAATTAATCATTGAATTAAACTTACATGAACAGCTTTTAGTAAAAATAACTTAATTTTAAAAGAAACTACATGCACATTTTTGAAAAGAAAAAAATTAAATAAGTGCATTCTATTAATTTTTTATTTATGGATAATGCAATATAGAAAGTGCATAATATATAAAAGTGTTTGAAAAAATGCATATTGAGACTAAGAAAAACGAATTTAAAATGAATACATGATAAGAAAACAAATATATTATTGGCATTACTAAAAATATTAAAAAGTTTATATAAGTATAAACATAAACAAATGAAAACATAAAAGTAGGCAGGTAATTGGTGTTTACAGTTTATCCTAAGAAATTAAAATAGATGTATAAAGACACCACATGTGGAGATGATTAAAATGATAGACATTATGGATTAGAAAAGCTAATATTTAAATTTAGTGATTTTTATTTTGCAATGGGTTGATAATTATTGAACTTAGTGATCAAATTATATATGTTTTGAGTCTTAGCATAGCTTCTGGGATTGATGGTTTATTTTGGTGAAAGACATACTCAGTAAGAGCTTGAATCATTTAATTTTGAGCATGGTAGCAATAACAGCACAATAAAAACCACCTAGGAGTATTTTCATTGTAAAGTTGCTAAAATGGGAAATAAAATTATTCCTGGTCTCACAATTTATTTGATATAAAATTATGTTTATGTAAAATTTTATTGCAATCAATAGCTACTATCTCATTTTGAAAGTCAATTATAAATGAAACTTATATTGTATATTATTTTACAGGATAATCATTTTGGATCTTAGTATAGTTATTATGTTTGGTAGTTTTAAGAGAGCTGTGATTGATTAGATTATATATAAGATTTGCACTGTTATATGAATAAGTGTATTTCCATCATTTTTTATTGATATTATTATATGCACCTATAAATCTATTATATATAGATGTTATTAATAACATCCACACTAATATATTTTCTCAAAATAAATGAATAAAGGAACTATAAAAGACAAATGACTCCCAAGAAGAATTTTGTGTCATATCATCACTTATCAGTTGGCCTAGCATTTTGTGATGTACCAAACTTAATCCATTGATTCAGGTCCAGAACCAACTGGTTCACCAGCATCTTGGAGATTTTTTGTGTTTACGGTGTCGTTATTCAATGTGTTCCAAGAAAGAACATCTATAACAGATATTACACATGGACAAAGTGAAATTATATTGAATTATTCCATGTATATGTTTAATTAAAAAAAAAAACAAATATTTACCGAGATTTAAAGTTTATATCTGTAATAGTGATAATTTCTAGTTTAATAAATGATGAGTGAATTGAAAATTGTGGATGAACTAAGTTTCACCCTTATAAATCAAAATTAACAAATATTTATACATGCACACACTATATTAAAAGTAAATATCTATCTAGATGCATGCATATACTTAGATCTTTTAAATGTATATTTGGTGCATGCAAACACAGTTTTTTTTTTTTAAAAAAAAAACACAATAAATTTTTTTAAATAATAAAATATACTGTGTATAGTTGTCTGAAAAAAAAATTAAATTCAAATTTTTATCAGATTATTTCATTAAGAAAATGTTACGACAGAGGTATGGATTGGATTATTCTATTATATGTTTTAAAGGCAACTTATTAAATAAATGGGTCTTACTAGTTCTTACTTATGGATCTGAGGTTTGAACATTTAACAAAAATGCAATTCAAAAACTTTAGATTACTTAAAAAATATGGAGATATATATGTTAGAAATAACAAGAAGAAATTACAAATAAAATATATAAATTAGAGAACAAAAAATATTATGAGGATTATTGAAAAAAATAAAAGAATGAAATGGAGTTGGCCTGATACATATTGCTAGAAGAAATGATAACAGATTTTATAATAGAAGTATAAAACTGCACTGAAATAGATTTAAAAAACCTAAAAAGAGATCACATATTTGAAGGATAGATAAAATAAGTAAGTTTAATTGTATGCTATGGAGAAGAGAGGATAAATATCAGAGAAACAGGATTAAAACTAGGAGAAACCTTTATCCATCAACTGATAATAGATGAAAACGATGATGATAATATTTATTAAGTAATAAGAAACCATTTTAATTATATGCTTCCGAGATCTTTGGCAACTGTAATCATCTAACTTTTTTTTTATATATGTCAAATGCGTTGACCGTGAAGCGAACCCGGGCCAGCTGCTTGGAAGGCAGCTATGCTAACCGCTAGGCCACCAACGCTTGACTAACCATCTAACTTAACACCCACGCAAAAATGGACTTGTAAGATTTATGGTCAAAACATTTTTATAAAGAAATAATGTCATTATTTACAAGACATTTATTAACGATTCATGTCGCATTTAAAAATATTTTTTAATTCAAGCATATTCTAAATTAATAGAACAAATTTTTTGTAGAATATATATATAATATAGTAATTTATAAAAAAATATAGTTTTTTTATAAATTAAAAACCATTTATATATATAAAGTATATTAGTCTCCTTATTGTTTTTTTTTTTTTTAAATGAATATCTAAAGTTCTACAACCATTTCTTTTATGCAAATTTTGCTACATTTTTATTTTATGTAAATTTTCATTATAGTCACTTTGTCAGTCTTTTTATTAGTTTAGCGCTGAAAAAACTATCGGGTTATTTTCATTAAGATTACGACAAAATGAAAGATTTTATCAAAATTCGCGCGCCTCGTAAAATGAGTCTAGCAATTAAGTTTGTCTTAGAAAGATTAACCGTTGACTGTGTTCAGTACGGAGTCAAAAACGTTAAAGAAGCTATAGCTAATGAATCAACTAGGCCTATATCACTAATCATTTTCCCTGGAAATAGGCTATCTCATTGTTCTGTAGACAATATTTTAGAAAAACTTCCAGCACATATTCCTTACGTATTTTGGGAGACGGAAGAAGATATTTCATATATTCTACGTCCGGCTTCCAACCATGGCTTTTTATGTGTAGCTGTATTAAAAAATGAAACTATTGGTGAATACGTTAAAAACGCAATTGATAGCGTTGCAAAGGCAACTAAAGCTCTTATTGAAAATGAACAGAATATGGCACTAATTGTAGAACAGTTTAAAGAATTTAAAGTAAAAGACAAAAATTTAGAGCCGCCACAGGAAGAAAGAATAAAACGTATATCACCCCGCAAGAACGCATACGACACAGCAGAAAATCCGACAGAAACCAAAGTAGCAACAAGTGTTACTGAAGCCAAAATAACACCCGAAAATACTACTAAAATTAAAATAGAAATAAGTGATACTGAAGACGCAAAAGCAACAGATAGTATTGAAACTAACTTCAGAGAGTTGCAAGACGAAACTACTTCAGGTGTTGATTAAAATTACTCTTAATTTATATTAACAAAAATTAATATATTTGTTCTTTAACTTCTGATGTTTATATAACATTATTTACATCCAAAGAATATTTAGCAAATAGATTCTTTAAACAGATTTTTAATTTTTTTTTTTTTTTTAACAATAAATTTTGTGAATAATAGAATTATTGTTTTGTGAAATATTGTTTTAAATTGTATATATATTGGACATAAATTAAAATTATAAAAAATATTTAATAATTTTATACACATTTATATATGTTGAAAGCACATGAACATTATATATAATGGATACTGAATTCAAGTTTCAAATTCAGATGAATTCTGCAGGTGGTGGATGATGAAATTATCTTCATATATAAATATTATCAACGAATTATTAATCAGCAGTTGTCTATCAAAAATATGCAAAGGTTATGTTACTGGTTCATCAAAGACTATAAATTATTTGATATGTTCTGTTACCCAGTCTATTTTGATTATTTTTGTATTCTTATTTAATCTAAATATCTTTATTCATTTAGATTAGTGCAGAGTTTGACCATCATGAGACTATTACATCATCAGTCATTTCTTTGCTCCAAATATAATATTGAGATTATACAGTTTTATCATTAATTACAGTACTTTTGAGTCTTTGTTTGTATGCAACTACATGATCGATATCAACTATACTAAAGCTCAGCATTTAAAAAATATTATGAAGATAGATTTAGCAGACAGAGATGAATTTGAAAAATAAGTTTAATTTGGAAAATAACTATGATTGGACAACTGTTTACATTATCTTGCTGCTATTTCATAAAATCTCACTAGATTACATTGCTGTAAAATTTCTCATTAAGTAATAAAATAATAATAATATCAGTAATATTAGATATGGTGTTGGGGTATTTCAGGAACATTTCTGCTGTGAAAACTAAAAACCAACATGTAAAATAACAGGTAAACAGAAAATAGACCAACATGTTCTACATGTGGATGCATTTGTGATTAACAGATTGTTTTATATGGTCATCACAAAACTTATTTATAGAGTATTTTTTGTATTTTTATATTGGACTATTTCCACCATCTAATATGTGTGTTGAATGTCTTTAGAAAAATTTAACTTTATTTAAATATTCCAAATACATTCAACTGTTAGTAATAGCACATCAAACAAGTTAGTATATGCACAACGTTTGAGAGTTATTATTCTCCCCTCTTCTTTAGGTGTTACTGGCCTGATCAATGACAGTATTAGCATGGGATTTGAACCTGGGTCCTTAGATTCTTGAGTATTGAATTTTAAGGTAACACTCTAACCAACTGAGCCTAAGGACCCAGGTTCAAATCCCATGCTATTACTGTCACTGGTTAGGCCAGTAACACTTAAAGAAGAAAGGGGAATAATACCTCTCGAAACATTATGCATATAATAACCTGTTTGATGTGCTATTACTAACAGTTGAATGTATCTGGAATATTTAAATAAAGTTAAATTTTTCTAAAGACATTCAGATGATGGAAATAGTCCAATATAAAAATACAACTAGAACACCATCATCACAAACCTTTAGGAAAACCCTCATTTCTAGAGTAGTTTATTTCCTTTCTCTCCTTTCTTTATTGGAGATGGAATTATCATAGTTATTTATGAGTGGTATTTGTATTATTATTGTTGTTATTATTATTATAATTAATATTAATATTAATAATAATAATTATTATTAATATTAATAATAATAATAATTATAATAATAATAACAACAACAAATTTAAAGATGACAAGAGTTGATAGTAGATATTTTAAATAATATATGGTTCCTTTATAACACATTTCTAATTGTAATACAAATTGGAGAAGACGGAAAAAATATTAATTAACAACTGTTCTTAATAAAGTTTCATATTATCAGTTGGCATTTTAGTAATATTAAGCATGGTGACATAAACTTAAATTACTTCTTTTTTTTTAATGTAAAGCAATATATTTAAACCAAATAAGCAATTTAAAAAACTATTTCAATGAATAAATAAATGAACTCTATCAGATAATTATGCCAATCTGATGTTAGCTTCTTCATCTTAGCATGAAAATATCTGAATAAAATCTTTTCTTCAAGATATTTAAAAGGTAGATTTTTTATGACTTTATTTTTCATTATAATTTTATAATACAAGTGTTTGAGAATTGAGAGTTCCATGTGATGTCATTATTTCCATCTGATTGGCTGTCACGTATGCATGTTTAAGGCGTATCTGTTGAAGGTTTTAGCTTTCACGTTATTACAATATTATCTATTTGCGCTTAATAAATTTGATATAATACAAGTCTAAATAATTATCATTTATCTTTTTAATAAACTCAATATTTTAATGGTAGTTAATTTGGCATAAATATAATAATTTCCTTAAAAAATAAAAGTAGTGTTAATACTAATGAAAATAACAGCTAAATTGTTGAAGATAATTATTACAGCAAAAGTTCAAATTTAGGTAATGCTTTTGTATAAGAATAAGGTAATATACTTTTCTTTATGTGTGCTCTGTTTTTCATTAGCTTCTGACAATTGCTAGAGTTTTTGCATCTTTATAAGATTTATTGTTTGATGAGCCAACTAAACATACATTTTAATGTCATAGTGCTACAATAGATAACTTTTTATTCAGCCATGGAGATGATGAAAAATCAAACTTAAAACTTTTAATTTGACTTTAAAAAATAATAGTTAAATAAATCTACTCAATTTAATTCAAAACTAAAATGAAGTGAAGTAATTAAAGAATAAGATTATTTTTATAATAGTGTATGTGTTTCTTTTATACCCATACCTACATCAAGGTTTTCCACTACATTTCATATAATGTTACAGCAGAGAACCCATCTCTTCCCAGTATTTTATCATAATATATAAATTATTAGTGTATTTTTATCATAATATACAAATTATTAGTGTATTTTTGTCTTTCACAAGTGATTAATTTGACCTTATCAATTCAGACTATTCAATCCAATAATGAACATTGTTAATAACAATTTAGTTATTGAATAAATAATTTTTTTAACACTAATAAATTATTACCTATATTTATTAAATCAAATATTTTAACAACAAAAATATACACTTTTTCTTAGACTATTTAAAATCTTTTTTTAATATTACAATTATTAGATGTAATTTTTTTAAAATAGTATTACTTTTAATAACCATTTAAACTTCTCAATTCTTTTACATGCATGCTCTAATGTTTACACACATCCACATACACTAGATATAACTATTATTTTAAAACAATGAAAATAAATTAATGACTAACACTTAACAATGATTTAAATTGACACATATCCCAGATAGTTATACTTAATATCTCTAACTTCTGATTTTAAACACTCTTATACAAACTAACAAAGAAAGATCCTAACAGAGTTAAATAACCATTTTTATACAGCATAAAATAACTTTGTTCATTGCATTTGCCTGAAACATAGCAAGTTTTAAGTTAATTTTTCTTTAGATTCAAGCTATTAATTTTAGTCTTTAAGCAAATATTAAATAATCTAAATATTTTTAAATAACTAATAGATAAATAGGCTAACTAAATTATTTTAATACAAAATATTGATACATTTAGTTTAAGACTTTATTATAATAATACTAATAAGGAAATTTATTTATTATAATCTTTATTTTTTTTAACATAATAGAATATATATGTAACCTATAGGGCCAAATATATTATTACAATATATATGATATCTGATCCATATTATTAGTAATCTTACCTTTTTTCTTATTTTCCTTTGATCCTTTCATTACATTTGTATTTTTTTTGACATGCAATCTGTAATTGGCCTGTGGCTATAAATATGTAGATTAAATAAATAATTGGAATTCTTATTATTATTATTAAAATAAAGATATAAAGGTCAAAGTACATTCCTTTAATTCATCATGTCAATTCATCTAATTACTAATAAACTTAAAATTCATTTTCTCATTAAAAAATTCTGTAAGAAGTTCAATGTGTAGCAATTTATTCATATTCTCATTATGTAAACTGAAAAACACATTACATGAAATAGTTCTGATAGAATTTCTACATTAGCTTTTAAAAACTCATTTGTAGTACACTTTACATTCATTTAAAGTACAATTTTTTACTGATATAAATATAAAATAAATTATAACAATTACTATTATTAAGTAAGCCAATATATATGCAAGAAAATGTGGAGTAAAATAATTTCATGTTAGCTGAAAGGAGACCTTTGATGTATACTTGAGTTCTTAAAAGAATCAAGCAAGGCAAATACCCACTATTTACTTCATACATTCATGAGATATTTGAAATTAAACACTTAATTTTTCTTTGAATTTTAAAGGAAATGAGCAGGACAAATTTGTAATGCTCTCTCCATATATTTTTGATGCTGCAGCTGTTATTACTATATAATTGTTTAAATAGTAAACAAAGACAGAAGACCTATTCACTAAAAAAATATTTAGTGTGGTGAGTTTATTGGCTTTTTTTTTACTTCTGACTTTAATCAAGAAATACCCTGCCTTTTTTTCACAGCTGGTTAATAATTCTTAACTGATATATCAGTT
Source organism: Epiperipatus broadwayi (assembly GCA_028023455.1). Classification (NCBI taxonomy): domain Eukaryota; kingdom Metazoa; phylum Onychophora; class Udeonychophora; order Euonychophora; family Peripatidae; genus Epiperipatus; species Epiperipatus broadwayi. Next base: position 2,195,294 of record JAQFVV010000142.1, on the reverse strand, counting down.
GAGTTTATTTTGGAGAGAAAATAAATGTGCTTTTGTGTGTGAATATTTTTTAAACAAAGACCTACAACCATGAAGGATAAAGCAAAATTATAGTTCTTATTCCCAAGAGGTGGTATAAGTCATTATCTAAGATATCAATTGGTGGCTGAATGTACAGTATTCTTAAACTGCTCCTGAAATGTAAATCACTTTCAAGTTTATAAAGTTATAAGAAAAGATAAAGAGACAATTGATTTAAAAAATGGACATGTGTTTTACACAAAGGTATAAGAAGTGAAATTCATTATAACTAAAAAGTGAAAGAATGGAAGTATAGAGATTGATGGTATATCAGACTGAAAGGCAAAATTAATAATTGAACTTAATAGAAGATATCAAATGTAATGTAATGGTCCAGGTTTTCCACCAGAAGAAGGAGAGTGCATCTAACCATGGTAAGATCTAAGGTCTTTGAGTAGGATGCTAGGAGTAACACAATGAAGTAATAAATCAATGATCATATCCACCTCCAATGGGCTAACTCTTATTTACTCAGTAAATCTAGATACAATTTAGGCTAGTTCATGCATACTTCACACCTATTCAGATTCTACTACACCTCAGTATTTGAAACTAGGGAGAAGGTTGTCTTTTACTCTCTTCACAGGTGAATTTATTTTGTGTAGCAACTAAGTTTTTATTGGCTTAAGATACATCAAACCCTATTGCTTTGTTATATATTATAATGCATGTATATATATATATATATATATATATATATACTTACTTGAGAAAATTGATGAATGAGTATATGAACAAGCTTGATAAACCAGAGACCAATTTGATTTAAAACACATTAACAAATTTTATTAATAACAAATAAAAATTGAAATTCTATTCACATAGCCAAAAATGTGCTTATATGTATCCCACATGCATCTCTACCATTTCAATGACTAAATTATTCATTACACCAAACAATGACTTTGGTAGATATGCATTAAGACACTCCCTATTTACAAAGTGAATAAGATTAGCTAAGATACAAAAATAAAATAAAAGAAAAAATATTTCATTGTCATAATAGTTGCAAAGCTAACTAATTATTTACAAGATTATATTTCAATATGTCCAATAGCTCCATGATCCAATTTCTGATGGAGAGATCTTCTTTGGGACTCCACCTACATACAAGTTTTCTGAAATATACAGAAAAAGATTTTCACGCAAGAATGATAGTCATTTATACCAAATAAACTGAATGTAACTATTGTTAGTTAAACATAAATAAATAAACAAACAACATAATTATGTCCTGTACCAGTGCATGAAAATTAATATGGAGGAGTATCAAAATTCTTACTTCATCTGATGACTGAATATCAAGTTGCTATAGAGGTGTTTTTTCCATATATCAAATGCATGACCAGGAAGTGAACCAGCGCCAGCTGCTTGGAAGGCAGCTATGCTAACTGCAAGCCACCAACAATTGACAAGCTATAGAGATGTTTGACCTAAATTTTATTTACAAAAACAAAAAAGATTTTTTAACTTAATAAATCTTCCCTCCTCTGAACTACTTTACTTCTTATTGTCTTCTGACTGCAAACATGCTGAGCTTCCAAGTGCAAAATTAATGAAAGTAGAACTTTACAAACATATATATATAGCACCCAATAATTTTAATCTTGTTTAAATCCTCCTGATTAAAGTCTGTGATTTTTATGTTAATGTCCCTCATGGATACAATACATTCTGGAAAATTCTCCATCATTCAGCCAGATTCTTTGGCAATGCACTTGATTGAGGGTGTTTCCATTTCAAACTTCTCTCTCTTCCCAGATACACTCAAATACTTTTAATAAGGTGTTAGGCATTATTCTAGGCATTATTTGTACAAGCAAGTTATATCATTATGTTTTATGGCAATTAATGTAGCCCTTCAGGTCTATGGTGCGTCTAGCTAGCAAGTGTACATTGTTTAATAATTTATAAAATAGAATTAAATTTTACTCAGTTTATTATCTGGTATTTAGTAAGTTTATGTAAATAGAATTAAATTTTACTCAGTTTATTATCTGGTATTTAGTAAGTTTATGTGAAAAAAAATTCTACCTCATCATTTTTGAGTATGTACTGATAATAAAACTTTTCTTTTTCTTTCTGTTCAATTGAACACAGTCTTTTGTTTCTGTCTATTGATGCAAATTTATTTCAGTTCTTTTATGACAATGCTAAAGTTTTGTTAACTTTTGCCATGTTAAATATTGATCACGATTTGCTTCAACTTCTAATGCTTCAAAATTTTCACAAAAGAGATAGTATTTCTGAATACATCATTCATTTTGTTCTTCATTCTAATGTTTTATCTTAAGATGTTTACTGCTTATGGTTATCATATCATTTGGCAATATATGAAGGAGAACAGAAATTAACTGAGTTTGTTCTTTTACACTGCACATCGTTTTCATTGTTTAGAATACTCACATTTCTGATTTTCTTTTTCATCATTATATATATGTCTATTCTTGTGCAAATTAATGGATGTTATAGAAATTTCTAACAAAATTATGTCATTAAATTTCATAGCAAAATTACATGATAAAATTCTATGATAAAATTCCACTCACATTTTCTAACACTTGGTTGCTTATATAGTGACTTAATCTCAGGTCATCACCATGTCTACTAAATCTCTGATTCACATCATAATATTTACACATTAACAAACAATACATTATTGGTCTATATATATATAAATCCACAAGTAAAATTTTTTAAGGATTTATATAAGAATGTTTTTAATCTTTCATTCTACGTTCCAAACAATATTAATAAATTAGTCAATAATTCTAAGGATGACATACCTGTCAAGCAAAAAAGTAATGTCATATATCAAATTTTTTGTGATTGTATGCTGTCATATATAGGTGAATCTAGGTGCAGTATTGAGAAAAGATTGAAGGAACACGAATTGTTATATAAGCGTGTAAAAAATAAAAATAATGGTGATTTAATATCTCCTTCGGTTTTCTTTGATCATGAAAAAACATGTAAATATAAATTTAAATTTAATTTTGAAAATGTGAAAATTCTTTATGAAGAGAGAAACCATAGTAAAAGAAAAATTAAAGAGGCAATTTTTATAAACAGGAATAAAATGCATTTAATAAATCGACAAGCTTCTAACATTAAAATACAAGATTCGTGGAATTAGAATTGATGACGTTTGCTTCCGCTTTTGGTTTTTGAATTTAATGGCAGTTGAGGCAGGTTAGAAAGTAACCGAAAGTACTTCTGCAGATTTAAGGATTGTTTGTAATTATTTTTAAACCGTTAAAAATATTATTTCAATTATAATTATATATATATATGTGAAATAAATAAAATATCCTTTAATTAAAAAGAGTATTGTAATTATAATTGAAATAATATATATATATATATATGAAAAGTTTCTCTGTTTTAGCTTTTATTTTCCAATAAAAACAAGCATCTACTTTATTTTAATACTATCTGGGTTTGATACATATTAAAGCAAACTTCAAGTGTGTATACTGTTATATGTCTGTTTGTCTAAAAATAATGACATCATATGTCTAAATTATTCTCTCAATGGGTGTTTTTTATGCGTTTAATTTCAATGTTGTGGACGTTTAAGGATTGGTTTGGATGGTTGTGAGCTACCCTTATAGCAGATAATTCAGGTTTATGCTCCAGTAAGTTCTCATGGTGATAAAGAAATAGAGAATTTTATATAGTGCTTTTGATCATGCAAATAACATCAAAAATTATCAAGAGAGACTTTAATGTTAGAATTGTGTAGTGAGTAAATTTGTCTATAGTAACAAAAATGAAAGAGAACATAGACTTGATGAATTTGTAGAAAGAAAGTTGTGAATTAACAAGTTCTGTTTTAGAAAAATCTTAAATGGAAATACCTAAATAAAGATATAACAGAATTGGATTATATTTTGATTGAGAGAAAATAATCATTTCAAAGTTGAAAGGTTTTAATAGATTCAACTCAGGTTCATTGAATAGTGAGATATAAGATACATGCCATTGCAAAACTAGAAAGACAAAAACTCAAATGAATTTATTTATAATATGTTAATCATTTAAAAATATAAATAGACTTTGAAGACAGTCCAAAACTTATCTGAGATCAATAAAAAAAAAAAGAAGTAATCCTTTGCTAAGAATGACACCAAAGGTCTGCTGGTACAATAACAAATAATTCTTCAATCAATTTCCAGTTGATACAAAACAATATATGAATAAAAAAATATGAAAATATTTAAAAAGAATTAGACTAATTGAATATCTTCAGTTTTATAAAATGATAGAAAAAAGTTAAAATCTTGTCAAGCATTGGTGATCGAGAGGTCAGCGACAGCTGCTTTACAAGGAGTTGTCCCAGGTTACCAGTTTTGCTTCCCAGCTGATGCTATGACACATGGGAAAAAAAGTTAAAATCTTATAAAATATAACTGATTTGTAAAAAAAATTGTAGCAGAGAGTACAAGCTTGAAAAGTATAAAACAATATCTAGATATTGAAAGAAAAGCCATTTTAGTTAAGCAAAAAAAATGGGTCTAATACCAAAAAAATGACATCATGAAATGTGTGAAAAAGTTCTACAAAGAATTATACATATACAAACAAAATAATTACTACAATATCTACATCCTCTGAATTGCCAATCATTTTAACTTGAGTGGGCAAATGTGTATTTAAATCTGTAAAGAGAAAACTCGTGGAAATAATGGGAAGAAATGTATAAACGATAAAGAAATACCAAATAATGGAAAGAATATAATTGTAATATTGTTTTTTTTTTAAAAAGTAATAAAAGTTAGAAATTATAAACCCATCAGTTTTTTATCAGTTCTATACAAAAATTTTACCGTGATAAATAATTACAACTTATCTTTAGTGAACTTTCTATATAAACGAAAAAAAATAGCTGCCTTTAAATGTATTTTTAGCATAATGGTTTACATTCAAGTAATGAGAAAAGTTATAAAAATAACTAATGAATATGAATTATTTTTTTGGATTTGTAGATTATGAAAAGGCATTTGTTTCTATAAGCATATTTATATTGATTAACTTTAAACTATCAATATATGGATTCAGGATATTATTCATATTTGTGAAAATATAAAATACAACAGCATTTGATTATATGGTAACAAGTAAATCAACATTGTTAAAAATATATATAACAAAACTTTTTTAATAGAAATTTTACAAAGAAATATTCTATGGAGTAAAATGGAAAGCTAAGAAAATAAAAATATAGGAGATTATTTAAACCATCTAGATTTTTCAGGTGATGTGATTGTTATTATAATATAAATGCTTCAACATTTCAATAAATATTAGAAAAGTTAGTAGATGAAAAAAGGACTAAAGATAAATTCTAAAAGACATAAGTAATGTTCAGTTGATTTTCTCACAAGAAGAATATAAATTGTTAATCATAAAAAAGATTAATTACTAAAAATATTTTAGTCATATTACTAAAGCAGATGGAAGCATAATGAATGAAATTGATCATAGTGGTAAACTTGGATGCAGTTCCTTTGATAGAAATAATTTAATATTAAAAAAACAGCCTATATATTTGAAAAATAAACTTTTTGATAGATGAATTTTATCAATTCTTTCTTACAAATCAAAAATTTGGAGATTAACAATAAACAATAAAGTCACTTCAAACAATTCATTGAAGTATTGATGAATTTATATTGAAAAAAAAAACAAGAAAACAAATTCAAAATCGATAAGAGAACAACAGGTATCACTCACATTATTGAAATAGTTAAGAAATTAAAATAGAGCTGATGTGGAAATAATGGCTGGACAGTAAAAATCTTAAACTGGACCTCCAGAGATTGTAAAAGACCTAGAAAAGATCACATGTAAGACGAATGGATAAATTTGAGTAGTTAATTGCTATGATATAAAAAATAAAATCTATGGGGCAGAGAAATTAGAATTAACATTGGAGAGACCTTCACTTTGAAATATATTGATAATGGTTGAAAATAAAAATGATATAGAAGAATTGTTAGCAATTATATGTTATGATAAAATGATGTACCAAGAGTTTAAAATTTTAGTATTAAATATTAATTTGTCTTTTACAGTACTCAATCCTCTAAACAGTCCCATTTAATTATTTAAAAGTAAATTGTAACCATCTATTAACATCAAAAAATCAAATCATTCTTTCTCACTATGAATTTTGAAACTCTTTTCAGATGACAGAAATTAAGTGAAAGTACTTCTGTGGTTTATTATAGTTATCTATAAAATATATTATCACTGTTGCTACTTAATTATTTTTATTACAATAACTATTCTATAATGGACATTTTATTTACACATTTATTGCGATTTTATAGATTTCAGTGTATATATATATATATATATATATATATATATATATATATATATATATATATATATATATATATATATATATATTCTACTCTCTAATGGTTACAGTAAAATATTATATATAAGGTTTTACATAAGGGAGTCACTAATAAAATTAATAGAAGACTATCTAGATTACCTTTTCCACTAGCAAAAAAAATATTATTCCCCATTGAATTAAAAATTGATACATAACAATGGATAATGTTATTTTCAAATAACTAATAATGATTCTAACACAACTGAAATAAAACAACTATATAAAAATAAATATTTTCTTTAGTATTGAACCGTTTTTACCCTATATTAGGGCCTTTTAAAAATTCACTTTTCTAATAGAATGTGATTGTATTAGAGAAGTGTATTTTGAAAAAACCCTAATATAGGGTGAAAACTGGTTCAATAATAAAGAAAATATTTATTTTTATATAGTTCTTTTCTTTAAGTTGTGTTGGAATCATTATTAATTTAAAACTGAGTACATTTAGAATACCAAGGTGTGTGAAATTTCTGATCACAGTATCTAAGAAGCTATATGTATCAATCAAATAGATGTATTGGTGTTAGCGTTGAGGTATATAAAAATAGATTCTATTAAAAGTTCATTACATCAACTTTTACATTTTATTTTTTAGCAATTGATCACACATCTTACTTTGATAATATTAAAATACTATCTAATTTGGAAAAATGTGATTTAAGAATTATGAAAATCTAACTGAAATATTAAAAAGACCAAATAGTTTAAACAGATGTGATGAAATACATTGCATTCCAGTCTTATGGAAACAAATTACTTTATCTCTTTCTTATAAAATCAAAATCAACTAATTGTAAAGCATAAAAAAGCAAAAAAATGTTAATCCACCTATTTTTATTCATCTGATATGTATGTGAATGATCATTTTTTGATTCACGTACAATCTCATTGTTGTTTAAAACATAACAGATCTTCATTGAAATCTTAGCCTTGTCAAGAATGGATGTTATTTCATGAAAATGATGGAAATTAAAACAAAAATATAATACATGGTATAATTCAAGACTTTATTTTCATTAAATAATGGTGAAAATATTCATTATAATTATAATAATATATATATATATTCTATCACACATTCCTTAAACATATGAATAAAATTTCTGAAAATGACAAATGATTCTCAAGATATGTATTTTGTGCTGAATCAACTCACAGTAGTTGACTCAGATTCTATCTTCATCATTTGTTTAGTATTTGTAAATAGAAATTATTACAATTTTATGTGTCAAACTTTCTGCTCTCAAAATTTTGACACCAATCACTTCTTTTAAATATATTAATGAGTATTACTAATCATTTATTAAGATATTAATTATGCTTAGCCTAGATATAAACTTTTTAAAGTTCTGTGTAAGAAATAATATCTTTATTTTTATAAAGTATATATGGATGTGATGCACTGTGACTTCTCCGTATAAGGAGAAGTCAGGAATCTTTCAGCAACTATGTCCTGAGAAACCTGTTAGCCATAGTTTAATATCTTCCAATACACCACCTTCTCACACAACATGAATTAAATTTCTACCTATGTAAATGACTTGTTTAAGAGAGAACAATTAAATTTTCAAATTTTTTTTTGGTTTTTATTAGAGCATCATAATTTCATCTCTACCATATCACAAGTATTTGCCAGTATAAACATTTAGTTAGTCATTGTTAAAACTTTCAAACACCACTGCTATTCATTATTATTCGGATAATAAACTTGATTTTTCACAAAGTTAGATAGTTTGTAAATGCACATCATATGATAATAAACAAAGCATAAATAGTCAAAAATCTTGATAATGTTCTTCTTGGACTGTTACCATGTGATATATTTTTAGATATATTTAAAACTTCTGTTCCATTACACATTGACATGAACAGAAGAGATCTATAAAAGATAATTAATCCTAAAGATGTGCATTTTACACTGAATCAGTACTCATTACTTAGAATCAAGTCACGGTCTTTTTCATATGTCATCTTTTGTTCTGACTAAAAAAAATATAAATGTATAGTTACCATTAATATTGATAACTTTCAAATGATGCTCATTCGCGAACACAAGATTTTAAGCTCATAGTTTTTTCTTATAGTGGAAATAAAAACATTCACATGAATGATTTATTATATTTATGATGTATTATCAAAATCGTTTTTAAAAAACTGATATGATATTTTGAATGATTTCTATATTTTCTTTTCTAAATAATTTTGTTACAATTGAGTCATTTCTTAAAATCAGTAATGTAAATGTTTTTAGTACCCATCTATATACATTTATCTAATGGGAATATTTATTATAAAAATTTAAAAGAGATTTTATCTGAGATATAAAATAGGTCCAATAATTAAGTGCAAAACAAAGTCATTATCTGATCTTTAAATTATTCTTAGACAAAAACAAGCAAGATATTGCTGAGGAATTGTATTTTGGGGCATGAAAATTTATTCGTTATGCATATCATTATTATATAACATTTGTATACATAAGATAAAATTAAATATGAATAATTACGCAAAAATAATTATATAAATAATATAATCAAATGTGCAGGAATTAAATTGATACGCGTACATGCAGTGATATAAAAATAGCTAAAATGAATAATAAGTTGTATGATAAATATTATATTATAATAGTTTTATATAGACACACATTATATATATATATAAACATTTACTAAACAATAACAGCTATCTAATTTATTGCCATCTACAGTCAGGTTCAATAATCAGGAATTATCAGATCGCTATTCTTTTAAATCCTACTTCTAGATTAGTTTTGGATTTTGGATTTATCAAAGTGGAATGAGACTCAAAGCTGAACCTAATGCAGATTAAGCAGTTAACAACCACTTTTTAACTCAATTTTATTATTCAAGTCAAAAGAGTAAAATTTAATTGTCTTAATCTTCTGAACTTAAGCCAACCTACTTTTCTAATTATATATATATCTGACTTCATATCAGTAGTGATATATTTTAATACCTTTATTTTTTATTAACTATAGGCATCCCTCCCCCCCCCCCGCCCCTAACTTGAAATAATAAAAGCAAAAGTCAGAAATCACTCTAGTAATGATGATTTATTAATATGTGGTTATTACTGATTACTCCACCTTATTATAGGTGACACTAATATAGAAAACTGCTCTTGTTTTATTCCAAGTTGTATAAAGAATTAAATATTTTATTGTTATTAACATTTTTAGACAGGAAAAAAAGTGCTTAGATTGAATAAAAAACTGAGGGTATTAACAACACATGGTTATTAACTTGAAGTCATATTTATATAATTGTTCAAGCAGGTTGGTCAGTTTAAAAATCTTAAAGTATTAACTTTAATATTAATAAAACATAGGAATGGTGATTTCTAAATATATAAACTACATTACTACACAATTTAAATCTTAAGCCTCCTTGATAAAGGAAAAATCAAAAACTGATTCGTGGATGGAGATTTTAATAAACTATCATAAGATAATTATCACTTTGTCAGTTTTTCTAAAATATAACATTAAAGCAAAGTATTGTTCTAGTTTTATTAAATATTGTGTAAAATTAAAAATTAAGTAATTTTTTATTATTAAATTAATTTTTATAACTATTTTTTTATTTATAAAGAACTATGAAAACCTTGCTACTGAATATGTAATATTTATATGCAAATATATTCCTATTTCTTACACAGCGAAATTATTATCTTAATGCAATTTTTGTGTAGAGAACCATTTCAGTGGTAAATGTTATAACATGTAAAAAACAGTTTGTATATCTGTAAGAAGTATTTTATATGATTGGTACAGATTATGATAATTAAATATAACTTATTCAATTTAATATTTTAAATCTCTATAAATACAGATTTTTGATTTGTCAACAGAAATATGGCAGATTGAAAGTTCATAAATTTAGATTCAAAAAATATGAATAACATAAATGATCAGTTTTATTCTATTAGATATACAGCTGCCTTAGTGCATTATTTATAGTTACAGTATGATACCAGTATCTTCTAGAATTGAAAAAGAATTTTGGATTTACCATATATATGGAAAATTAAAAGTTATTAAAGGCAAATAAATTATTAACTGCCTTTCACAGTATAATACTAATCATAGAGTCACAATATTATTATTATATTCTGAAGAATATTTATTAGACTACAGCAGCAATGATTAAATTACATGGTGACATTAAAATGATTAACAATGATACAGCTGTACAACAGGGTAATTCCATATTTCCAAACTTCTTATAACACACAAAAAGTATTTGTAGAATAAACTAAAAAGTGAAGAGAATGAAAATACATGGATCTTATTTAAGCATTCTAAATTTTACAGATGATGTGATAGTTTTGCCAGCAATACTTTGCTACTTCAGAAAATGTTACAATAATTGATCAAGTAAAGTATGACTAAAAATAATTTGTAAAAAAAAACTTAATGTTCAACTATTTCTTACATAAAAAGAAAATAATAATTATTAATCATGAATTAGAAAAAAAATAATAATTATAAATACTTTGGCCAGACTATTAATACAGATTGCATAAAATTAATTGTAGTTTTAAACTTGAACTAATTGCTTTTTATAAAAATAACTTAATGTTAAAAAGAAAATGCACATGTATTCAATAAGAAAGGTTTTTAATAGATGCATTTTCCTTGTTATTACATATAGATTGAAAGATTATATAATTAAGAGAGATACAAATGCTTCAAATCATTCAATAAAATATTGTAAAATATATGTTAAAGTAAAAAAAAAGGATGAACAAAAACTAAATAATTGAATAAAAGAACACACAGTTATCATTAACATCATTGAAAAAATGAAGCCAATAAAATGAAATGTGACTGAAGTTATTATTAAAATAGATGATAATATATATATATATGCAATTGAAATTGGATCCCAAGAGATTGTAAAAGATTATTTGTGAGATGGGTTGAGAAAATAAGAAAGCTCACTATTGTGATAAAGATAAAAAAGCTATAAATCAGAAAAACTAGACTAGACATGAAAATATTTTCATCTTGCAGTAAATCAATAATAGCTGAAAGAGATGATGATTATGACTTTAAAGTACCAATGGAACATGATAAAAACAGTTACCACCAAAAAAAAAATGTATATTTAAAATTGTAAAAATTCAAATGAAAGTCATAATATAAATAAAAATTTAAAGCAAAGTTATCCATATGAAATAAACTTTTGGTTTTAAAGGAAATTATATTCCAAAATAATTTTTTAATGCCATTTTTATTTACCATTTATTTTAAAATTAATAAAACAAGTTATTATTCTTTGATGAAAAAATTTAAAAAAATATTTAAATTTCAAAACAAATTATTAATAAAGATTTGGGGGAGCAAATAAATTTTTGTCTTTTTTAAAAAAGCAGAGGAAAAGTAGGTGCTAACTATCATTTTTTAAATTCAAAACTTGATTTATTATTATTATTGCTTCACATAAAAGTTGAACGTTTGTGTTTTTTTTACTCCATACATTTTAAATAAATGTTTATGCTGTAATAAATGATGATCATGGAATATTTATTCATTGTATATTTGTATTTATTATCAATAAATAAAAGTAAATATCACATTTTAATATTAGAATGATGCCATAAACCATTATAAATGTTATCATATGTACTACTCATAAGATTGAATTTCAAACTGACTTCCTGAAATTTAATCAAGCATAAAGTATGAAAATCATTCCCATATATTAATTATATAATATAGCTTTTATACATATATGATATTTAAGACAAAATATTAAAAAAAAAATTAGAGCACACAAATAAGTTCATTTTTAAAAATATTTTGTAAAATTGTGAAAACTAATCTGTAATTAAATATATATATATATATAAAGTTAATTACTTTTGGTAGTATAAATAGTCAAAATAAGAGTCATATATCACATGACCCTATCTCTTAATCTTGTAAGTTATAAACAATGAGGATTGCCAATTCCTCTACAAGCTTTATGATAAATGCTTAGCCAGAGCCAAATCAGAGAATGCTTTTTTTTATTTTCAGAATAACATAAATAATTTTTGTAAACAAAAGTGCTTGTTGGTTGTGGAATAGATAAAAATGAATAAATAAACCTTAAAAATATTTGGCTAAAGTTAAGCAAAAATATGGACCAGAAAAAGCAATCAACCATTAAATGTTTTATTTTTTCTGATCGATAGATGATCTATATAATATTTTTAATATTTTGAATGCAATCTATGAAGATTTTTGGTTTAGAAATTAATAATTAAAAACTCCTGGTGAATGAAAAAAAAATCTGTTATCAGCATGAAAATGTGAATTCATTTAAATATGCATAACTTTTTTGATAAAAGAGTGTTATAAATGTAAACCAAGCATTGGTAGCTGAAAGGTCAGTGCAGCTTCCTTGCAAGCAGTTGTTTGCAGACAGTTGTTGTGGGTTCGCTTCCTGGCGGATGCTTTGACATATGGGAAAAAAATGTTAATATGTGCCATAGACTCCAATATCCTGCAAAACAAAATAGATTTAAATATTTTAGGATAAAATTAAGCTATTATTTTTAAAAGAAATAAACAATGAAATAAAAATTAACATTTTATTCATTTGTAAAAATAAAATAAAATGAATAAAACAGTGAGGCAGAAGAAAAAATATGTGTACAACTGATAATAAATGAAAAAAAAAAGACTTTTAATACTCAAGTTCTAGTTGTTTAAAAGACCTTATAGTAAGATTTAGCTGGAGTTAACTTTTGATTATGCTTAGAAAAATATTAATTAAAGTCATTCTAGTTTTGATTTTGTGATTTATTATCAGATATCTGAGTACTTTTCAAATCACTTCAAGTCCAAATGACACTCTTAAAGTGATATTTATTTTCCCTTAAAGATTTATTATTTATATAACTTTTTGTTTTTATTTTTTGCATTAATTTGGTAAAAAATAAATTATTATATGTATATAAAAAAGGTAAAACACTAAAATTCATAAACTTAATAAATTTTATCATATAGCAGCAACCATTTTTGATCTTGGAATGCCTTATATAGTAATGTTTACTAAAATATTTCTTTGGTTTACACTAAAATCATTTTAACAGTTAGAGAGGTATAGGTTATTGATAAAGAGACTGCTGTTTTATTTCCATTGGAAAATAAAAAGGTAATGAAGAAAAAGGATGTCTGACATTTTATTTTTATTTTTTTAAAAATTATTCAGTAAAGTTTATTATTTATATAAAAAAGTGAGCACACATTATTCATACCTACAGTCATATTTTATTTTAATTTTTCTTATACTATAATCTTTACATAGGCATATTATATACATACAATCCAATAAAAGAATTATTATAGGTTAATGAGTAAACTGTTTTAGCATTAGGGATTGTGAATTAATAATAATTGTAATCAGAAGAGATCTGAACTCAGACTTTTTAAGCTCTCTACAGCTTATACACTCCATCTTATATAACAGATATACATGACCACATGCATGTGCAAAAGATAAATGATCCCAATGTATGCATTTCATGTTGAAACAGTGCTCATCAGTTGATCTGGATCATTATATATTATACAGATATATAATCAGTGCTCAGTTTTTATTAAGATAACAAGTGTTCAATCTCTAATGGACATGTTTTAATCCTCTTTGCCCTCCAACTCTTCAGCCATCCATATCATTGAAAATCTGATGATAAAATGCTAAAATTTCTTGTTGATGCCAATACTATTGTCATACTCATGCTGACATTAAGTTATTGTGATTCCTCATGTATAGGAACTTAATATGTCCATTTAATACACAGAAGGTAATACACATCACATGATCACCATTTCTTAAGCTTGCTTATAACTGTTATTAAAAAAGGCAAAACTCACTATATGTATTGCCACACCCAGCAAGCTAAAGTAATCAATGGATGCCAGAAGGCTTGTGCATAAAATCGCCATCTAGTGTCTACTGATACAATATGCCCAGACTAGTTTCTGGCTTGTGTCTTTCATGAGTGAGGAGCCTTCCTCACTGATGAAGGACACAAGCCAGAAACTATTCTGGGGATATTGGATGAGTAGGCACTAGATGGGGATTTTATGCACAAGCCTTCTGACATCCATTGATTACTCTAGCTTGCTGTGTGTGGTAATAGATATAGTGAGTTTTGCCTGTTTTAATACACAGAAGAAGGATGAGAAAAATACAGGCTGAATATGTAATATTTAAATACAAGTATCTTGTCTATACTGAACTTAATATAGTCAGAAGGGTTATGAATCCAAATTTTCAAGCTTTCTACAGCCATCCACTCCATCTTATATAAATAATACACATAATCACACATATGTGAAAAAGATATTGATCTCCCCATGATGAACTAGCATTCATCAGTTGGTCCAGATCATCATCTCCCATATATATATATAAAATCAGTGCTCAGTTTATATTAACAAATCTTTAAAAAATTTAACAGAAGGCTTCAATCCTCTCCATCCTTCAACTTGTCAGCTATCCATATCATGGGTATGACAATATTTGCATCATCAAGGGCTTTGAGTATCTCAGCATGAATGACTGAAAAGTTAGAGGGTGGAAAAGATTGAAGCCTGTCCATTAAAGTTAGAAAATTTTCTATCTTATTATAAAGTGAGAACTGTTTATATGTGTGGAAGATGGTAATCTGGACAAACTGATGAGTGCTAATTCAGCTGGAAATATTTATACTGGAGATCATTTATTTTTTCACATGTGATCATATGTATCAGTTGTATAAGATGAAGGGAGCTTGAAAGTCTGGGTTTAGATCTTCTCTGATTACATTAAGTTCAATATAGACAAGATACTCATATTTAGTAGTAATTGATAATTTTTGATAACATTGAAGCAATGGATCTGGAAGTCCGATCCATGCTTCACAGCCTTATATAAACTTTCCGATATTGTAACCTGGATTAAGTTTATATCAAAATATCAACAGGATTTTGCCCAAAAATATAAAATTAACCGGTTTTATTTTTTACATTCTATGCATATTAAATTTAGTTAATTGCTTTAAAATATTCCTTTTAAAGTAAAATTCTGTTTAAGCTTGTTATTAAAATTTTCTGTTCCAAAATTTAGTAATCAAATATATATAAACATCAAGTGTATATATATAATTTAATGCAAAATTCAGTTGAAATAAAATGTTATTTTGTTAAAAAAAATAATAATATATTTTTCTTTTAAATTTTGTTAAAATATGGCGTGTGATTTTATTTTGAGATAAGCCTGTCAACATTTCCAAAGAAATGGTATGTTTTAATTAGTTATTCCTTTCAAGGCAATTAAAGATGGCCTTTTTAAATTAAATCAAATTCGAAATTAAATGCAGAATTTGATAACAAAAATTTAAAGTTTATTTTTAGCTAAAAGTTGCTTCAAAACAAAGGAGCATGGGGTGTTTATCAAGATCTAAAATCATACACAAAACAATAGAAGTGTAGCTCATGAAAAGGTATAAAAAGGAGAGGAGAACAAAAGACAGATTAAGCCAAGACACACACACAGAGACCACTAGCTCTTTTGATTCTATTTTGATTCGGTGCTATTCTGCTATTAAATCCTGTGCTTGGATTTTTCATGAAATTTCGCTTCTAAAATCAGTTAAATATTGTTGCTGAATTAGGCAAATTTTTGCTGATCAACTCATTCAGATTTGGCTCCTGAATTTATTCAGATTTTGTCCTCACCATTATTATGATTTTTGTGCTTGAAGATTCAGCAGTCAGTGCTTTAAAGTGATCTGAATTTTGTGGAAAATTTCCTGTTATATGTTCCAACATGCGATCTGTTAAAGGTTATACAAATTTGGTGGATGCAACCATGATGTTTGGTGGTTAGGCACAACAGCTTTGCCTGCTACCGGGGGTCCGATGTTCATCAAAATGCCTAATGTGTCCAACCATCTATAAACGCAAATTGTCAGCTGTGTGTATGCCTTTAGTCTTAAAATGCTGCCTACTTCAAATTCCTTTGTCCGGACAAATATCTCTTTATGGACATATCAAGCCACAAACATCGAGGGAACTAGACTAAGGAAACCAGGATGGTAACGGTATGTCTCCTCATGAACTATTTATTACTTTACTTTTTGATAAATACCTTTCTTAAATGTTTCATTAAATGATAGATATATATATAATGTAACTGTTTCCTATTATACTAATATTAGATGTATATTTAATTTTCATGTGATCATCTATTTACACTTAACCTCTTTTTTTTTCTTTCGCTATTCCTCATTGTTAAAATATTATAAATGTGTCTTATTCCATTGTGGTGTAAGTTAAAAGTTAATTTTCGTTTAAAAAAATCTTTTCAATTCAAATTATGTCTGTAAATTAAATACTAGTAAGTTTCCTTCATTTGCCAACTTGATCTCAATCAATAATGCCTCTTTTGTCCACCTTTAGCCCCATAGGTATATCTTAGTTAGTTATAGATGTCTTAAATATTTTAAAATTGTTTTTAAGCACAAAGCTAACTAGAAAATGTTTTGTGAAAGATTTGTTTTAGTTGTGCTTTATCGAGAGGATTTGAGTTAATAATTTTATTAAAGTTGGGAAGAAATAGACTTAGACCACAAAATCTTGTGTAATTACTATCCATTTTATTGTCTAGCTTTTTATCATAAATCAATCAGGAAATAGCGGAGGTAGTTAAAACCATCCTAATATTTTAAAATGTCATTCATTAAATATATTATTTAAACTAAAAAGCTTAAGCCTCCTGATGTTATTGCAAATTTCTGATTAGCTTAACCTTCATTTTACTTTTCCAATGATACAGGCACACACAAACACATATTTCATATTATATTTTTATGCACATTTAACTTAGTTAGTCCTGTAAGTGTTCTCATCCATGTCTCTCCCTGATGCTAAGCTTTGGGCTGGGTGAGAAAATAATTTATGTGTATTTCAAATATGTTGTTGTTTCGAAGTTAGATTCAAGAATAGGTGAATAGGGCAGAGGTCATAGTATTCTTGATTTCTATATCTCATGTATGAATGGCCTCAAGGTATTTTCGCCTAGTATTCGAACTGGGTTAAACCAACATATATCATCTGACCAGTACAACATCAAAAGTTAAAGATTGTTTCGTAGTTAGATTCAAGAATAGGCGAATAGGGCAGAGGTCATAGTATTCTTGATTTCTATATCTTGCATATGGATGGCCTCAAGATATTTTCACCTAGTATTCGAATTGGGTTGAACCAACATACATCATCTGACTGGTACAACATCAAAAGTTAAAGGTTATTTCTATTTACATGGATATTATTTCCACATTTCTATTCTTTATTATAATAATGCATGGGATATTTAATTTAACATATGCAACTCTTTGGAGAACCTTAAAATATTATTTGCAGAGTGTCAAGAAAGATGCTATTACTTTACATTTTTTCACCTATAAAAATAGCTTTCTGGTTTTAAATACATATAAAAATTTGGGTTTGAAGTAAAAGAGGGCCTCTTTTACTTAAAAAAAAAACTCCAAAAAAAAAAGAGCTATTATAGGATAATGAGTAAACAGGTTTAGCCCTAGAAATTGTGAATTAGTAGTAATTAATAATTTCTTTGTAACATCAAAGGTTAATGATTATTTCAATTTACATGTTTATTATCTTCTCATTTTTATTTTTTAATATCTGTATATGTCTGTGTGCATTAAAAATACTATACATGTGTATTTTGGTATATCATGCTTATTTTATTGTAATCAAAGCTTAACAAAAAATGTTAACATTTAGACAAGAACATGGGGTAGGGGAATAAATAACAAATGTGGTTATCATGATTTCTTTTTATATATCGGTTAACCATAATGATATTTTAAATTTTACTTCAATGTCAAATGCTATTTAAATATAACTCCAAGATTAAAAGTAAAATCTGTAAAGAAAAAATAATTATTTTTATTTTCATTGCAAAGTCTCTCTTACAGTGAAAAATTAATGCAGGTAAGTCCAATATGAGCAAACAATATAGAAGCAAAGTAAATGTAACTATGGTTTCAGTGCAAAAGTAAAAACTCTTATATGAATATGGCTGCAGTATATTAATGTCAGTGCATCAACACTCATTTGGTGGGCCCAGATTTGGA
Source organism: Epiperipatus broadwayi (assembly GCA_028023455.1). Lineage (NCBI taxonomy): Eukaryota > Metazoa > Onychophora > Udeonychophora > Euonychophora > Peripatidae > Epiperipatus > Epiperipatus broadwayi. The sequence goes on along the minus strand of JAQFVV010000142.1, from coordinate 2,176,666 downwards.
AGTATTATCCTCTACCTAAGGATAGATAAATATCCATTTACTGATCACTATTATATGAATAACTGAACTGTCTTTAGATCATCTGCCCAAAATGTTCTGTTTATGACTTAAAAAATGCTTCAAGATTTACATGCTCTGAATTCAAATCTCAGATTATTGTCTTGGCAGATAAATGCACTAATCATTAGACAACAAGATACTTATCAACAATATGTATATAACAAGGGTTGACAAACTTCATGTCTATAAGAGCCACATGTTAAAATTTAAATAATTTTTGAAGTATTCAACAATAGCAAAACTTTAGCTTATAATTTTGTGATAAATTTGAACCATGTTATTTCCAGGTAACAGGAGCAATAAAAGAGTCAAAATTGACAATGTAAACAATCATTATAAAATTGCTATCACAAAAAAATAAAGCAAGTATGGTTTCAAAATAAAATGCAAACATATAATGCTAATATAAATTATATCATAATTTTATTTCAATGGTTTTGTGAGAGTCACATTAGACCAATGTAATCAGATATACGTGACATATGAGCCACAATTTATCCATGGCAGAAATATCATCAAGAGTAGTGCCATCTATTGTAAACTTGACTATTCAATAATTATTAGATAGTAGCTTATTTTAATTCCTATTGTTGATTAATTTCTAATTTTTATCTTTATTAATGAAACTTGAGATTATAATTTGAAGCATTGCACTTATGCATCTGATAGCTATTTTTAATGCCTTTTTTACTACCAAACTAAAAGCCTAAAATTAAAAAAAAAAAGACTAAGATTTAAAATTCAAGTCAATTTACTTTTTTACTAATATAAATCTAACAATTGTTAATAATATATTTTAGTATTTTCATTTCATGTACAACTGTAAGCATCATTTTTCCATGAATGAGAATGTTAATATCTAAATAACAACATTTGCGTATTTTTAGACTATTGCAATCTAATAAGAAAAAAAAGTATCTTTCTTTAATAGATGGCACTAGAATAGGGAACTGTTCTAGTAAGTAAACTGTTTTTTATACATTGATTTTTTACTTTTTGATTAATAAACAAACTTTTTGTTATTTTAATAGAAAGCTAAATATCACAAAAATCAACTGTATTAAGATGTTATGTTACATATTATTGTATATAATGCAATATTAATAATAAAGAAGATACTACTTACATTAGCAATAGAAAGCTTAAAAATTAAATAATGTTGTGTTGGTACTAATATGGCTAATCAGTGTAAAAAAGATGTCACAGTTAGAAAATAATTAAGATTATTAATATATATATATAACGAAACTTAAATATATTCCAAACAACGGTAAACAATTTATAATATAATATAAATAAAAACTCATAAAGAAATATTTTCGATTATATTCATAATCATTATCAAATCAACTTTCAAAATGGAATCATCTATTACCAACCGGAAACACATGTTGATTTAAATATCCCACAATTCATTAATCCTAACATTTGCTGACTGTCTGTTTATTATCGTATTTTTATACCTACTAATGAAAACTGCCTCTTTAATTTTTCTTTTTTCATTATCTCTCTCTTGGCCTAAAATTTTTATTTTATTTATATCAAAATCAAATTTAAAATTACAATTCCTATCATGATCATAAAACACAGATTCAGTATATAATTTGACTTCATTATTATTATCATTACATATCTGTACATTTTTCAAAACTCTTTTATACAACAATTTATGTTCTTTAATTCTTTTCTCCATATTACATCTAGATTCCCCCACATATGATAAGTTACACCCACAAAATTTTTTATAAATTATATTACTCACGTTATTTTTTTCTAACTTATCTTTTGAATTATTAACCATTCTATTTAAATTACCCGATCCATAAAATGAAACATTATATATACTATTATAAACTTTTTTCATAAATTTTACTTGATTATAAAAAGGCAAAGAAATCCACTTTTTATTCTCAATTTCTTCATCACCAATATTTCTATTAATTTTCTTACTAAATTGACAAACCACTTGATAAATTTCTTTTATATTATAACCCACACTTAATAATTCACTTACATAATTTTCAATATTTTTCTTTTTATCACATGCATATTTACACAAAATATTATTTTTTCAAGGAACAATAATATGATTGACTATAAATTGTTTATTAAACCTATTGAAACCAGAGGGTATATTCCATATTTATCTAAAGTGCCACATAATTATAAAATGGCTGGTTTTAGGTCCTTTTTACATAGAAATAATATTTTGTGTAAATATGCACGTGATAAAAAAATATTGAAAATTATGTAAGTGAATTATTAAGTGTGGGCTATAATATAAAAGAAATTTATCAAGTGGTTTGTCAATTTAGTAAGAAAATTAATAGAAATATTGGTGATGAAGAAATTGAGAGTAAAAAGTGGATTTCTTTGCCTTTTTATAATAATAATCAAGTAAAATTTATGAAAAAAAAGTTTATAATAGTATATATAATATTTCATTTTATGGATCAGGTAATTTAAATAGAATGGTTAATAATTCAAAAGATAAATTAGAAAAAAATAACGTGAGTAATATAATTTATAGAATTTTTTGTGGGTGTAACTTATCATATGTGGGAGAATCTAGATGTAATATGGAGAAAAGAATTAAAGAACATAAATTGTTGTATAAAAGAGTTTTGAAAAATGTACAGATATGTAATGATAATAATAATGAAGTCAAGTTATGTATTAAATCTGTGTTTTATGATCATGATAGAAATTATAATTTTAAATTTGATTTTGATATAAATAAAATAAAAATTTTAGGCCAAGAGAGAGATAATGAAAAAAGAAAAATTAAAGAGGCAGTGTTTATTAGTAGGTATAAAAATATGATAATAAACAGACAGTCAGAAAATGTTAGGATTAATGAATTGTGGGATATTTAAATCAACATGTGTTTCTGATTGGTAATAGATGATTCCATTTTGAAAGTTGAGTTGATAATGATTATGAATATAATCGAAAATATTTCTTTATAAGTTTTTATTTATATTATATTATAAATTGTTTACCGTTGTTTGGAATATATTTAAGTTTCATTATTGTATTATTAATATTAGTGGGCATTTATTTTGTTTTAAAATATATACATAATTTCTTAAATGATGCCAGAAATATAACTCAAACTCAAAAACTGAAAGTCTTATGATTTGTAGAATTTCTGAATAATAATAATAATAATAATAATAATAATAATAATAATAATAATAATAATAATAATAATAATAATAATAATAAACAAGCATCTATTTTTATAGCGTGATGTTTATAATTGTAATTCACTAAATATCAGCCTTTTACAGCTACTGTACATGTACTTTAATGAGTGTTAATTAATAAATGAATACTTTTCAGTGCCCATACAAGATATAGCATTTAAGAAAGAATAAAATGAATCACTTATTCTTTCCGAACCCAAATGTTTATATATGGGCAAATCTTAAGTACTGGCAAATAAAGCGTGAAGATAGATCATTCACTTTAAATTACGGTTCGCGTTGTCTGACTTAATGACCAACGAAATTACTGATATTTAGTGAATTACAATTATAAACATCGCGCTATAAAAACAGATGCTTGTTTACATATGTTTGAGTTTCATTTGAAAGTGACGTTTAAGTAAATTCTAAGTAATTTCGTCAATGTCATTAAGTCAGACAATGCGAACCGTAATTTAAAGTGAATGATCTATCTTCACGCTTTATTTGCCAGTACTTAAGATTTTCCCATATATAAACATTTGGGTTTGGAAAGAATAAGTGATTCATTTTATTCTTTCTTAAATGCTATATCTTGTATGGGCACTGAAAAGTATTCATTTATTAATTAACACTCATTAAAGCGCATGTACAGTAGCTGTAAAAGGCTGATATTTAGTGAATAATAATAATAATAATAATAATAATAATAATAATAATAATAATAATAATTATCTCCAAATGTATAACTTCATTAAAACCAAATTTAAAAACTAGTCTGTGATTAGGTATTAATATACACTAATATTAATCAATGATAAGCTTAAAATAATTAATACTAATGTAGAGGTCTTTTTTTTTGTTTACATTATACTGTAGCTAATTAAAGAATTAAAATTGTGGTATACGTGTATATAATGCAAGTCATATTTGTTAAACAAATTCTGAACTTTTTAAATCTTTTTATATCATTAAGTGTGCTATTTTAAAATACAACCCTTTTCATTCATTTTTTAAAATTATTATTATATTTTTTAACAAAAAAAAACTTTTTTTTTTATCAAGTCTTTATGTTTTAAATAAATTTTATGTACAAATGGTAAAATTAATTTTTTAAAAAAATATTAACTTCGTAAATAAAGTAAATTATGTTATCAACAGAAAAAATAATCATATCAGCATTCCCTTTAAAAATTCTTAATGAAATCTTTATGTTTGAGATATATTTCATATGCAAATAATAAAAATAATTATATAAATTAAATATTAACATTTCAATTAAAGAAACAATAAAAACATTAAAATAAAATTATTGACCAAGATCATTTCTTCTCTGATATCACAAATATTTTCAACAAGCTAATTTTTTTCTAAAAATCAAATATTTTCAAATAAAATATCACACTTATTAGGAAATAATATTTAATAATTTACAAAAATTAAATAAGCATATTTTTCTGTCAAAGAGCAGACTAAATTTTCTCCTTAGAAAAGTTTACTTCTTCCTTAATACACTTATTATTGCTAACATGTAAACATAATAGTCACTACTAAACTTCCTAAATGATTAAATTGTCTTTGAAAGATTTTTATTGCTAGATTACTAAATAGTTTCTGGCTATTGAAATTTCATATTGCATATCACAGCTCCAATAGCAATTTTCCAAGATTCTGTAAATAAAAAATTGAATATTAGTTGTACTTATCAGATTTGGCTGACATCTACTTTATGAAGCTGTTCAATGACCATTTGAAACATAAGTAAAAACTTTCCAATATTTTTCTGTCATCAATTTTTAAATAATGATTTATTTATAGTATTTAAAACCAGGATTTCTAACTATTTTCTTATTGAAGCTTCATCCAGTATATTATATATTGTTGTCTTTTTGGATATTATATATACTTTTAAAAAAGTATTGAAGTTTATTTTAAAAATCTGTATTTTTTGGTCAAACTAGTTACTATTATTGATATTAGTTTTAAATTAGAAATGTTCCTGCAGGTACTTGTTTCAACTTGTCATAATGAGAGTTGGTTAATTAGAAATTATTAAACTTTCAGAAGCTAAAGAATCTTTTCAATTCTTAATGAGATTTTAGCAAGAAGAAATCATTTAACAATTTGGGGAAGAGGGAATTTGATGTTTAAGACTAATATTTTTCTCAAATGACTATTTTTTTTTTCAAATGACTTTTTTAAGTTGTCCTTTTTTATCAATATTTTTTATAGATCAGCATAAAATATTAATTGTTATTAATAATTTACTTAAATTTTTCATTTGAGTAGAATATATATCTGTTTAATTAATGTAGTTTAAATTTGTTTTATTCTAAAGTTTTCTCTTTTAAAATAAAAATCAGTTAAAAGGTAATATCAAATTATGATCCTAGAAAAAATATTCAAAAAGCTTCCATATATATATATATTTAAAAATTTGATATTTTTAAAGATTTACCATAGATGTAGTTTAATTGGTAAATGTGATCTCTGTTATTTAATGAAGTTAGATTCACAGCCAAAGTGTATTGATGTTGAGTAACCAATAAGACCAGTTTTGCTGGCAGAAACAAAACAATAGCGAACTGGTCTAGGCCTCCTTTTGATTAGTAGTAGCCTGGGCAGTTTTGCTATTGTTTTTTTTAAATAGCAAATGGTTTTCATTCATATACAAATGCAGCTTCATAAACATATTGTTACCAATTATTATAAACATGAATGTCATCGTAATTAAGTGAAAAACCAGTAAATAAAAATAAATAGTATACTTTATTAATTTATTGTTATCGCCATTCTTAAAAGAAAAAGAGAATACAGATCATAAATAAAGATATATCACTTGTTTTGTTTCACACTCTCATTTCCAAATACTTAAGATTTTCCCATACTTAAACGCTTGGGTTGAAAGGATAGATGGATTCATTCTATTCTTTTACAAAGACTTTATCTTGGATTTGAGAAATGAGAGTATTCATTTATTGTTAATATTTACAAAGCGCATGTGCATTAGCGTAATGCTAATTATTATTAAAATGACTTTGTAAATTTTTCTTTTAATCACTTATCAGTACACTTGGATCATTGTTCAATACTCATTTTACGCTGAGAATATTTACGCTAATGATCACTTGGGCAAACATTAACCAGCAGTTATATTATAGAATATTAATAATTTAGAGATAATAAATAAATTATTTATATTTAGTTGTTTGTAAGTATAAATTAACTTTAATAAAATATTCTCTTTGTTTTTACTTTATATTTTGGCAAGCAATCAAATCTCATTAGTTATTTTTAATGATAAATCTGAGAGCAGACTACTGAAGTATTGAGAGAGATAATAAAGTTGAATACGTTTCTTGTTTATGTTAGAATTTGACATTTAGTTAGTTTTAAGGTGTCATTTCAAAAGCTAGCCTATTATCATATCAACAGCCAGTAAAGTTTGATACATAGCGGAGATAACTTCTTGTTCTACATTTGTTTATTATATAATTAAAAGGCCACTTTTCTGTAAAAGCGAGTTTGAAGTTGGGAACTTTTGTATAGGATTTAAAGAACTAACTTACTTATTCTCTCTCATTCCTAGTTATGTACTATTTTAGTTTGATGTATCAGTTTCTTTATTTTTTATATTATTATGATTGGGCATTAGCAAACCACAATCTTTCAATTTTGTTGTATCATTATAATTTGCGACCAAATCTTTGGAAAATAATAAAGATTACGTCATTATCATTCTATGTTTATTTTAATTTAGCTTTCATTTGTGATGCATAATTGTTAATAAACCACTTTGCCTTTTATTTTACCATTTTAATTTGATGTAATTTACAGATGCATTAATTAAGTCTAAACTTGCCCACTTGTACCATTATATCATTCCTGATGTCATTTGATTAAGTGTGACATAATATTGACATAAACAACAGCAAAAAAGCTGAAATATATCTTTAAATATTTTACAAGTAAAAATTCTTTACTATAAACAGTAGTGAAGAAAAAGACAATGCAATATTCACAAAGTTAATCAATTTTCAGTAAAAGTTTATAACTTTTTAAAAATCTTTAGTTAATGTTTGGCAACATAAAAAAAAAAAAAACATTAATCCTTTTAAAAATATGTCACCTGCTAAAGAAAGTCGGCATTTTACTGAATTCGCATTACAGACCATAGATTTGATAGGTGTATTAACAACTACATCAAAAGATTTAAAAGTTTGTGAAAGTAAATATCGTTAATAGAAATATGGTCTGTTACCAAAAATAATTAATTGACCAGCCAAACATATTTGAAAAATGCATGTATTAAGTTCAGCATCATATGCCATTTTTTGTGCACTCTAAACTATAAAAACAAAATATTTCTTTTATTATTACAATAAAAACATCAAATGATCACATTTCATATGCTTATACATGCTGTTAATAAGAGTACTAAACTCTCCACACAGTAGTGCCACCAAGGATGTTGGATAAGTAGGCACTAGATAAGGATTTTATGCACAAACCTTCCTGCATTCATTGATTACAAAGGCTTGCACTTGATGGCACTACTATTATGGATAATTTAGTATTTTTATTATTACAATATATGTGAAATTATTAATAAGCCCATTTAATATTTTTGAACAAATAAATGAATACTGTAAGCATTATCTTTTTGTTGTTAAAATTAGATTGTTTTTTTTTTAATATGTCAAAGCGTTGATGGAAAGCGCTAGGCCACCAACGCTAGGTCAAGTTGATGTAAATTATTAACCGTATTTCAAAGTTACAAGTTAATAAAAATTTATGTAAATATATTACACATTTCATGTGCTTAAAATATAATTTTCTTTATAGTTAAGCGCTACTCTAAATAGATAAATTATAAATACAAATCCCATGGCAAATTTTAATAACTTAGGCAATTAACATATTATTTTATTAATTATAGCATGTGTCTGACTTGCAGTTCAATTTCTGAGAAAGGGTTCTAGCTAGTAATTTCAAACAGTATTCCACTTTCAATATTTCAGTAGCAGTTGGACTATTCTCTATAGCATTATAGGCATCAAAAAACTTATGCTAAAGTATTTTTTCTAATTTGTTCATAAAAATGCTAATATGAAATTTTAAATTATATCCAATACTTCTTGTATGTAATGTTTTTTGGTTACTTATTTTAAATCTTTAATCAACACACACACATATATGTATATGTAAATTTTATTTGAATATATTTACGTATACTCAAATTTTATATAAATACATTTAAAATATGTAGATATTTTTTATTAACAGTTCATATTTTCTAAAAATTTTAATGTTTATTAATGTATAAAATATTTAATTTGTTAACATTGTTATTTATTAAATTGAATTTTAAATAATTAACAGAATGTAAATTTTTAATTGCAAATAAATAATTAATAATGTCATAGTTTAGACCAACTTAATGGAAAGTGAAAATTATGTGATTTGAAATATGGTAATCAATTTTTATAAATTTGAAAATATATCATTGCATTATCATTTATTTGTATAAGACTCCAAAGTATTTTCTGTAATTATAGCATCTAATTATAATAAACAACAGCAATATCTTCTAAACTTAAACTGAATCATTATATATATATATATATATATATATATATATATATATATATATATATATCAGTATATATATATATATATATATATATATATATATATATATATATACTGAATGCTATCAAAGGTAAAAACATATACATATTACTTTCCTATAAGAATTCTGTATAATATCTGATGTCATAATTAAAGCTTGTCTAAGAAAGATCACATTTAGACATGCAAGATTCAATAACAAACAGATACATTGTATATATCAAGAAAGGCTTATTTATTAGTTTTAACACAATATGCTAACTTCTATTGACATAGTATGCTAAGCATGCTTTCAACTAACTGGTAGTCATAATCATAACAACAGCAGTTCCAGAGAATTATATGTAAAAATTTAAAAAATGAAAAGAAAAACAAATATAGATAAAAATTTGACTAAAGTTAATCAAGGTAACACAAACTTTTGCTATTTGAGTGAATTTACATTTTAAAACAAAAATTGTTTTAATTTAATAAGATGAAATTTAACTTTATTTTTAGAATGATTAAATGTAAAAAAGTCAAGCAAACCTATGCTTAATTTGATCATATATGTGTTCTTCACTTTAAGTAGAATTTGTAACAAATTTAAATGGTTTTCTATCACAGTTACTATTTAAAATGTTTTTAACATTGTCTAAAACTTTTTCATTGTTTCACTAAGTAGGTTTTTTAATTCTTAAAGAAACATTAGTAAGTATAAAACTAAAATATATTTTATATTTATTAAAAAAATATTATTTAAATAAATAAAAATATATCTGAAATGAAAAAAATAAAAAAATACAATATCTTATTAGGCAATGAATAATGAAAAATACTTATGTTCTTACAATTTGATTATACTTTCATCTAAAAATAACTCATTAAATTATTAAAAATGAGCTTCTAAATAGGAAAAAATATATGAATAAACAATTAATACAGAGTAGTGCTGATCAAGAAAAAAACCACTACAGACAAAATAATGAAAAGCACTACTTCAGTTCAAAATGGAAATGAACATGGGAAAATTAAGACATTAAGTAAGAGAATTCAACAAATAGTACAATTGTGCTTAGCTCTGCAAATAACTAATTAAAAATATTAAATAATAAAATTGATTGCTTTGAATGCTACAAAATATCTTCTAAATTTTCATTACCACTTATTTAGATGTCTAATATTTTAAATATTTTCAATTATCTTAAATAAAATGATTCATTTTTTAAGTGTGTTTTCAAATTTAATAGTAAAATTTGATAATGGTAAGTTTTATGTAAACATTTAGCTGAAAAATAAAAATAATAACACTTTATGGTGTGTGTGTTTAATGGAGATTTTTTATTATTATATAAACATTAAATTTATTCCTGCATAAATACTATATCTTGTATTGGAAAGGAAAGTATTCATTTATTATTTAACACTTGCAAAGCGCGTGCACAATTAGCTTGAAAGGCTGATATTTGAATGTAAAACATTAAATTTTGTAAAGTAAATGGATTTAATAATTTCTGATTATTATTTCTTATATAAAGTTTTAATACTTGTATTTATTTATTATGTATTTTCTTTTTGTGTATGTTTTTAAATAAATATATGCACATTATAAAATAATATTTGTGTTCATATTATGTAAATATGCAAAAATGGCCATTCTAAGGTGCTAATTTCAATTAAATAATATTAACATTGTTTTTTTTTTAATTGTGAAAAATAAGGATTTCTCTCTAAGTTGTAATTATTATAGTAATATTAATTTTGAGACAAATATGCAATAAGACAAATATTATTAATATACTGAAATAGAATGGAAAAATACATATACAGATGTACTTACAGAGAGGTCAATTGATTTTTCAAAATACTTTATAAATCAAAATTCTCACATAAAAACAAGCAGTTATAATGCTTTCCTATATAAAAAGTAAAACTTATCTCAAATTTAAAATATGTGATAAAAGTTAATTGAAAGTTGATAATTAATGAAGAAACATTTTATAAAGAGAGTTAAACTGTACTATCTGTGTGTAAATATAGTATATAATGAAAATATTTTACTTGCTGTTATTTTATTTAAAAACAATAACTCTATATTTTACAATTACCATTTTAAATTTATGACTTCAGAGAAAATTTATATTAATAACTTTTAATAGTTATTAATTAGACTAAAGATTATTCATTTAACAAAGAATATTTGTATAGTGCAATTTTCACTACATCACTCTCATGCAACATGGTTTTTATTCACTTTTAATACCTTGTGGAATGGTGTAATAATAAACATATAATTAAAAACACGTGAAGAAGATATATGATCCATAAGGTGCACATTTTGTTTTGAACCAGTACTCATCAACTAGTCCAGATTACATTCTCTTACACATATCTTTATTATTTTAAATATAGCCAATGAGTACAGTTTAATTGATAGTTGCCAAAATTACTGGCCTCACAACTTTGAGAATAAATCATTTAATAGAAGTATATTAATTTTTATCAGTCATATATTAGACTAGAGATTGTCCTCTTAATGAATATTTCTATAGAGTAATTTTCACTAAACTATTCTCATGGAAGGTAGGGACTGGTTTTATTTTGGAGATCATATACCTTTTTCAATGTTTTTTATCATATGCTTATGATTACACCCCTCCATAAGGTGTTAAATGTGAATAGACACTGAGCCATACACTACAGAAATATTATTCATTAAGTGGACAAAATTTATGTATCATTGAATCACAATTCATTAAATTTAAATGAAACATTATCATCATTATCAAATAAGAAAACAATATATATTCTTTTTAAATTTAGTTTTGGTGCACTTTATGTTCTGCTATCAATGATTTTGTTTTTGTAATTATTTAATCCACAAAACTGCAGTTCTGCCAAAAACATTTTCAAAATCAGTGGCCCAGTATTTATTTTATTCTATAAAAATTAAAGCGAAATTAAATAAAACTTAGATTAAAAAGTGTTATTGCTGTAATTTATATAAGTAATTGATTACATTTTATGGTCAATATCATTTATAATTATTGACATTTTTACTTAGAAGATATTAAATTTTTTATAAATATAAAAATATTAAGTAGAAATTAGTTAATAGAATTTTTGATTTATTGGTTAGTGAACTTTAAGTCTTTATCAAAGCATTGGGTGCTATAGGAAATGTTGCACAAACCTTATCATCTGTGATGTTCTAAATATACACTAGCTTTTCTAAATTATCAGTTTTGCAATAAACAAATTACTTATCATTTTATTACAATAATCTCATGCATTTAAAATACCACTATGTTGTGGTAAAGCTGAGCAAGTATTAAATATAGAAATTCAAAAATAAGAATAAACATTGATAATATAAAAGTAATAAATTCTTATTTTGTGTTTAACATGTTGAAATAATATAAAAAATATGGAGACATCATGTAAATATGGATATTGGTTGCAAATTAATACTGTAATTTTTACATTTTAAAAAGTTGAGAAAAATATTATTGACACCTTTAGTTACCCATCATGCAAAATAAAATTAGGACTAAAATACATTTATTGCCTAAATGATAATATCTTGATTTTTAACTGAAATTATAATCTTAGTTTTCCAGAATTAACTTACCAGATTGCAAATATATATTATAATAATTGCTAAGGCAATAATGTTCTGAGTATTATAAGAAGTTAATGTCTCAGTGATATAAGGGTATACTGGACATCTGACACGGTCAAATAAAATAACAGAATGGAACATGATAAATCGCTGAACAAAATTTGAAATGCCAGAAAAACATAGTTGATGGAATGCAGTAGTAGAGTTAGTTCATAGTATTTCTAGAAAAATAATTAAATAAAAAATAATGAAAAGGACTTGACATTGATGGCAGAATAAACTAAGATAGATAAATCAATAATAAATACATAATTATAAAGATAATATTTTAAATATATTTGAAATTTAAAATCATTATTTTTTTTGTTTTTAGGAATATATTTTCTGGATGAACTTTTTTAATTTTTTGAAACAAATAAGGTAAGTATTTTTAAAAACTTATTACTACATATCCATTATAGACGCAAAACATTAAATATATATATATTTTAAAATGCATAAATACTTTTCACTAAAAAGAAGGTGATTATTTTGTAAAAATATTTGTTATAGTCAAAAATAAAAATGTAATTGCAATACTTTAAATTATAACAACGTGATTGAAGAATATTATGGAAAGAATAAAAAGAAAAATATATAATAAAACTAAAAAATATAAAAACAGAAATTTACACTAGTTTTAATCTATCAAAAAGTACATTATACTAGATAAATAGAATAATAAGGAGAAGTATAAAAATTAATTAATAATTAAACTAGTATAAAAAAAATTAATTGATAAATATTATAAAAAAGGAGGGATTGAAAAATATGAATGAATTTAAAAAAAAGATTGCTTAAAATAAAATGAAAAAAATTAATTACAATTTTTTTATAAAACTGATGTAGATCTTTGAATGCATGACTCGTCTAAAAACGAGAAGATTTGACATCACTCTAAATCGGCTACTTTTTATCCCACGTATACATATAATATGTCATTCGAAAGAAAATCAAAAGTTCTGTAAGATGGTGCCCTCTTCAGATTTATTTTACAAGTAAAAAATCAATAAAAATGACCATATATGTCAAACAAAACCAAAGCATCACCTCCTCACCAACTTTTCTTGAATCTTATTGGCTGTCCCACTTCTGTCAGAAAGGGAAATGGCTGCCAAAAAGTAAAAAGTTACGTTCATTTTGATTTTTATTACGAAAATTATAAACGAATGTTTACAACATTTTAAACAATATTTGAATTGAATTACAAATTATTATTGATAAAATAATACTAAAAATCAAATTATTTTAGAAAAATAGTTAAGATATTGCCAAGAATTATTTATTTATTGCTACATATTGATCGTAACGTTAAAGTGAAAAAAAAAAAGATTGCATCAGCAATCTTTTTTGGTTGGTTGAATAGCGGTTACTTTTATTTCACCACAATTGGATATTTTTTAAATTATAAATCAAATTTTATTTTTGAAAAGACTTTTGTTTGTTTCGTAATCTGACAATTCAGTAATATACTTTTTACAAACGAACCTAATGTATTTATATTATTAAAAGTGATCTATTTTAACAATAGATTTTGTTAAAGTTGTGAGTTGGCCAATTACAAGTTTTGATTTTTAACTCATTCGGCCAATTAAATAATAATCGTTGAAAGGGTTAATTAAATTATGCATATTAGTGTACAATTTAATCTATTATTTTTATTAAACGGAAGTATAAACCTCATATCTTTACAAAACTGCTATGTAGATATTGTAACTTATATTCTGGTACAAAATATGTAGCATGATAGAACTGACTTAAAAAAAATTCTCTATCTTCTTTTAGATGACTCAGTCAACATGGTTAGCACTGTGTATATACTTGGTATTTGTGTTCTAAATAACTTGATGAAGATTATGTAATTTCATTTTTTAAGTTAATTTTGACATATCTCCAATCATTGAGTTGAACAAGCTGTGTTCAACCTGCAGAACCTACAACATGTTATATCAGCTTTTGTAAAAAAAAAAAAAAAGATAATAATAATAATCATTATTTATTTACTTGTGAAATAATTCTAAAGATTAACTTAGTTTAATTTATTTTGAATTATTTTATAGAATATGATAAACACATATTTTTTTTTGTTTTAATTTAACAGAGATATGTAAATGAGAAGAAATATGATTGGATGGGGGGGGGGAAGAAGGCATTGACATTTTTTCAATATGATAAGTAAAGTAGTACCATCAAGTAAGACATAAAAAAATTATTTTATTATTTTTAAACATGTAATGAACTATCTCAGCTGACCTTTGAATTAAGGACTAATAAATAAATTAAATTGAAATCTCCTTCTATAATACAAATTTAGGATATTATTCTGTTTATAAATAGATGAGTGGCTAATTTTAAGTGAATCTGTTCAGTCTTCTAACCAAAAATCTAACTGCTAATATTTTTTTTCAAAATGTCTACAATTAAAATGCACTGGTATTATAACCATGACAACAGGAGCAATAGTTTAAAAGTCAATCTATCTGGAAATATTATCTATTGCTTACAAACTGTGTTAACCTTGGATATGATAGTCTAATTTTATGATTTTAATGTAACATAAGTGTGTTACATTGATGTTGAGTGAAACATTATATTAATATTGGATATAAAATTTTGCTTTCAAAATTTTAAAACATATATTTATGTATATGAGGTGAAGTGCTATTTTAAACTTGGATATAGAATTTTAATTCCATAACTTTTATTTGGATAATTATATTATGCAATATGTGCAAAGTGAGATGTTATATTAATCTACTAATAAACTAAAATTAACAGAATAATCTAAATTAGACACAATGACTAAAATATCAATGATAAAATCTATTAATTGGAGGAATATCTTAAGTAAAATTATACGTGTCCTATCTTTGAAGTTACCATAAATATTTGGAGAATTTCATGTGGATCAATTAATTAATAAATCTTCATAATTGGAAATAAAGTGGAATATAATCATATTTCTAGGATTCTACATGTTGTATCTGAAAACTACTCAATTTATTATACTGTGCATTAAGTATGAAGAAAACATATCATATTGATTATATTGGATAGCAAATATTTCTACACACAGTATGCATTTCAATCTAATAATTATTCCAACAAATGTGTATTCTATTTTGATTTCTATTTTATATTAGTTTGCACATGAAACATTCATGGTATATGTTATAGTATGTTTATTTGTTTAAGATCATTGGATTGAATATGATAGATATTAAAGAGAATTACCTATTTGACAACAGCACTCATGAAGAGGTTAAAAATAGTTTACTAAATTTATAACATACATTGACCCACATGACCTAGTTCTTTATGTCTTTCCAGGGTTCCATGCCTAGTCTCATATTATTATTATTATTATTATTATTATTATTATTATTATTATTATTATTATTATTATTATTATTATTATTATTATTATTATTATTATTATTATTATTATTATTATTATTATTATTATTATTATTATTATTATTATTATTATTATTATTATTATTATTATTATTATTATTATTATTATTATTATTATTATTATTATTATTATTATTATTATTATTATTATTATTATTATTATTATTATTATTATTATTATTATTATTATTATTATTATTATTATTATTATTATTATTATTATTATTATTATTATTATTATTATATTGTCAATCTGAAGTATAGGTATATTGGGTCTGGTAATACATTTTGATGAAGCTATTGACTAAGTGTATGAATCCATTCTCTTTCTGTAAGGGGTTGAATTCAAGCCCATGTATAAAGAAATCTTATATTGTGTTTATTTGGAGCTCACATACATTATCCATGAAATAAAAATAAATACATGTGATGACCTTTTATTTTATTTATTTATTTATCTAATTTTGTGAGCATTATATTAACCAATTATTTATTTAAATTAATTGAGTTGTAAATAAATGACAATTTGTTATTTAACATAATTGTGCCATTGCTATTTGTCATTACACAAAACCAAAAAATCTTTCATGCTAAGTAGATCATATTTTAGAGCACATATTGTCATAATAATGCATACAAGGTTACCGATATTCTAGGATAATATTTTATGCTTTTGTTCTCGAGTAATTCATGATGCATGGGGTATAATAAAATCCCATTTACCTTCTTCATTATTTTAGTTTTGCTTTGTTAATATTAGATTATAATTCAGAATTGTTACTGTTATTGATATTTGTGATATTAGAACTCAAATTAATTAATAAATTTGCTAGCCAATATTATAATTGAACCTATTTTCCAATATTATAATTTACACTTTATTTATTTATAACAAGAATCTCATTGCTATTGATTTAATTTAAAATATAAATTAATGATGAAAGAACCTAAAGATCATGTTGCCTATTTTTTATTGAAAAGCAAATATTCTACTTAGCATTCTGTAACAAAAATCCTGAGTATATCTGAGCTAATGCCAGTCATGTCATGATGCTGATTAAAATTATTGCTATTTCATTAAATCACCCATATTCACCATGTAACAGTCAGGATTGATATAATAGATTATACTTCTGATTCTGGATGAGTAGTCTTTAGTGGTTTCATAGATGACACCATCTTGTTTGTGATCAGCCATAAGGTCTCATATCAATAAAATTCCTATTTTAATGTTCTGAAGTGTAATTTTAAGACACAGTTTTAGTAAATATGGTTTTTGATTTAAATAGTCATGTAATTTATTTGGAGTCATTTAATGTATCGTCATATAATACTGCAATGAGTCTTTGCAGTGTACCCTGGATGAAATCGAGCTTTTCGGTTACAATATGTATATATATATATATAAATTCCCAAATTTAGTTCAAAGTTTATATAGTTATTTTAATAAGTTCTATAAAGTATTTTTAACAGCCATTATAAATCCAACGAGATTATTCAAATATTTTCTATACATTTTTGTTTGAGTGTATATAACTAGCTTTTTTTCAAGTTTGGTGTGAATAACCAAAGTTAAATAGTTTGCCATTACTATGATCATTTTTTTAATAGGCTTGCTATTTACTTGCATTTCATGTTGCGAAAACAGAAGGCAATTTTTTAAATATAGTTTATAAACTTTATTATATAAATTATTTTAAATTGTTATTTTTTTTTAAACTGATTTTATTAGTGAGATTACTATTATTTCTGCTTTTTTTTCTTTCAAGAACTCTGAAAATCATTCTTCAATATCTCTCTTACATATTAAATGCCTATTTTTTTGTCTCAGGCTAGAAATAATATGATAATTTTTAGACTCATGAAACATTGTAGGTACATATGAGATTCAGAATAAAATGGATTAACATATTTTATTAACATTCCATATGTTTATGATCTATCTGAAATCCGTAAAGGCCATGTTCTATTAAGATCTATCTTTAGTTTTAAAAATTCACAATTATCAAAACTTGTTAAGATTTACTTTTGAGATTTTTTGCTGTTGAAGACATAAACCTTTTTCAAAGATTCTAGATTTTTTATGAAATTAATCAAGAATATGAAGAAAGAAATGTCTCATTGTTTAGCTTTAATGTAGAAATCTTATTCACAGATATACCATATAATGAAACACTGCCTATTGTAAGAAAAAACTTAATGAGAATAATAGTGTACAAGTCAGAATAATTCCTCTTATTGATAATACAATGGAATGTAACTCTTAACATTTTGCTAAACTACAACATATTTTCAATATAACATAATATATTTTTCAAAAAGATCAAATAATGGTTATGGGTTTATCACTGTAATCTCTGATAACAACTTCAAATGGCATAACTTGACAGCACTACCACAAATACTACTCTTATTTTTACTTAAAGTCTGACCACTTTATGCTGATGTAACACTTATTGCAGGGCCAATTCATTTACAGTCTTTATTGAAGAAACTTTAACAAATGCATTATTTTTTATTTGTTTAAAATAAAATAAAAAAATAATATGTATAGATAAAGTTTATATACGTGCGTCATTGATATATATATATATATACTAACACCTACACCTATTTGTTTTTTTCAAAAATTGCAACTACTTTTAGAAAATTTTCACCAAAGATCAAAAGTAAAACTCATAATTTAAAAATTCTTTTTTATGTTAAGTGGATATTGCATTAAAATGACAATATTAAAAAAATTGCATGTTACATGCAACATTGTTAAATTAACACAGTCAATTACACCCACAAAGGTTCATTATTCAAACTACGCAAATATATGCATAATTCATATAATCACATAAATTTAATTTTTTTAAAAATATTTTTAATTTATTAAAGCACATTCTAATGCACAACGTAATAATTAGTAAAAATAAAATATGCTGTTTTATTATAATCTTATATTTAAAAAAAATAAATACTAATCATTATATATGCAATGACTTTATCTCATAACTTTTTCTTTATCTACTAATGTATGAAGATATAGTCATAATTACTGATCAGATATTAAACATCTAGATACTTCTGTGAAGAATAATACTTGAATATTAAATAATGGTTTTTTCTCTTTCTTTTAATCAGTCTCTTTTACAATTTTTGTTTTAATAAACAAATTCTAAAATAATTTTTGATAAGGAGATGGTGGCAAGTTAAGAAAAATACGATTATTCAAATGTTATTAATTATATTATCTTATTGTCCATATTAGTAATTCTTAACTTTTTCGTGATGAGCTCTTCTTTTCCTTTATATTATTTTCATGTGAGCAGGCGATACTCTTTAAAAATTAAATTAGATTGCTTTTAAAGTGAATCAAGACATTATACTAAGCTTATGGGTAATCATGATTATAGCCTAGTAAACACCTATTTAAGAGTGGGAGTCGAGTGTCACGGTAACTCGGTAATTAAAACCTGACATTACTGTGTAGATTTATTTTCATAAGCAATTTATTCGTTTTTAAATAAAGCAGTAAATTAAAAGAAAACTATGTTTTAAGTTAGAAAACAGAGAAATTAAGAATTATTTCATTTTCATTATTTATTTACTCATTTTTTTACTTATCTATCCACCTCTTCATTTTTTTTCTATTTTAACTGTAGAAGCTCTTATTATTTTTCAAGTCCTTGCAGATAATGTGAAAACATCTGGAACTTCAGAAATTCATAGATCATACATTAAAAAACACTAGATTTAAATCTGCTATTGGGCAGAAAGCTTAACACATACATATATGCTAGAAAGTAAATTTAAACATAAATTTACGTTGCATTATCTAAGAACAAAAATCAGTAAAAAATGAACTGAAATGGTCTCAGTAATGTTTAGCCAATAAAAAAATTATATAGACTGTAACATTAAAAGGATATTAAGCATTTGTTTAACTGGGAATTTTTGCTGAGATAAAAATAAAATGAAAGAATAGAAAAACCACACTATTTTGACTTTATCTGATTGTTAAGTTATTGAAGATTTTGGGATATGTAAGACATGCAAGCCTATGTATAGAAATGTTTAAGTTTGTAATTAATTAAAATGTTAGTAGATAGATCACAAATTAATGATCAATTATAGCATCGAAATGATGCAAGCAACTTACCTAACTACAAAGAAATAGTGTATAACTTTTACACATTTTCGTGGAACCAGAATATTCCAAATGTGAATTTATTTTTTGTTAAATAAAATTCTTATACATTTTTATAAATTTATTGTTGTTTTCTTACAGCATTATGTATATGTTATTGGTATTGTGCATAATTAAAGTATTATATAAATTGCCTAGATATTGTATACAAAACATGATTTCAAGATATTATCTAAAAAATTACTTTTCTACCTCTTTTAGGGATTCTATAATTAACCCAGCTTGTGCAAAATAGTAAACAATCAAATTGCTTTAAAAAAGGTAATTCACCGTTATAGCAGACTTATTTGTTTATTGCCAAACACTTCTTCTTTTTGCCATTTTAATTCATTAGGATCAAGACATGCATTCTGTTTGCCTTTTGTCCCTTTATTCATTTCTATTTTATATTATATTTTTAATCAATTCTTTAATAAAAAATTCATTTTTTATCTCTTATATTATTCTTGCCAGAAATATTAATCTATAACTAGGCTTTCTATAACAGCGGTTGGCAATCGGTGGTCAGCGACCATTGGTGGTCCGTGACATAATTTTAATGGTCGCAAAGAAATTTAGATAATATTTAAATTCGCTAAGCTCATTTAATAAAAAAATAAATTTTGTTTAAGCTGTATTATTATATGTAAAATAGAACAAGAACACTATATTGCTAATTGATTTGCTACAAAATACTATTATGACTCGCAAAACATCTGCCTCAAGGCGTTTAATTAGCCCCTACTCAGTCAGCAGCATAGAAAAAGTAACAAAATAAGAATACTGAATTCTGCACAATTGATTAGGCATCAAATTTGACTAGGTGCATCCTTGGTAATTGGATGACTAAAACTCAAAAATTTTATTAAAAATTTCGAAGGAAAACACGTCTATAAATATTATTAAAGAATATAATACTATTCGTTATTAATCTTAAATAATTTTTGTAGATACAAATTAGAAAATTACACATATAAAACGTAACAAATACATATTTATAGATTCATTTATTTTTATGAAATAAAATGAACAGTATATTAACAAACAACAAAATAAAACATAATTCTTTAACAAATTATAAAACATATAAATACAAACTTAGTTTTACTTTTATATAACTCAAAATGAAAACAAATAATTACAAAAAAACTTACCCAAAAATTATATTAATATAATATTCTAATTTATTTTGTACTTTAAGTTCAATATTACAATCCTTTAAGTATTTTTATATATTTATATCTAATAAATCTGACTCCATTCACCAGGACTTTCTTGTGTGAAAAAACGTTCTCAACTGTAACAGCTATTAAAAACAAGTATCGGCTTGAAATAGAAGTTCTTTTACATGCTGGAATGACATCATTGGATCATAGGATTAGTAAAATAATTTTAAACCAAGAGCAGTAAATGCTACACTAATTTTTAATATATATATTACTATTATTTATTATTGTGTTAAAGTTAAAATTATAAATAAATATAAATACAATTTATCCAAACTTCAAATACTTTTTATATATTTTATGTTGTTTTTAGTTTTTTTATTGGTTAAAAATTTTTTTTATGGTGTTATTATATAGTTATGTTTTTTTATTTTGTTCATTATATCATAGCTCTGAAGAAGACTGTAGGTCAGTCGAAACTTAGGTGTATGTACAAATAAAGTTTTGCTAAAAAGTGTTTGAAGTTTGGATAAATTGTATTTATATGATATTACGGCAAACATAAAGAAAAGTGTGATTTTGGTAAATAAATATATATGTATATCATACTCAATGCTCATATTAATTCCTATCTTTAAAAATTATGTTAGTGGTCTCAATATCTAAAAGATGCCAACCGCTGTTCTATAAAATAGCTTAGTTATAATCAATTGTCTGTATTTACGGTTTTTTCACGTTAGGAAAATAAAGCAATATAATGTAATTGTAAATTTAAAAATATATATATATATACTGTTTACATATAATTATAATACACGAGATATCAGTAACAGGTAAAAATAATTACTAAAACAGGCCAAACAGTTATGAGCAAGCATAAGAAATGGTGATCATATGATGTTTAATTGTTTAAAAATAATTACTGTAACACATTTTTATGAAGAATGTTGTAGATCATTTTCAACTGCTGTTGATAGCTCATGCATTATTATATTCTTTAAATATATTTTAATTCTCAACTGTATTACATTATTTTATTTTATTAACGTAATAAAAATAAAAGAATATAATGCAGTTGACTATTTTGAGCAGTAATTTTTTTAAAAATATTTTATTATCTAAATTCTATTTTTGGTTTATTAAATACGAAATAAAAATTTTCCTCACTAATTTTCTCCATTTCTCTAGCTTTCCTATCACTGTTATTAGAATGTTTGATAATTATAATATATTTACATATTCCACTTTTGAACTCTAACTGTATGTAAGTGGAAAGTTTGATAACTAAAATATATTTAGTATATACTATTTTTGACTGTATATCAAATAAAATTTTTATTCATTAATTCTCTCTATTTCTTTAGCTGACCCTTGCATTAGTAAAAACTTTGATAATTAAAATATATTTATATATTTACATGAAATAATTATCAATAACAGTATCCCAAAATATAAATTTTGTTAAATACAATAAACCATAATTTTAAACTAAATTATTTTATATTTCTCATAGAATCATTTTTAAAATGGCTATAAAAAAACAAGTGAAAAATTAAATTTATAGTCAAATAATTTAAAATATATTTATTCAATAAAATTTTATATGGATTATCAAATACTAATATCTCTTCATTTCTTTAGTATGCAGTAATGATATCTCAAATTTCCAAGAACGGATTCTCTAAAGACAGGTTGTATTTAAGAACTTATTCTGTTTATTTTTCTTCTTTCTAAGCATGGAAGCAAATCATTTCTTGATTTCATAAGTAAAAATTTTTGACGACTTCTCAGAACTTTTGCGCCCCCCTCACATACAAAAAAGTGCAGCAGACATGCGCACTATGATGTACTTTCAATCTCACTTATCGAATCAGAAAGAATTAAACTATTTTTATAATTGGTAAAAACTTATTTATTTGGCAAGATATTTCCATATTGATATTCTATTTGCATCATATGTCTCTTCAGGTTGATGATGCTTTTTGACTATAGCATCATCAGCTGTATTGCGATTTCTTAGCCATACTTGAACTGACTGCAATTCCAATAATCTAATGGAAGACCTATTCAATTTATTACTGGAAGATTTGCCACATTTTTCACTTCGAGGTGATTTCTTTTATCTAAATAAATTGCATTCATCACAGAAAACCTTCATTCAGCCTCTGCAGATCACAACAATGGTTTTTAATTATATTTTTAGCTCTTTGCATAGGACAGCTTTCTGGTGATTTCTCATACAATTTTCAACACAATCATGGAAATCATTAACTGAAATCTCACGATGAAATGCTTTGTAAAAATCTGGTAATTTATCTTCAAATTTTTTCCAGGGAACTACAGCTTCTTCCAGATTCCAAGCATCTGGGTTCACAATTTTAATTAATTGATAGATTTTATGATTTCTATCTTGAATATTATTACTTATGCTATTACAATCCATTAATCTTACTACCATATTTGTTGTCACTACATTCAATAATTTTTTATTGGGAAGACTCACACATTTGTTGGCTTCAATAAAATTAATATACAGGAATTCCTTAGAAGAGATAGTTTCATTTTTTTTTGTAAGTACCACTCTTCTCTCTAAGATATTCAAATGTTTTTTAATTGTTCTCTTAATCAATTGTTCAACACAAAATATATTTACACTTCTTCCTTGTAGAGCATCCACCAACAAAGAAATTTTTTCTAGTATATTGATTATTAATGCCAGATCTCTCAAAAAATTTGTTGGTGAGATATTTAGTCATTCCAGAAAATTTCTTATTAGTAGAAAAAAATCATACAGTGCTGGATAGGCTTGCCATGTTGCAACCATTGTTCTATGACCATGCCGCCCATCTTGGGCCAAAATTTCTACCAACTTTTAAAATTTTCAATTTCCAAATCATTTGAAATTATATTCAATGCCATTTGATTTTTATTAGACTGATGGAAGATTTTGTATATTTCATCAATTGATTCACTTAATTTATGTCTTTGATAGAATCCTCCAGTACAAACTGAAGGTGATGACTCAAACAATCCCAAATAATAATCTCAGGATAGTGGTTTTTTTATTTTAACATTCACTCTTGATCACTTTCCCAGGATCACACTTGCTCCATCTGAACAAAATCCAATCACATTATTCTTCACATATGGAAAGTCAAATCCTACTGAATGCAGACTTTGTAGTAGAATAGTGTAAATGGTATCAGCACCTTTGTTTTGTAATTCCATTAAATCTACAAAAAATTGTTGGTGAAAAATCTGAATCTTCAATCTTAATAAAAATGATAAGGACTGGTTTGCATCATATTGTTGATGCCTCATTAATTATAACTTGTATCATTCTGATCTATTATTTTTCTAAACACTTCCTTTTTAATGCATTTTGCAATGTGCTCAACAATTTTGACAGTTGTGAATCAGGAATGGAGTCCCACTCCCATATCTAACCCATTCTTTTTTTGTAATTCTATCAAATGTTCAATATTAGAAAACAGTCAGTTTAGTTTTGCTAAAGTGTACACTGTATTGAAAATTTTGGAAGTGGAGCTCATAAACTTTTCATGAGCATTGTCTATGGATTTGGAAATTACATTTTTTGCCCTTTCTTTCAATTGCATCGCACATATCTGGTATGCTTTTGATGAAAAGTAGTCCTTTATTTTTTTTTGAAGAGAGGCTTAGTGAATCATTCATTTTATTTTTTCCACTTAGAACAATATTACATCTTCTCCATTCTTTTGACACATGAACTTCCTTCACTTTTATTGACTCAATTTTTGTACAGACATCACACCCAAGCTCTTTTCCAATGATAAGTAAACTATAATATTTTTAGTTGAATTTATTGGCTTATTTTCATATTCCAGCAGTCAGGAAGGTCACTAATAAAATAACACTTTTTATTTGTATACTTTTAAATAAACTAATTTGAAATTCGATAAATAACTGTTGTGAATTATTTCTTGCAGAATAATCTTAATCATTCAAATTTGATCATGTATATCACACGTTCCAAGTGCAATATCGTTTAGTCCAGGGGTGGGCAATTGTTTTGGCTCGGGGGACACAGAGGTTGGCAGAGGATTGCATCAGGGGCCACTTTGAGGAAGTGAAGGTTAGCGGAGGGCCGCACCTTTTTTTCATGACACAATAAACACACTGCTTTATTCCCTGTATTATCAAAGAAATATTTGTTTGTCCATTCTTCATTAAACACACTACATTTATCACCAATTTTACATTTTTTCAGAAGGTTCATGGTTTCACTAAAGTTGGAAATGTATATATTTGCTAAAGCAAAGGCAAAATTGAAATTAATCAGATCAACTGGAAAAGCACTGCACATCCTATCTACACGTGCATGCATGCATATTGACGTGGCCATCCTAGTGGAAAATACAAGACGAATCTTCGGTCACTCACGGAAAGGAAATCTCAGTTCAAGGTGGATTTTTATGATTTCTTGGTGGGCCATATAAAAACTCTTAGTGGCCACATGTGGCCTTCGGATCACTATTTTCCCACCCCTGGTTTAGTTGAATTATTAAGGAAAAGCATCTTGAACCCAATCTGTTCAAAAAAAATCAAATAATACAAAAAAATACAAATAATATTCTAGATTATTGTTGGAAACAATTAAGTAATTTGTTAATTCAATTTTTTTTTAGAATAATAATAAAATTTATTTTTTATAGTAGAAAAATAATAATTAAATTTATTTTCGGATAATTTAATTACCAGTTTACTAATTTTTTTTTTTAAATTTTAAGAACCAGTTAGATATCATCACTGCTAGTATGTATTTTAATACACTGGCCACAACAATTTGCTTTATTATGTGAGAATATATTTAAAGAGATCGGATAAAAGTTTATCAAAATGTAATATTTCTCTTGTTGAATCCATGGCATTTTAAAATTTACTTTTTGACATATTAAATATATTTAAATTGCCATTCTAAAAGTTTCTCAAATTCGTAGTAAAAGATTATCAAATTCAGTAGTATTTTTCTTGCTGTATCAGTGCCATTTTAAATTTACTTTAACATGTGGTAAACCAAATATATATTTAAACTGAAATCTTAAAAGTTTATTAAATTCATTATTATAAGTGATCTAAATTGTCATTATTCCAATGAGAAATTAAATACATGGTTACAAGTACAATTTAATTAATTTAAAATATATTTACAAAATCAAATTATACCTTGCTTTACCGAAACTATAACTTTTCATTAAAAATTTTTTTCAACTCAGTAAGCTTTTACTTAGTAATGCTCTCTTGTTGTTTTTTTATGATGCCATTCAAATACAATTATATTATAGATTTTCCACACATTTTTGTATTACAATTTACAATTTTTTAAAAAAAACAACAATTAAAGCAAAAATTTATATGTTCTAAAATTCTATGCAAATAAAGAATATTATGCAAGATTGTTCAAAACTGGTGCAATATTTGAAGAGTTACACAGTCACAGACAAACAAACTTACATTTATATAATAGTAGTGTAGAAAGAATAAGTTATCAATTGTGGAGTAAATATTTTGGTTCACAGTTAATGTAATTTTCAGCAATACAACTTTAAAAATATTCTTGGAATTTGAATTGATAGACATTTTTACTTTTATTTTTACAATTTATAGTCTTACAAATATTTTTTGAGGTCATCAAGTAAAGTGACTTCCATCTAGGGATTTCAATGACATAACTCAAATATTTAAAAATCATTTCAAATGTTGATAACTTCTTAACAAATCCATTTCTTGGATTAATAAGTATGCCTAAACTGTAACGTTTATATAATATGAAAATACATGTGTGTCTTATAATTGTCTACTTAGTATATGGTTTGACAATTGTTTCAAATATTTTTTTTTGAGATAGACATTGAAATAAAATTACATAAATTTATAACAAATAAACAAATCTATAATATGAATTCATATATAGAATATGAAAGCATATTATAAATTTATTTACTTGATAGAGTATTATATTTTAGAATGTAAGATCCTCAGATCGGTTCCGGTTGTGCAACTTCAGATGCTTGTATGAACTTCGTTATTCGATTATTTATTTTTATTGTTTCCATTATGATTATAATTTTTTTATTATTATACCTTTATATAACTGTAAGAAAATTATTGCACAGTATATGTATGTATTAAATAGAGTAATTAAAAAGTTTATGACAAAATATTAATAAAGATTATTAATTCACTGTTTATAAATATAGCACTTTAATTATTATTATTTTTAAAAACTGTATCATTTCAAACATAAATTTGGAAGTGTTTAAACAAGTTTTGAAATGATAATAAATATTTCACACATATATATTTTGAACTTTCTATTCAAATCTATATCCTATAAAAATCAATTATATTTATATTCATTTAAAAGAGAAGTTTTCAAAACTTTTTCTATTTTGAAGTTTGAATTAATCTTCCCACACTCTCACTGCTAGTATCATTATAAAAAAAAAAGATAAACTTTTTTATTCTCTAAAGATATATTCATTGTACCTATTTTTTAAAAAAACAACAACATATTTTTAGTCATAATTTCTCTGAAGATCATCATCAAGTCAATTTTTATTTCAGACTATTTAGACAAAAAAGTTCTGGGTTAAGAAGTAAATAATATTTTAAAAATAAGATTTTTATAATTTCACTAATTTGTAATAGTCGAAATGATATTAATATTAACAATAAAAATAAACACTAAAAATAAAAGATAATTGTACTAGTAAGTAATGTAAAATATTTTTCAATATATTGGTCTTCTAAATAGTATAATAAATTACTTTAACTTTGCTGAGTATATTACACTTATTTGTTTAATTAAATGATAATGTAATTTTATATTTCAAAACCTAGTAGTAAAGTTTTTTAATATAGTTTTTATATAAAGATTACTAAATAAAATGTTATAAGAAAGTAATAACAAATAACACAAAGTAGGATATTAAAGTCAAACGAGAACTGTTATTGTAATCTTAAGCCTACACCAAAAATGGAAAAATTTCATATTGGAAGGATACATTAAGTTACCTATAACCTAATAAGGCTACAGCAAATGAAAAATTATAAAGATTATTATCAAAAGTTGATGATAGACTGTTCTACTGGATACCTCTGAATTCTTGACAAAAAATCTTGTGGAATATTGATACACAGTCAGTGATAACCTATATTCTCAAGTTGCATTAAAACTAAATTATGAGCAATTCAGGTATAAAATAACTTTTATGACATACTAATATTTTATTTATTGCCATCAGTTAGAGGTGAATTATTAGATTGAATCTTCTTTTACTTTTTATTATTTTAAATATGTTAATCTTATGATTAAAATGAAAATAATTAACACTAAGAAAAACCAAATTAATAAAAATAAATGAATTTGTTCTGCGAAATGTGGATCCATTCAAAAAACACACTTGATGGTCTGCAATACAATGTATAGTTATAAGGCTATAGGATCCTTACCCTTGGTAAATGCAACCAAAATTATTTTAGATTAGAAACATTTTTTAAAACTGGTAATATATATATGATTAATAATTTATATGCATATATAATAAGTAACATGTCATTAATTAAATACTAGGTAGCTTTCAACATTAATGCTTATTTCAAATTTTTTTTTTCCTCATTGTTTTTATAGATAATTAATACATCATTTTCATTGTCTTGATTTATTTCTTTTACAATGCCTCTTTATTTTTATTAAAATTTATAGTTTTAACTATCTAGTAATCTTTGGCATGGCTATAATTATCAAATACATTATATTATTTTATTATATATATATATATTCATGTATTTTACATCCCATTTCTCACATACATATATGCATATGACAAATATACTTATAGACAAAAATAATAAAGCTTTTTATTTTAGTTACAAGTGTAATTATTTATATATTTCTAAAAAAAAAAATCCTAATAGTCTTGATTCCCTATAAAATTTTTTATATATGATTTGTCTAAAGAATACTCATTTTTAGACAACTTATTTTTATCTTAAAATGAATATAACTATTTTTTGGGGTGAGGGGATTTATAATTACCTTCTTTTTACTTTATTTATTTTGGCCAAAATATCTTCAAAACATTCCTTATATTCAGCATTTTTTTAAGTACGTGAACTGTTAATTCTCTTTGCTTTTTTAAAAACCTTTTATAACTTATTTTCATATATCGCTTTTTTATGTATAATTTTATATCTTCAGTTGATATGTGTAAATTACTTTTTTTATATATACTTTTCAAAAGTAATTTGGAAAGTTAGATTCTGCTGTTGATTTTTTTATTGAGAAACATTAAAATGTGATGAAAACTATTGCCCTCCTTCTCTCCCTCACATTAATTAAAATATTACTTAGGGTAATATTTTTAATTTTTGTTTTATTCTAACTAAAGATATTTTAATACCAATTTGTTCATAAAATATGTAGTTGAATAGGTTATCTAAAAAAAAAAAATCTTCATGAATTTGATATCTACGTTGAGCTATTTAATCAAACTTCTACATTTCAAAACTTTTCTAAAATAATATATATATAGCTATTCATAAAATAGCTGGCTGAGTTGGATACTTAAAACAACCTCATAAATTTGCTTGAAAAATCCTGAAACCCCCCCCCCCCAAAAAAAAAAAAAATAATTCAAGTTTAATCCAAGTTTGAGTTCTGGATATGAGCATAATTTTAAAATATTACAATCACTACATTTTCAATTTCTTCTAAAGTAATATATATATATTCTTAAAAAAATGGCTTAAAAATATATCTGACTACATTTTCTTTAATTTGATAAGATTTGTAAATTACGGTTTTAAATAACTCTAATATCAATTAAAATTCAAGATCATATAAATGCTTTTTTCTTTTATCTTCTATATTTTTATTTCAGTGAGAATCTCATTTCAAAACGAGCATGCATATATATGTGTGCAACTTATTTTAATATAATAAAAATTGCGCATTTATTATAAGCACCAGGATATATAAAAATAGAAAAAGAGCCTTCTAATTATTTACTGCAGGGCAAAAATTCTCCAGCAGTTCTTTATAGAGAGACTGCAAAAAAAAAAAAAATAGTATTCAATAGGTTTGTTAACTGTTAGGAGAGAATTTGAATGGTTTTCGAACCTTGTTTATCATCCTGTTAAGCCTTATTAGCATTTTTTTTTGAATGATTAGCTGCATTTTAGCTATGGATAGGATTTTTATAATAATTCAAGTCTGTTGAAAGTATTTTCAAGTTTACTCGAAATAGATTCACATTCAGATTGGTAGGCAAATATTTTTAACAGCTATCTGAAGTCACATTGTTATTTATAAATATTAATTCTGATAGAATATTTTCAATTTAAACATAAATACAACATTTAGATAAAAAAATAATGTTATTGACATTATATTACACTAATTTTTTAAAAGTGCATCGGATAATCATAATAATAGAATATGATAAAAAACAAATTATTCTAAACAAAATATATTTATTCTTAAATATCAATGCTTTCTTAAGAAATTTTTTTAAAATTTCTGGCAAAATTTTGTAAAGCTATTAATTAATAACAGTTTTTACAAATTCTTTTATAAATTTGAAACGTTATTAATCATGCAAAATTGTAGATTTTTGACATTTTTATCACATATTCCATAAATTTAACTGATAACAATTTTTCATATAAAATATCTATATTATAATGATTTCTAATAAATTTCTTTTGTGAGAAATCTCTGGATCACAAAATAAACAAAGAGAACCCAAATATGTAAATGTTGAATGTCTAGAAAATTTTAAACGTTATTTAAACTTTTCAAATACAAATGACTTGTTAGTAATAACACACATACAGACAATACAGATTACTAATTATATAACGTTTCAAATAGTATTATTATCCACTACTTTTCAGGTGTTGCTGTCCTAACTAGTGATAATATTAGCATAGGCGTCGAACTTTACACCTTTAGATTCTTGAATATCGAATTTTAAGGCAACGTTCTAACCTAATAAGCTATGTGTTATTACTCATTCTACCCAAATCTCTCTATTTTTTAATATAAAATCATAAATTTTTAATAAGAAATTTATTAATCAATTAAACAATATCCCTGAATAATTTGAAACAATGGCAAACTGACAGACTCGGACTTTATGGTTCATGAATTATGTCTCGGTCTGTCACTTCAAATGCTTGGACTTTTTAGGAACTCTTAAGCACTAAACCATCGATTATTTTTAACAAATAATACAATAAAAATAAGATAAGTTCATTTATATAAAAACTTATGCAGTCAAAGTGTGTTTATACAATTAGAAACATTAAACATATAAATTGTAATGGCCAGAACACACACGTTTAAATTATTTACATTTATTTAATTAATTAGGCGCAATCGAGCATTAAGCATCAGGAAATAGTCTGACACATTTTTTTTATACATATGTATTTAAATAATATTTGAAAACATTTTTTTCAATATGATAATGGCCTCTATTTGTAATACTACGCTGGTTCTCATAAAACGTAAGTTACTCCCAATGTAATGGACATGGAATAAATATGCAGACCAGATAATATTCCATATGAAAATGTTAACACATTATTTAAACCAATAACAAAACAATAATTCATTATAAAATATTATAATTGTTAGACAAAATTTATTTTATTTTATTTTTTCAATAAAACCATTTCTCCAATTTCTTCTTTTTTTTTTTTTATAATTCACACTAACGGTGAAAAACATTAATTTTTTTTATAAAATATCCAAAGTTTGTTTTATCAACTTAAAAACATTAATATTCAATTAAATATTATAAATTAACTTTTTAATGATCGAACATATATACCACAGAGTAATCCTTGGCTTTTATTACACCTCGAATATAATCTCATGTATGGTTGACTCTCAAAATGTAATGTATTTATTTATATCAAAGGCTTATTACCATAGTTACACACACACACAAAACATATATATATATATATAATATAGAATAATTTATAACTAATGCACTTTTCTTACAATGATAATTCTAGAGCGTAATTATTTTAGATCCAAATCCCAATTGAACAATAACACATACTAATTATAAGAGGTGGTTCGTTGAATCTGATCCCCATTTATTAGAAAAAACTTCTTAATTAACTGAGGTAGTCCTTTGGATCTGATCCCAAATTTACAGAATAAAACTGTGAATAAATACACAATATAGAAAGTATGTGGAATAACCATTTAACATGATATTAATAAATTCTAACATACAAATTGACTCTGATTAAATTTCCAAAATAAATCTAGAACTTAAAATACCACTAATTATATTAGTTTCATTTTTTTAACACTCAGACACTTTTAAATATCTTAAAAGCATGTACATTTGTGTTTAAAATGAATATTATACCTTTGATTATTTATCTGACAATTTGACATTAAAGCAAATCATAACATATGGGCTGAATTTATTTTTTTTATATAAATCTATTTTTTTAACTTTAGTTGCTTTAAAATACAACTAACTTTTTTTTTAAAAAACAAACAAACTTTTACTTCCTGCTTTAATCAATTAATAATAAAAAATACATTTTTTATAATTAATGTATACTAAAATAAAATTTAAAATGGTTAATTCATTAGGATAACAGTCTAAACAGTTTTTTTTAACTTACAAAGCAAAAGTTCTGCAACTGGACCAATTTCTGACATGGTAATAAATATTAATTGATTCCTTTTGTAAGGTGCTATAATGTTTTTTTAACAATTGCCTGTCTATGAAATTTGAAGTTTAATCATTGTTTCTTCATTTTACCAAGAAATTCCTTCAATATTGATCAGATCTGTCAAAGATTCAGGGTAGATTTCAATACTCAGCAGTTTCTTCTCTGTTTTACATAGTCAGTATAAAGATTTGATGTAATTTGTATAAAGTGAGAATCCAGATTGACTGCTTTCAAGAATACTGACCAATCACATATAGGTGTTGATGCCTTGTTTTTTTAACATCCTTGGACATTGTTTGACATGTTTAAAAATATCTCATTTTGTCAACAAATTTTATTTTAATTACAAAAACAACTTCATTATTTAATTGATTGAACTTGCAAAACACTGTTATTATTAAATTGCTTAAATGTTTTTTTTTTTTTGTTTTTGAGTCTCATATCAGAACAGGCTTAAACTTTTTTTTAATTAATTATTTAAAATCTATTTTTTAATTGAGTTGTTTTGTAATATATTCATTACCTTTTTTAATAAGAGAAAGTTTTAATATAATTTATATAAATTATTAGCTGTCTTAAATGTAAAGATTTTTTAAACAAACCTATTACATTATTTTAAAATATATTTAATAATTTGTTACAAAATTTGCATATTACCTACTTTATTTTAAAACCAATTGTTCTGTTTTATATAACAATATAAAAACTTCTGAATGCTATATTTATTAGCATCCATTACAACTTCTGCTCACAATCATGTGGGAGATCACATGGCTATAAGACATTATTCATTTCAATATATATTGTAACTGACAAATGATGAATGATAGGCTTTTGTTATACATCATAAATTGAGGAATCAAATTGTAACTGTTCAATACTAGAGGAAACGGACTCATCAAATGTTCCCCAGATTTGGATGACAAATTGTAACTGTAAATATGATGATGAATGAGAAGAAAAAAGCATTATGTACCTCATAAAATAAACAAGCCAAATTATAACTGTATAAATGGGTAATAGATTAGCTTTAATCTATAATATGGCATGATTGGATAAGTCAAAATTTTAATGATGCACCATGGGATAAATTCAAGCTTATTATTTCTAAATTTCAAATCTCTAGTTTTAAAAATAACTATTAGAAATATATTATGAGACTCAAAATTATTTGTTAAATGTAATTCAGAAACAAAGAGGACATTTTAATAAATCTGGATTATATTTTTTTAATAATAAATATAAACTACTTATCCTAATGTCTTAATGCTTTACTATTCAGTAATGTAACTGTTCATTAAAGTTCAAACAAGTAATCAAAATAGTGTTTCAATATTCTCAAGGTCAAACAAATAAATTGATAAAAATTAAACACTTAACATGACCTGAAAATGTAGATAAAGTCAATCTTATAATTAGTTCATACTTATGTATAAATGTGAGAATGACAATAATACTAAAACAGTAATCATAATAGCTATTTCATCACACAGGTTTTTGACTTAATTTATCGATATTATATATTGAATAATATATATTATTCATATGTTTATACAAGATGTAATTTAAATCTTATAAAAAAAGATCATTCCAATTATATCACTAAATAATACATGGTAATAATAATTTAACATATAAACCCATTCTTTGGTGAATAAATCTTACTCTTCATAATAATTTAACATATAAACCCATTCTTTGGTGAATAAATCTTACTCTTCAGCTCAACAAAATTCTCTTCAGATTAAGATGTGTGTTCCCTTGAACTACATTTTTGTTTTAAGAAACAATAAAGTATTGACTATGCCTCATGATAATCCCTTTTATTCAGTGACAAAATATTTTTAAAAATAACAAGAAGACCACTATTTGAACATTTAATAGGGACTTAATAACTAAATACTATGATGACTAAAAATATATATTATTTCCAAATATAAAAAAAAAACCACTATAGTGACAGCAGAGAACTGGACCTCAATATTCAAAAAGCACAATGCTATAGTTTGGAACACAGATGCTCTTATAATAACAAATGAAAGGTTCTACAATTCAATCCTAATAGGATTATTTGCAATTTTTAAAAGATTATTTTCTACTCAGTCCATAATTCTACCTGCCACAGATATAAACATTTCTCTATATAAATGTCCTAGGCAGTTACTATTTGATGCAATATCTTTGCACCAGTTGTGGATATCATTGCACATATTGCTGATCATTCAAATTCCAGATATTTGATAATTGAATTCTTTCATAATTGCACAGAGAGACTGATTTTCAAACACAAAAACATTTGGAAACTTTGACTTAATTATAGTGGATCCAAATCACTACAACTATATTACAGGCATTCTCAAAAACATCTACTTGGGTTACACCCTTCAAGATTTCCAGTCTATGATGCAACATTTGGCAAAGTTATGGCTTTTCACCCCATATATTTAAAGGATACCCCTATACCCATCCCTAGTAACAGCTATGATTTCAAATTACAACTGCACATGATATCAATCCAAGCATAATTCCAACACAAATCCTTGATCAAGACCTACTCTTGTCACCAGAAAGATCATTTAGCAGTGTAATGTATTAATCTCCAAACTTTACTTCCAGGAAAAGTAGCTGATCACCTAAATCCCCAAAACAGCAAAAACAGTCAATAGCAAATCTTTCCATAATTAGATCCATAAATGGCCAAGAGTCTATCCATGGGCATACTACCTATCCTACTCATCCATGTTCAACATTACTTCACCAGCTATTGATGTGACACTTCATGAGGCAGATAATGATAATGATAATTGTTGCAATTTAATTGATGTACAAACAACTCCTGATTCAGATAATATTGTTTTCAAACCTTCTCCCAGTGCAACAATTGAAGCCAATACTGTCTCAAATAAGGTTAGTACTGCCCCATAAGCTTTTACTTATAATTATACACATGAAAATGACAAGATTATTCATAATAAAACCTCAATACAGATCAAGGAGACAATTTCCCCATGATTACCATCTATACCAACCACCTACCCCCCAACATTTCTAATGAAGCAAAAAGAAAGCCTGAATGCCCCCTCCAAAAGGACTCAGAAACTTAAAAAACCAAAAACAAATATGGTTAAGCTGTTGATAATGGACATGGACTCTGTAAACTGAATTCCCATGACCTGATTCTGTAGATCAATGTACATCTACTTCCCATAAACAACAAATGCATTCAACTATGACCAGTGTCTGTCGACTGTAATACCAGCACAAAGTTTTAAAGTCCAAAGCAGCAACAGTCCATTTTGTCACAACCAAATTAAAGAGATCTAGTTTTTCTTGCTCCAAAAGTACTCAAAATCTAAGCCTGATTAGAAAACAATATAGACAAAGCCAGAAAACAATATAAAGACAAAGCCAGCATGCATGTAAACCTCTTAGACGATTGCTACACTGTTGTGGAAATTGCTAGACCCTCACATATGTTATCCAGGAAACCCAATCACATAAAAAATAAACCTGGTTTGCATCTGTAGATATAGCAGTCCAGAACATCTAAAATTTATGTAATGTTGTGTAGATCAATAAAACAACTTTTATATATGTAAACCTACAATTACAGATTGCCCATGTCACCATAGCAATCCAAGCTATGTAAAACCCTTGCAACTAATCCACAGCATGTAAAAATTTCTGTAATCATATGTAAATAAATAAATCAACTTGCATGTAGATAAACCTACAAGTACAGATTGCCTATATAACCACATCAATCTATGCCATATCAAACCCATGTAACTAATCCACAGCATGAAAAAATTATTGTAATCTCATGTAAATCAATAAATCAACTTTTATATATGTAAACCTACATATATGGATTGCCCATGTAACAATAGCAATCCAAACTATGTAAAACCCTTGCAACTAATCCACAGTATGTAATAATTTTTGCAATTCTGTGTAAACCAATAAATCAACTTTTATATATGTAAACTTACAACTACAGATTGCCCATGTAAACACAACAATATAAGCTATGTAAAACTCTTGTAACTCTCTAAGACAAATAAGGCTTATCATTGAAACATCATCATCATCATCATCATCATCATCAGCATAATAATAATAATAAATATAAATTATTTCACATTCAGCTGCTGACTATATATATATAATTTTAATGCACAAATCAACACATAACAGCAGAGCTTCTTCAAATTAAATCACAATTTATTATAAAATTAATGTAAATTATAATACATAATAATTAGTTCCCAAGCCCTTTCAAAAGAACTTAGCTCTCATAATCATGGGCAATGAAGAGTAAGCATAACCAGGTTGCTATATGCAAATATATACAGATACATGTAAATTAATTGAACTATACATGTAAATCTAATTAATTCATTTCTTAAAAATTTTATAACATGCATCTTTCCTATTTATAGCCTTATTGTCCATGGCAATAAAACATGCCTCCTTAACCTTTCTCTTAACTTCATTTCTTTCCCTACAAATTATTTTTGGATTGTCAGGCTCACATGCATGACCAGCTGATTTCTGATGCATTGCGAATATTGAATAGCAAGTTGGGTCTGGTTAGGCCTTGTTGTAAGAATATCTGTGCTGAGACAATCTTGTTGAGAGAGTCACTTTTGTTTCTTCATAGTATGACCCCATCCAATTATTGTCTGGGCATGAAATAGTACAGATGGCTTGAGAAATGTTGTTGAGTGTTATTATATCTTTTGTATTGTTGAAAATTCTATTGGTATTAGGGGATGTATGAAAACATAGTTGAAATTCTCTATTAAATACTGAGTGATGTTTTCTATGGGCATTTGCAATATATGGCAACAATATTCTATTTTTCTGCTGCTTAATCTCAAGGTTATTTAATTTACTGTAAAATTGTCTAATCTTCCTATCGATGCTATTTTGTTTGAAACCGATATTCAATAAATCATTTCTATATAATATCAAATTTGCCCTCTTGTCTGCTTCAAATCTGCAAAGGTGCTTATTCCTATATAAGAAGGACATTAATCATGCGAATTTGTGAATAGATGGTGTGTTTGAACAGAGTTGTATATGGCCTCTTTTTCCTATTGATTTTATGCTCATCTTATAAGTGAGTTGTTGACCGTCCCTTTGCACTTGCATATCCAAATATCTTATCTTCATGTCACAATCTTCCATCTCTGTATTTAGCTTCAGATGAGAATAAAATAGACAAAATACTGAAACCAGAAACTAAAATTGCAGTGCTCAATGTTACCAAATTATATGGCTCCATTAATAGAAATAAGTCCATCATCATAATAAAAGAAGAGCTTAAAAACAACAATATAAAACAAACAAGGATCAACTTTATAATTGATTTCTTAAAATGGTTAATTGACAATATAGTGGCAACATTTAACAACAAATGGTACCAAATGAACAATGCATGGCCAATGGGCTTACCCATGAGTGGCATCTTACCAAGTATTGTACTGAATTATTTTGAAAAAGTATTATTTGTAAATACGAACAAACACTTCAGTTAGTTATACACACAAAATATGTGGATGACCTTTTTATTGCCGCTACAGAAAAGATTATGGATAAAATAATCTGAAGCTAAATACAGAGATGGAAGATTGTGATAAGAGAACAAGATATTTGGATATGCAAGTGCAAAGGAAAGGTCAACAAGTAACTTATAAGATGATCATAAACCTAATAGGAAAAAAGGTCATTTACAACTCTTTTCAAACACACCATTTGTTCACAAATTCACAGGATTAATGTGCTTCTTACATAAAAATGAGAACCTTTGCAGATTTGAAGCAGGCAAGAGGGCAAATTAGATATTATATAAAAACAATTTATTAAATATCGGTTTCAAACAAAATAGCATTGATACGAAGATTAGACAATTTTATAGTAAATTAAATAACAATGTGTTTAAGTAGCAGAAAGATAGAATATTGTTGCCATATATTGCAAATGTCCATAGAATTCACTCAGTATTTAATAGAGAATTTCAACTATGTTTTCATACGCTCCCTAATACCAATAGAATTATCAACAATACAAAAGGTATAGTAACACCCAACAACATTTCTCAAGCTGTCTATAATATTTCATGCCCAGACAATAATTGCATGGCATCATACTATGAAGAAATGAAAGTGACTCTCTCAACAAGATTGTCCCAGCACAGATATTCTTACAAGGCCCAAGCAGACCCAACCTGCAACTCAATATTCACAATGCATCAGAAATCAGCTGGTCATGCATGTGAACATGACAATCCAAGAATAGTTTGTAGGGAAAGAAATGTCATTAAGAGAAAGGTTAAGGAGGCTTGTTTTATTGTCATGGATGATAAAGCTATAAATAGGAAAGATGCTTGTTATAAAATTTCTAAGAAATAGATTAATTAGATTTACATGTATAGTTCAATTAATTTACATGTATTTGCATATATTTGCATATAGCAACCTGGTTATGCTTACTCTTTATTGCCCATGATTATAAGAGCTAAGTTCTCTTGAAAGTGCTCAGGCACTAATTATTATGTATTATAATTTACATTAATTTTATAATAAATTGTGATTTAATTTGAAGAAGCTCTGCTGCATGTTATGCGCTGATTTGTGCATTAAAATTATATAAGAATAATAATAATAATAATAATAGTAGTAGTAGTAGTAGTAGTAATAGTAGTAGAAATAGTAGTAGTAGTACCACCACCACCACCTCTACTACTACTCCTACTCCTACTACTGCTACTGCTACTGCTACTACTACTACTACTACTACTACTACTACTACTACTACTACTACTACTACTACTACTACTACTACTACTACTACTACTACTACTACTAAATTTCTATTGGGTCTGAGTATAAAAAAAAAGAAATAGATAATAGTATTATATTTTATGTTATTCATTGTATATACATCTTATTCTTGAAAGAAATAAGAATTAGGATCTGAGGATATATATAGAATATTTTGTTTTTGAAATAAATAAATAAATAGAGATTAAGAATTTTATCTCTGAAAAAATAAAATGTTATTTTTTTAAATGATATATAAATAAAATAGTTTTTTAAAAGAAAAAAAAAACATATTTCTATTCAACAGAACATCAATTGGTCAAAAGTCATGTAATTGAATAGAAAGTTGATATCAGGATTATCGTTAAATGTCATAGGTATGTTTGGGTCATAGAATTATGTAGAATTTAGTAGAGTTTAGTAGTGGTAAGTTCAGCAGTTAGACTCGACTTCAAAGTCTAATGCTAGACTGATCTCACTTTTAGTTAAACATATTTTCCAAGCAATATATTATTATGGACTTTACAAGAACTATGTCTAAACTCTTTATAGAAGCTGATTGTTACTGATTTAACCATGTAACTAATTTCGTTAAAATAAATGTAGGAGAAAGGAAATATCTATGGAAGAAATGTTCAACAAGCTTTATATATTGATTCATCCAAAGTCTTGACTGACTCAATTTTATGTTAACCTGAAATAAAAATATTTTTTAAAATTGGAAACCTGGAGCTACAAAAAGAGAAGAAAAAGTTAAATATATAAAACTAATTAACTATAAATAGAACCAAATGTTTGACTAAACTATTACATGCAAAAATTTACAAAAAGTGACACTCAACCCGGCAATTCCATAAGAATAACTAAAAAGAAAATACACCCATATTTAGATAGTATATTGTAGCGTGCACATACACATTTACAAATGAATTGAAAATATTGTACAATTTATTTTAGTTTAGTACAATAAAAGAATGGTAAAGTTTAATGTTTTTTTTTGATATGTAAATGTCATATATACCCTTTTGAGTACCACTGATTCATTTACATTGAAATAAATAAATTAAGGAAAAATTTATTCCATGCCCTCAGTCTAGATCAAATTTACTATTCAAAATCACAATTTAAGAAGAATTTAAATAAAAGAATATAAATGTATATGTATAATTAATTGCTGCACACACTGGATAATTATATTTTAATAAAAATTAAAATTCATATTTTTAAGATTATAAAATTAAGATGAAAACTTACATATTAATTTAAATAAAATCACTGACTATTAATTTCAGAACTTTTATTTTCCTGTAAGATAATGTTTAGTAGTAGTCTTTTCCCTGAATCTATTGAGTTATAATTGACTAGCAAAAAATTCCTTTAGAGTAACAACAGTTGTAGTGGAAGGCATAACTAATAATACTTTATAGCAATTGTTCAGTCTTTTCACAAATATCAGTGAAGCTATTATCTGCCATTTGTTTGTGATTAATTCGTTTTAGTGAAAGAGATGTTATTTGCTCCATGATATGTAAATTTTTTAAACTAGAAATTCGTTTGGTGGTCTATGCTTTTATAAATTTATCCTTATTTTTAGAACTGTGCAAATTATTGATTTATCTATACCATAGTCACAATTTAAATCACTGATTATATTACATTTGCTCTTTTAGAAATGATTTTTCTTTCTACTTCAGTGCTTATCAGTTTCCTAACTCATGGTTCAAAGTGATATATTCCAAAATAACGTAGAATAAATGGGGGGGGGGGCTATTACTAAAGATTATGAAATAGATTGCAAAAAAAAGGAATATCGTAATTTAATTTAAGTTGTTTTAAAAATAGTGATAAAGATGATTGATACTTTACTGAAAATTGTTTTAAAAAGTTTCATGCATGTGATGTCTAATAATACAGTGGTGATTAATGTAATATTTTAATAATTACTATCTCAATTATGGTGTTTATTGATTTAGCCATTTTTAGATTAGCACAAGTATCCATCATTTTCCTTGTACAGTATAGTACTTTTGATTGGATTTTTTTTATGCCAACATGAATCCCTTTAAATTTTGTTTAAATTTATGATTTGTGGCTAATATTATTATAATATGCTCACATAGGAGATTTTTTTTTACAAAGCTGTACAGTATTTTTACTGCTAAAGATGAAAAAATGTATATGAAGTAAATTGGTAATTTTTATATAGCAAAGATGTCTACTATTCTAGTATTTATTATATGTCTTTACTTTTCCTGTATAAATTGTAATATAGTGAGAAAAAGTATTTATTTTAATAGTCATTTGCTCTAGAAGCCATGTTGTAATACAACATACTATATATATTGTAACAGTATGAATCTTATGGGGTGATAGGAGAAGATGAGAAATCATCATTATCATCCCCATAAAATAACTAATTAAATTAAATGTAAAAGAAATACAGCAGAGAATCAGCATGAACAAAACCATAAGGAACATCTCCAGCATTACAGAATAATAATAATTAAGAATGAATTCAACAAGAAACAGTCATAATTCAACATCATAAAATCAACAGACAAACTTGTGATTCTGTTTAAAAAAATACATTATAAAACAGGTTACTTACCTAGTCATTGATAAACTTAGGGAAGAAATTCAACACAAATCTCTGGATGCATATAATCAAATGCTAATCCATAACTCATAAAATATATAATGCTGGGATACAGAAACATTCTGATTATAATCAATGCTCTGGCCATATAGTACTATTAATGCACTGGCCACTAAATTAAGTTTCTGTTTAAAAACAAAATGCAGTAAATGGACATTAACCTGTCAGATGGCCCTTATGAGTTGACTTGAAGCAGTTTCAAATTGCTCGAAATTCCGTCATTTTTAACGCTATTTTTGACATTTTACACTTTTTTTAGAGTAAAAAAATTCTGTAAGATGCTGCTCTTTCTTGAATTATTTTACAAGTAAAAAATCAATAAAACTTCCACTAAAGTTCTAACAAAGAAGAGAGCTTAGTGCTGATTGGCTCTTAGCCATCAAGGTCATTCTGATTTGCTGTCAAGGACAAAGAAAACCACATAATCAAAGAAAAACACTACAATCTTTTTTGGTTCATTTCGTAAATGATAAACAAATGTTTTAGATGATTTTAAAAGTATTTTTTGACAAATTATATATTATTTTGATAAAATATGCTAAAAATAAAATTATTTTAGAAAAATATTTAAAATTTTAGTAAAAATATTTAAGATTTTAGCAAAAAAATATTTACTTTTCCTCAGCGTAAAACTGAGAAGAAATCAACTATGTCAGCAACTCTTTTTAATTGGTCACTAACTTTGATTTTTAAATTTGCTGCTGTCGAATATTTCTATAATAAATAAATAGAAATTTATTTTTGAAAAAACTTTCATTCACTTTGATAACCTGACAAATTATTAATATACATTTTACAAATGAAACTAAAGAGAATACAATATTAAAAGACAAATATATTTTGAGGATTAAGTGTGATTTTGACCAATTAAAAGTTTACATTTTTACCTCAGTCAGTCAATAAAATACCAGTCACTACAAAGGTTAAAGATGACATTTTGCACCATCTAAATTTATCATTGGATGTCCAAACACAAACAGAAATGCCTACATCCATATAATTAACTGTTATGCTGTAATTTAGCTCAGAAAGTAAGAACACTATAAAGTATTATTGTGAGAAAAAAATAAAAAATATAACATTTTATTGTAATTTATTTTAAAATAGCTTTACTGGGCTAATTTGATAATAATCCTTCAAACTCTAAGCTGCATTGAAATTAAGTCACACATGCTGCCAAATTATGAACAGATAGTTGAAGGAATAGGGACATTAATGCCAGAATATTTTAAACAATTAATAAACTAACTAAATAATATTAGAATATTAAAAAAGACATGGTAATATGATAATTCAAATTTATAATTTTTACCAAAAATATAAGTTTATGAAAAAAAGAAATATTATTAACCTGTTAATTTTATTCATTAAATTAATTGACTTAAATTATTAAGTTATTTCCTATTAAATAAAAAAAAGGTAGAAAACAACTTTTTCCAAATCAGAGATAAAACTATTTAAATTAGTTTAATTAATTCTTTGCATAATTTTGGGTGAGAAAAATTAAATGAACAAAAAAAATGTCAATTTTAATAAAAATTAAGTTACTTTAAAAAAAAAACTCTATAATTTTAAAAGAAAAAATTACATGACTAAAGAAAACATGTTTCGATTGAAAAAAGATACTATTAAAACTATTATTATAAATTGTTAAGTAATTTTAAAACTTGTATGCATTTAGATATAATATGCACATCAAAAACACTTTTACCATGATTTTAT
Organism: Epiperipatus broadwayi; assembly: GCA_028023455.1. Lineage (NCBI taxonomy): Eukaryota > Metazoa > Onychophora > Udeonychophora > Euonychophora > Peripatidae > Epiperipatus > Epiperipatus broadwayi. The sequence continues at coordinate 2,132,434 of JAQFVV010000142.1, read as the reverse complement.
TTTTATTTGGGAGTTTTTCTTTGTATTCATAATTTCCAGATTTTTTATGTAGATTTTCTTTTTGAAGATTTTTCACTTCCTCTTTAATGTACACAATTCTTTCTATTTGGCTATAGATTTTAGGCTACCACACATCAACAATTTATGCATTTTCTTTTTAATAAATTTCCAGGTCAGGGTAAGATATAGAGACACTCATGCGCTTGGTTGAAGATTGATTGGAGACAGAATTGTAAATTATTTTAGGGACATTTTTCCTCAGTATTTTTTTCAATGAAACAGGTTACATGGAGGAAGATGATATCTTAGCAAACATTTTTATAACTAAACTTATAGTGTGCTCTACATAGTTAGGTACTCCTACTGTCAACATCATTAGCTTGATTAGAAGGTGATTGTCCTCTTCAAATATCTGTATAAGGAATGATTGCCTTACTTAAACAGCTAAGTCAGGAATGCCTGCTTCATACAAGGCACAGGTCTTCTCATTAATTCACATTTCTGCTTTTGAAATAAGTGTCTCTTTCACCAATCACAATCTTGTCTTCTACATGACAAATTTACTACTAACTGTGTCTATTTTTACAAAAATATTGTTTAGATATTTGTCTTATTTTTTTTATTAATGAAAAAATTCCATTCATAGTTTGGAATTTTTTCTTTGTTTTTTCTGCTAAAAAACAAGGTTATCAGACTAATTACACTGACTTGATAAATATTGCCTATTGTATTGAAGGAAGATAAAAAAGAAGAAGAAAAAACACAACTCTAATTATTTAAAACAAAAACATTACTTTTTTCTCTTTTTTTTAAACTTTATTTATTTATCTCTCTTAAAAGTTAGAATTAAAATTTATGAAGTAATTTACTAAAGAGAAAAATTTCTTCCCTTAATACATTTTCTAAAATTAAAATTAATACTGTTAAACAGTTAAAATTATTGAGTAGAGGGAACAAAATAAATTATTTATTTGATTTTACATTTCTCTCTCTTTTAATTGTTTATAATTCATTAAAATAATCACATTATTGTTTAAAGAAAATTATCTAGAATTTTTATATTATCATTTGATGAGAACAAACATTAAGTTAAATGAACTATCCATTATTATTAAACATATATAGAAGATTTAATATTGTTATTCTCTATTAATGAAATCTAAAGTTAAATTTAAGGAGCTTGAAATAATGACATGGCTAGTGCTAGTTCCCACAATATTAATATATCATAATCTTCCATTTTCAAAATTTAGTATCATCTAGTGTAAGCTTTAGAAATGAATAGAGGCCAGATGTGTATTGAATGTATTATACTGTTTGACTTTTTTTAGTAATTAGACCTTTGGATCAAATGCACATTTTCTCTAACAGTTATGTTTTACTCTTTGTTATATAATCTAACAAGATGAAAGCAAAGGGTAATGTGATAACTAATTGGTTATGTGATATTTTAATAATATATATTGTTTTTACTTAATTATTTCTCTCTCTAAAGTTGATAAATATTTAATCTCTGTGAATTAAATTAACACACATTAAAACTACTTTTTGATTTTAACAATTCTTTTTTAAAGAAGTTTATGTAGAATCGTGTTAAATTTTATCATTTAAATATTTTATATATTTCAAATAAATTTAAAAAAAAATACTAAAATAAATTCAATTATTTAATAATTGCAAAATGAATAGTTAAAAAGTACTTCACAGGGAATTTGTTTTTAATCATGTTTATTTTTTTAAAAATAATGAGTGTTGAAGATTTTAAAAGTAAATGAGAGAGAATGAAAACTGTTGAAACGATATATATATCTAACAGTTGTAAATGCAATAATATATATACTTGCTTCTTTTTTTAAGAAATTAGAGTTAATTCCAATTTGAACTTCAAATAAAAACACCCATTAAAAATTTATTCATCTAATATATTTTAATTTAAAAATTCGACACATGCTGTTTATTCATTGATGTGTTATGTGCAAAGTTTTTGGTACTTAAAACATTCTTTTTTTTGATAAGCCATAAATAATATTAGTCAAAATAATTTAACTTTATTTACAAACAATAGGCCATAAAATGATCAATTAGATTCATTTTATTTACATTCAATATATACATATATATAAATTACAAGATAAAAGGTACAGCTTATATATCTGTAGAATCTACAATATATTGCCAGGACAATCTTTATAAATAAAAGATGGATTCTACCTTTACACTGGTCAAAAATATTAACATAGAAGTACAAAAATGAAATGTATGGGTTTAAGAGTTAACAAAGGAAGAAAAAGAGAAGAAAGTTTTAAAATTTATACTAGTGTATTAAAGAGAATCCTGTGATACAAATTAAATATAGAGGGAGAACCAAAATTTGTCTTTAAAAACAATCTTGGTTTATATACTAATTAAAAATTATAAAATTAACTGTTAAAAAATATTAAAAAAATTTCTATTGTGTGTGATAGAGTGTGTAATCAAATATAAAAAAATATATAGATGAAACTAAGTTCTCATATTTGAAATTGAAATAATATAATTTTTTCCTTTCTAAATTACTGTAACTAATTACATTAATATTAATACTAATTTTAGTGACTTCATATACTATTGCTAGTAGCAACAAATGTATTCAATATATATGAGTTACAGAGCTCTCAATGAAAGTAAAGTTTAAACATTAAATTTTTTTTTGCCACACATAACCCCAAACTATCAGTGTCAGTCTAAATTGTTGCTTGAAATATCTGTGCATAAGTATCTCTATAATGAAAGAACTCATAGTTTATTGGATATAACATTCTTTTAAACTTTGGAATAGGTAGAAGTGGGGCCATTTTCAAGTTTTAAACTACTTCAGTATTTATCTTTCACATATATATCTGAAAATAAATCTTAAAGCAATGAACTAATTGATTTGCTAGTAAAACAGCATAAATTCTCAACATGTCTTTTATTACTTGGCTGATCAATAATGACTGTTTCTCTTAGTAGGAAGGTGTTGAAAAAGGTAATTGACCTACAGTGACATTTACAAACTGTTATATCTTTTCAGATAATTATATATATATTCCAGTGTTTTCTTTTTATTTATTTATCAGAATGGTACTAATATATAATTAAATTTAATAAAGGAAGCTTGTTTTTCAACATGTTTAAAGAGTTTAATAGTAGTCAAATAATATCTGATGCTTTTAACATTATTAAAGATGTCTGATAATTTATTTATAAAGTGTATAATCAAGAAGCATAAATAATGATTTATCTGCTGAAAGGTCTAGAAGATGGCATTTGTATTTATAATAAAGGATTCATTAATTGTGAAGTATTTTTTTAATGTTTTAAATTTAGTTTGACATTAGTCAGATTCTTAAAAAACAGCAACTTTATTAACATTAATACATTCATTGATCTATTAATTTTTCACTTTTTTACAGTGTTTAAAGATTTTTTTCTAGCTTATATTTCTTTGCCTTTAAGTTCTTTTTAATAAGCCTTCAACAGTATTGGAGTATAACCAAATAATAATTTTTGAAAGGTTTTTATTTGTCAAATATTGTCCATTTCATTTTTTAGAATGAAAGCAGAGTTGGATGCCAATTATTTATTGAATACATTACTTTTTACAATTTTTAATAAAAGAGTGTCAGCATATAGTAGTTTTCATGATGCCCTTGAAACTTTTCAAATACTTCCAATAAATGTAAATATATTGTTTATTAATAAAAATAAGTAATCAAGTAGCTTTATTGCTTGGAAATTCATTTTGACAACCTTTTTTTCAATCAATTGATTGCTTTCTTTTAATCAGTGATTTTAATGAGATAAATTTGCTATTTATTATTGTTGTCATTAGTTATATCATATTGTATTATATTTCTTTTTTAAAAAAGTAGCAAAAAAGCTGTAAATGAAAAAAGATGACAAAATATACAGTCAAGTCTAAACTACAAACACTATGACATACTACTAAAACAGAAGGAATGTGATATAAAATTATAACTAGACTACAAATAATATGAGATATTGTTTTACTAGAAAAGTCTAAAATATATGCTATGTGAGTTAAATTCAACCTATTTTGATTTTTTGCAAAGTAGATACATACTTGGAAAAAAAATGAAATTTTCATCTATTCAATTAAAAAATAATAATATGAAATTAAAACTATTTGAAAATTAATAGCAGTGTCACACACCATGCTTTAAAATTCCATTGTATTTACCATAAATAGTAAATTCAGCATAATTGATTATGATTATTATAGAAAGATGGCTTGAAAAGGAAAGCACCTGCTGCAAATATTCATATTGGATGAGTTTGAATTTTTAGATAAGTGCAGCAGGATGTTTTCCATGTGTTGTTTTATAAGTCAATATGTGTGTAGTAGTATTTAACATAACCAAGTTCAGAGATTATAGAAGATGAACTAAAATGAGAACTTCCAGTATTAATCTTATAATATACATGTTGGCAAGGATATGTAGTATTAGCAATCTATATGAGAAACAGATTAATTATGAGAGAATTGGGTGCCCTAAATATGTATGAAAACACAGATAAGGAGATCTATTGTTTTATATATATATATATATATATATATATATATATATATATATCTTATAAATATATATATTATATATATATATATATATATATATATATTCCAAGCAAGATATTTTTTCATGTACATTAAAGCACAGATAAAAACAATTATTGGTAAAATATATAAAAGTGTTGTATGTTAATTGAATATTCTACTAAGAATTTAAAAAAAGCCTATTTCACTAGTCTTATTTCATTTTAATAGTTTTTTTTTAAAAAGAAAAAATATATTTCAATAACTGGATATAAACAACTTTTCAACAAAATTATTGCAGCTGGCTGACAAATTAATTAATAGGTGAAAATGAATTTGGAACATTTTTTTTAAAGTTTGTAAATGGAAAGAATAAAATCTATAGAGAAAGAAACATTGGAAACAGATTTTTAAAGAAGTTAAATAATGTTTTTTTTTTTAATCCTAAAATATGTCTTTTCAATTTAAGACTGGTTAAAAAATTAATACTAACTTGGTTTATAATGTTAAAATAATTAATAATTGAAATTTTATTATTACATTTAAATGACATGCATTTGATTATTTATATATTGTTAAAATAGAAAAATACTAGAGACCAGTATGCAGTGTTTTTAATTGTTGCAGGCTTTTAAATAGTGAAATTTCTTTACTCCATTATGAAACATTCCTCATGATTCTTAATACATAAGAAAATTAATTTCTTATTCTTCAAAAAGAATAATAAAACTATTCTAACCATTTTATATACTCCTATTTAACAGGAGTCTGTCTCATATATCTCTAGATTATACATAGAAATTTGCTTAGAAATTATAAATGCACTCTTGTGCAAATAAAAAGCTCCAATGATAATTATAAGTCTCTTTGAAATTTATTAAATTCTATAGATAAACAATGTATAAACTTATTTTAAATGATAAAGCAAAAACAGTTGAAAATTATTTTAAAAAATGTATTTCTTATGAATAAATCAACCATATTAAATGGAGCTCCTTTATTAAATAAATAATTATTTTTATGCCACTCATTTTAATCAACAGATAGTAATATTATTTTTTTTGTTAATGTAGACTAAATGTATACATTTTAAAAAGAAAAAAAAATGAAAATGTTGATTCTCTTACAAATTGTTTATATCAGATGGAAAAAATAAATAAAATTTGTACATATGTTAGCTTATTTTTTTTTTTTGAATTGATAAGTTTATAGATACAGTATTTGTATATCTATTAAAATATAAATTTGTATTTTATTCATAATATTGAAACCACATAAAGGGAATAGCATCATATGTATTAAGCATATGTTGTAAATTATTTGAGAAATAACTCTTTAATTCAATTAATAGCATATATATTGAAGCAATGGATCTGAAGTCCGATCCATGCTTCACAGCCTCCTATAAACCTAATTAGTATTGTAGGCCTGAATTAAGTTTATAGTCCAATATCAGCAGGGTTTTGCATTTAACTATTTCATTTTAAATAAATTCTATTTCTAAGATTAGATTTCTGTTAATAAAAATTACTTGTAAAACCTATTAGTCAAACATATATATATGTCAAGTGTATATATATGAGTTAATGCAAAATTCTGCTGAAATAAAATGCTTATTTTATTAAAAGAAATAAGAATGTATTTTTTTTTAAAAATCTTGTTAAAATATTTAGTATGATTTGATTTTGAGATAAGCCCGCCAACATTTTCTAAAAGAATGTATATTTTTAATTAATTAGCCCATTCAAGGCAAATTAAAGATGGCCTTCTCTTTCTTTTTTAATTAATAAAATTCAAAGTTTAAAGAAAGAAATTTAGAGTGAAAAATAAAGGTTATTTTTAGAAAATGTTACCTTGAAACAAAGGAGCATGGGGGCTTATCAAGATCTAAGATCATACAAACAATAGAAGGTAGCTGACAAAGAGGGTATAAATAAAAGTGAGGACAAAAGACTTGGTTATTCAGAGTTTTCTTGCTAGCATTCAGATTTCCCTTTTGAAATTTCAGTGAGATTTTTCTTGGGAGAACTCTTGGCAGATTTTGTTTTTGCTTGTTGAGATTTTATTCCAAAAAGTTATACAACTGTCGTCTTCAAAATCATGGAGAAGTTTGAACATGCTCAAGCTAAAAGTCATATGAATTTGATGTATTCTACTATGCTTGGCTAGGCAAATAAATAGCTTTGCCTATCACCGAGGTTCCTAAATACCATCCAAAATGCCGTTGTATCCACCTAATAGTGATCTGAACTCTGTGCCGTGTCTGTAGGACTTTTCATAAAATCATGCTACTTATTTCCATTTTCCTTGTCCAGGCTAATACCTATAGATGGTCGGATCAAGCCACGAATGCCGTAGGAAACATGACCAAGGAACCAGGATGGTAATCATATCTCTCCTCCATTGAACTATTTACTTTCTACCCTTTTGTTTATACCTTTCTTAATTGAATTATATTATGAATTGTTTTATTTAATGATATTTGTAATGTAACCATTTTTATTAGACTAGTCTTAAATAATATATATATGTGTGATTATCTATCTATATTTAACCTTTTTTTCCCCATCACTATTCTTCATTACTAACATTTATAAATATTTCGTATTCCGTTGTGGTTAAGTTTAAAGGTTAGTTTTTTATTTAAATCTCTTTCCAATTTTCATTATATTTGTAAAATTCAATATGAGTAAGTTTCCTTTTGTTTGCCAACTTGATCTCCTCAATAACGCTTCTTTTGTCCACCACTAGCTTATTACATATATCAGATTTAGCTATATACATTTTAAATAATTTTTAAACTCTGTTTTAGCACAAAGCAATTAAAAATGCTTTGTGAAAGATTTTTATTATTGTACTTTATCGAGGAGATTCGAGTTGACAATTTTAATAAAATTGGGAAGAAAAGATTTAGACTGCAAACATATTAATCTGTTTTATTGTATAATTAGTTTTCATTAATTTAGGGGAATAGCGGAGGCCATTAAATCATTATTCATATTTTAAAGTTGTTAATTAAGCATATTATTTAACTATAAAAAGCTTGAGTTTCCTAATTTTATTATAATGCTTTATTTTACTTTTCCAATGATCCAGGCATGCAAAACACATATTTCATAGTACTGTTACACACATTTAACTATTTAGCTCTGTAGGTGTTCTTGTTCAAGTCTCTACCTCTGTTGCTAAGCTTTGTGGCCGGTGAGAAAATAATTTATGTGTGTCTCAGATAATGTTGTTTATTCATAATTAGCCTCGAGAATAGGCAAATAGGGCAGAGGTCATAGTATTTTTGATTTAATATCTCACGTATGGATGGCCTTGAGGTACTTTCGCCTAGTATTCAAACTGGGTTAAACCAACATACATCATCTGACTGTCACAATATAAATTGATTTATGGGCATTATTGTTACATGGTGTTTTGAATTTAAACACAATACAAAAAATTTTTCCCACCTTGGTATTTTAATTGTTGTAGGCTTACAACTAATCTTCTTTAATAAGCTTTAAAAGGAAAATGGTTTCAATATAATTTAAAATTAAAAAAATTTAACAACAGAGTATCAATAAAAAATTATGATAGCAATGTTAACAAAAGTTATACTAAAAACTGTTTTCTGTTTCTCAGCCTCTAGAGACTCCTATTTAATATTTTCAATTGTTGGATTTCATTTTACTCAGCTTTAAAAAAATTAAAAAATTTTGAAAAAAAAAAAAAAGAACTAATAGATCTGACATCTAAATGAAAACATATTGGTGAATCTAAATAGATTATTAATTGATATCCATTGTAAACTAAATAACATTAGTATCTATTTCCAGAATATAAGTACTTCAGTTTTGTTGATCAAATAAAAATATCACCCCCTCCCCATTGAAATTATCATCATAGTTTACATCCTGCAAAGCAGAGAGCAGTAATAATTCATAAAAGTAAAAGCGAGCTATTTTTTAAATTTCTTCAATTTTAAACATCTAAATATTTATTTCAGAGCACATGTGAATATAGTTGATATTTCAATGTACACAATCAAAGATTTGAGCTAATTAAATGATTAATGAAAAAATAATGTAAATTGACTTACAAATTTAGTTTATGTTATTATAAAACGCACAGTGTATTTTGTATATATATGCATAATATTTATGGTTTATTAATGACTGGAATATTTTGATTATTAAAAATGCACATATGTTCATAAATATTTATATTTATTTAATATTATTTACAATTTATGTATTTGTAAACTACAATTTAAATAATATTAATGTATAGTGTTAATAGTCAATTTGTGGAAATATTTGATATCTGTAAGTCAAATCAGAACAGTCTATTTTTATTATTAATAATTGATCAATAAATTTATTAATCATTATTTTAAATTATTTCTCAAAAGTTATTTAATACTAGAATACATTAAGTATAGTATATATTTTTCTCATTTATAGTGACCAGGGTTCTTGTGATTTAAAGCTAGCTTATGATTTATGATATACGGGTGGACATATATATATATATATATATATATAATTTTCTTTAAAATTATTTAGATAGTGCTAAGATAATGAAAAGTACTTTTAAAGCCTACTCATTTTATGTATATATTTTATAATGATAATGATTAGTTTATTGATGACTTGAAGGGTTATGGTTTCTTATGGCCTTGGTCACTGATGATTCTCAGCATTGATATAATGAGAAACATTTTGATATATGTTTAATGTTATAGTTATTTTACTGCTTTTGGTATGCATCAATAAATATTAATGATTTTTTTTTGTTGTAATATTATGTTTCAAATTTGACAATGGCTTGATGATAATATGTCTCTTTTAATCCAGTCATGAGGGATGCTGGTTGATAATTATTTGCTGGTGGCATTATGTCTGAATTAATTATTTGCTTCTGATGAGTTGATGCTTTACTGGCTCTTTTATTATATTCAATTGAATAATAGCTGCTAATTATTATTACTTCCATATTCTATCATTACTTATCTGATCAAATGCTGATCTTTGTTGTTTTCTGATTTTTGATCACATCTCATTTAGTTTCCAGTAGTTTCTGATTACGAAAATTAATAAAATAAAACTTAACTGCATAAAAGTTTTGTACTTGTTTCTAGTGATATTGTATCAATAAAAAATATAATTAGAAATAATTTCTCAAATTCAACTTGAATCAACAATAATCATGATTTGAAAAAGAAACGTGTACATAATAAAATTCAATAATTTGATATTATAAAAAATGTCTATAGGTTTTCATTTTAAAAAAATGATTACCATATATATATATATATATATATATCATAAATGAAATAGAAAAAGGGATCTATGTTTTCATTATTACAACATTTTGTTTAGTGAAAGAAAGAAAAAAAAATCAAAATTCAAAAATTTGTTAGAGGTCTTTATCATTATCTTAAAATATTTTTTACCAGTTTATCTTTTAATTATATTTTGATACTGGATTCCTATTTGCTTGGTTTACTGTTCCAATTAATCATTCAATAAGGAGGTTTCTTATTGGTTGCACATTTTAATTCTTAGTATACAATGGTTGCTAAGGTTTTCATTGTAATATATTTCCTCCAATCTCTAGACTTACAGGTTGAAATTTATTTATTATAGAAGATAGCAGATATTGTTTTTTACACACAAAGTTTTTGTCTAGTCTATTCCACCTACATATTCACTTCCTTCAAGAATCACATTTTTGATAAAGATTCCCAGTATAAATAATAGTTTGTTCAGCAATCCATCCCAATGATAATATATTTGTAATATTGCTGTGCACAACTTTCCAACGTTAGATTGACATTTTTTGTGATTAATGGTTGTTTCATGACTTCTATATATTGTGTTACTTTAATATAGTAAAAAAGAGGATTATATCTAAACCATCATTTAGGAATAATAAGTAAAGAGTAATGATTAATTAAACCAGTTTTCATCATTTTATACTTAGTTTTTTTTACTTGCACCATATCAGATTCACTTGTACTTGTAAATCAATAGCTTGTTTTTTAAACTGATAAGGATCTTTTATTTTTAATAACAAATACCACACAGCTTTTTCAATTCTCATTTTAAAAACTATTAATTCCTAATCTTTCTTGGTTAAAATTTGATAAAACTTGGATACTGTTGTTATAATTATCAAAGTTTATTATATACTATATATTATTACTTTATTTTTTATAACGATATATTTTGTATATTTTTACAATATCGAACCATACAAAATTCAAATAAAATACCGTTTACTAAAAGTCCAAAAGTAATTTAATATTTTCATCACAGAAGAAAAGCTTTTCTTTAATACTTAACTTGTAAAATGGCTATTATGCAATAACAAATATTTAAACATTGAATGTATTAAAATATTACTTTATATTTCCTTATACCTTTCCTGATTTAATTCAAGATATCAAAGTACTTTGAATTATAAATCTTAATATAGGCCCATGAGTTATGAAACTATCTGTCAACAAACATTTGTCCCTATCACAAATTTATGAGAGACCTAATGTTTTTTTGTGATATTATTTACACTATTTAAACTTATAAAGATTTTTTATTTTGACAAATTCCCACTGACAACTTTACTTAGTTGAAATAAAATCACACATTTACATCTTTTATGAGAAATGATTTTTCAACAACTTAGGTGTATCAGTTTCAACATGTCATGTGTATCAATTGTATGAGATAGTGTGGATAGATAGAGGGTGTTTGAAAATCTGAGTTCAAATCCCCTATACTTTTAGCAATATACATTTATTACAAGTGACAACAAAACAATATATATATATATGTTTATCCATGCAATTCTGACAATCTACAAAATGTGCTTTAGCAATACTGTGGTAGACTAAAGTTTCTTACCTGGAACCATATTCTCTTATGAGTGGCTTTTTTTTTCAACAATCCTAAATGAAACAGTATTATTGTTTGTCTGAACTGTGAACATAAAGTGTGATATCATGGCTGTTTGTGCAGTTTGTTTTGTAAGGGCAGGAGGCCATAGTTTTGAAAATAATAGACTGCATCATCCACAGTAACAGGTAGTTTTCCAAAATTTTAATTATTTAATTTTTAGAAAAAAACTATACACATTCACTTTGGCAAGAATTTAAAATGGTCAGTAAATCAGGTGTACATGTTTATTTCACCAGATCATTGATTACTGAAGCCAAAATGCTTTTATGATAACACAGCATAATGGAAATTGTAACATTAGCAGCAAAATCAACATTTTGACTAATAACTTTCTTCTCATCAGAATGTTATCTAATATTCACTTACAAAATTAATTAATTTTTTTTAGAAGATTGTAATCATGTTTATTTTGATCCTTATATACACATTTGTTTATGATTGTGACTTTCAGCACCACTAGACTAAAATGAAAGTACTTTGACTTATTTTAAACTAAATATTATTTAAAAATAAATTAACTCTTTCTGTGTTCAAAATTCCTATTGGCAGATTGAATTAAAGTTCCAAAATTTTGGTCAATTACAGAATCAACAATAAAAATATATTTATCTTTTAACATTATATTAGTTTTAGCTTAGTTTCTAAAATCCAAATTAATAATTCATTAAATTATTAAAGTAAGTGAAACTTTTTTAAAATAAATTTTATTTATAATTGAAAAAGTTAATCTATAGTGGGAAACAAAGCATATTTTTGTCATCCAATTATAAATTCAGTCATTCATTATTGATTCCTTTACCAATTTGCCTTCATGTAAAAGCAAATATTTTCTACTAATATTGGAATTATTCTTCTAAAATAATTAATATTTTACAAATACTTTGTGTATAAAAGTAATAAGTCTGTAAAAAAATAGTTCTAAAATATATATTTTACTTTGAAAATCAAAACAAAGAAATAAAATGGTCAAAATCATTGACATGTGCTCTCTTGTGGAGAGAACAAAAACAAACAATCAGTACCTTGGAAGACAGGCTCTGACTTCATTGTTTAGCATTAAATTTAAATATTATTGATTTATTAGTTGTAAAAAAATTCTTAAAGTGGCAGCATTATTTAATACAGTTTTTCTTCAGAAAAATCAGCAAATTAACATTAAATGTATCAATTAAAGAATGAATTAAAGTTGCGATCATGTGGACAATGCAGAGAACAGTTCTTATTCAGAAAAGTTTAAGCCAATATACTTTTTGTAAAAACTATTTATTTTATTAAATAAAATTATTTCTTGAACTTTTGTATCTGAAATAAAATACAGGATACACAATTATGTATATGTAATGCATATTTTTTCTGTTATGCAAATTTTTGTATGATTATTAGATAATTAATTTTTTGTGTTTCTGTCTGTGACTTAAAACACCCAAATTTATTTCAGCTAAAAATAAATCATTAATTCATACTTTACTATTAAATAAAAGTATACATAGAGCTATTATATCTTGACCATCTCAATATATTATAATGGGATCGAAAATCAAGGTTTAAACCATCAGATATCTGAGTAATTGTTTGTTATTCTCATGTAAAAAAATAGAAAATTTAATATCAAAACAGTATAATATTTAAAATATAAGATATAATATTAAATTAATGTTTAATATCAAAAATACATAAGTAATGTTATATATTATAGGAACATGAGAGATCAGGAGATCACTCTGAGATTATCTAATGACATCCCTCAGTGAAATCAGCCCAGTTAATTCACCAGAGTAACTATAAGTATCATTAACTATAAATTCAACAGCACTATAAATAAATAATAATCATCCATCATCATGAATGATCAACAATCAAAATAAATCAACAGTCAATCTGGTGACTGAATTTGAAATGAGTTTACTGTAAACCAGGCCAACTATTTAGCTTTTTCCAGCTCGGGGCAATTATTTAAATATTAATTTGGATGTACAAACATAAGTGCTAACTCATAGAATATATAACCAAAAAACAATAATACCAGAATATTAAAACATACTGATCATCATCAATACTCTGGCCACTTAATACCATTAGGGTACTGGGCAGCTATAAACTTAATTTTGAAGAGAGACTAAACTAAATAAAATATAGAGCATGGACTTAAAAGAATATACATCTAGCACCAACCCAAAATTATTCATCATCATTGATGGAAATATCATTATCATTACTGGATGTTCATACATTAATATAATTTTCCTTCCATATAATAGACTGTTAGGCATGAATCTAGCTCAGAGAACATAAGTTCTATAACTGTTACTGTGATCAAGAGATGATGCAACATATAATATTCTAAAACTTTACCATTAAGTTTACTGTAATAATTTTAACAATGAAATACAGGTTTATTAATGACAATAAAAATTGAAGTTAAGGTCTGTAAAATACTATTATACACATATGTCTTCTGATTTTGATTAATATACGATATTCAAATTACTACATTGTGATTTACTTAAAACCCAGTCAGCACAAAAATATGTGGCTTAATAATTACTGAACATATTGTCATTTAATAATAAAAGAAATGATTAAAATTTACATATAAGTATCTATCTGACACACATATGTATTTACACACACAGACATGTAGCATAATAATTTGTAAACATATATGACTTGCCATAAAATAATTTTTTTAAAGTTTCATGGTAGGTTTACTTAAACATATATATATATATATTATTGCACATATATGTTGTATAATAATGGATTAATATATATATATATATATATAAATTTATTTTCTATCATATTTGAATTTAGCAAAATAATACTATTATTAAAAATATCTTTCATAATTAATTCCATTTGAAAAATATATGTAAAATGCACACATATATGTATATCTATAAAAATATAGATGATATGAATTAAAATTATTAATTAGTCTTTCTTTTTATAGCCAATAAAAGTATTTTCTTTTTCCTTTTTTTTAAAAAAAAGGGAAATTAGTCTTGACAGGATTATTGTTGATTGATTAATTATAACCATCCTTAAATTTAGATTTTAAATGTTTCTTTTTTTTCAAAAAACTATTTAAAATAATATCATTCTTTTTCTCTCTCTCTATATATATATCACTATCACAGGTCACTTTTAATTATAACATTTTTAAATTTAAAATATAAACTTTAAATGTTGTTTTTTTCAATAAAAGATTTAAAATAATATCATTTAATATATATCTATCATTTTTAAAAAATATCATATTAATAAATTATTTAAAACAACTCACCACTGCATTTTGTATAATTATGATGCAGTACATTTTACCTATGATTCTTTGCATATAGACAGAGAAGCATATGTATACCAATTCTTCAGCAAGCTGATGGGTAAGTGTAATCATTGGGACATACATAGTCCAGGTAATTGTTGGTCTGCAGTGATCTCCTTTTTGTCTAGGATTGAATAGACTTTAAGCAAGCAATCTGGCTTCTAAAACACATTTGTAACTATGAATTTCAACAATGGATGTTAACCCATTCTCCCCAAGAGAATTCAAACTCTGCTACCATAAACCATAGAGCAGCTTCTGGACTTGCCCTCCTTGTGTTTTTACATCTTAAGGGTCTGATACCCAACTAACTGCTATAGCTACCAACTAAAACAAACTATTATTAGTCAAATTAATCTAAAAACAACAAACTACTACTCCCAAATTATTTTTTTCAACCCTTTTATATAAGTTTAGGTTAGGTGGAGTGACACACATACATTATTTAAAACTGTTTTTTTCTTTTTAATCCTTTTTTTTTATTAAAAGCTACTTTTACAATTTTATCAAAGTGTAATCCACAAAGATTTTAAAAAATAAATAATAGAAATGTTTACAATTATCAGTTCTATTTTACCATAAAACATGCTTCTTTTTAATTTCAACATAAGAATACAGTATTAATTAGAGCTTTTAAACTGTTTAATTTATAAATTTTTTTTTGTCAATTCAAAAATATTTAATATTTTACTATGTTTTTATTCCAGGGAAATGAAGAAAATATCTACAAAATTTTTAACTGTGTTTATTTCTACTTTTCCTTTCAACTTTATATATATATATATATATATATATATATATATATAAAGTAGATATATATAAAATATATATATATATATATATATATATATATATATATATATATATTGTGCCCTTTTGTATGGGTCTCCACAAATTGTTATATCAATTTGTTTAAAAAAAATTTTAAATTTAAGATATATTATAGCTATATGATGTTGATTTTATTTATAATAATCTTTCAAAAGTTTAACTAAAGTAAACTATGAATATTTGATATGTGAAATTGTGCTAATATTTGAGGGAGACGTTTCAATAAAAAAAATGATAATATTATATGGTTGGGAAAACTGGCCATGATCAATACTGCATTGATCAGTTTTGTAAATAAATGTTTAAAGCTAAAAGTTTTTAAAAAAGACAAGTTAAAATTAAATGCATATGTATTTATTGTTGATAAAGATTAATATTTGGTAAGTGAATATAAATATTTTTGTTATTAAAAGTATATAATAGAAGATTAATATTTGATTTTATAATATCGAATTATTATTTTAAAGTTGTTATAGTATATTATTTGTTTTAAAAAAATATTTATTTTATAAAATTGAATTGTTAGTTTATTTTTAGATAATTACAAGCGTTTATATCTGTGTTGTAAATCAGGTGACAGATAGACATATGTACACATATGCTTGTAAGTTTTTTTTTAGTAAAGTTGCAACACTGTTTTAAAATTCTATTATAAAATTTATAAATATTATATTGGCTATCACGAGATAAAAATAAAAATAATTAGTGTGAAATATTAAATCTGATTTTTAAAATACTGTTTAAAAAATATAATGAATAAAAATAGACTTAGTTTGTTTAGAAAAATAGTCTTATAAAAGTTAAAAGTGAAATAAAGTAAAACATATTTTTTAAAAAATGTTTAATGGATTTAAATAAATGATAAAAATTAATTTAAGAATTAAGTAATGTAATAAATAATAAATATTAAATAAGTCAATATTTATTTTTAATTTTGTATTGTTGGTAAGATATGTAAATAGGCTAGCAAGGTGATTGTTTAATTTACCAATCAAGTGGGTAATTTCTTCCGGTATAAAAACCGAGGTTCAATTGTTCAGAGGGTGATTGTAATTTCTTTTAAGTGAAGTGTGCTATTAAATATAGCTAAGTAAAAAATTATAGACGCTCTCGTAATAGTTTCTTAATTTATAAGAGAGTAGTTCTAAATAATTTTATAAAAGTTTACCGTTAAATATGCAGTGCTAATTTATTTATAATTCCCTATTGATCGTCTCTATCAAGGCTCAATTTTACTATCAAATAATCATGAAAATATCGTATATTGATAAAATGTGTTGGAAACTTTATATTAAAAATATAGTGAACGCTGGATTAACTAAGAGAATTACTAGTTGGATAAAAATAATATATTGGACATTATATGAATTTAAAAGTTGATTATAATTAATTTTTTTATAAATAAATATTTTAAAGAAAGATAAATACTTCTTTATGAAGAAAGTATTTTTAAATTGCATATCTTAATATATCTTTTGGTAAAGATATGGAAGTTAATAATAATTGCAGAAATACTTGCCTTATTAAGTCTTTGTTATTTAAAAGACTAGAGGTCGATAGATTTTTAAAAAACTGATAATTCGGAAATTTAATTGATAAATAAATACCTATAAAAACGTTATAATATTTAAATTCTATATGCTGGTTATATAGAAAATTTTAAAAAATGTTTTGCTGAATATTTAAAGAAATGCGCACAGAAGTATACGAGGATATCCAAGTCAATTTTTATAAAAACTTAAATTAAACATTTAACTATTGATTAATCCTTGGAAGATAATAACTTTTAAATAAATCCGGATCCTATAAACTGTTTGAATTATTATTTTGTTTCTTTATGGTGGAATTTATTTTATCTTATTTTTTTTTTAAAAAAAAAAACATTTTCCATTTATTTCATAAAAACTGTTTAAACACGTGATGTACCGGAAAAAGGAAGTGGTGTTGGTAAAATGTTGTGCCTAGGAAAAAAGAACAATTGTGGGTGGAAAGAAGACACCGTTGGATTTTATGTAACATATTTTGTTTTCTTAACTAACATAGATATTTAATTATTTATTGATCTATTAAAGATAAGAGAGGTACATTTTAAAAGTAATTACACATTAATATAACACTTAATTTCATAAAGTTTATTTTTTTATATAATTTTATAACACGTAATATTTTAAGAATAATTGTTGAGTATAAATGTGATATTATTTTTGTAAAACTATAATCCTGGAGGACATCGTTTGGCTGATTATAAATTGGAGTATCATTTATGGTAATAATTATATAATATTAATAATTTAATGTATTTTTGCTTTGTTTTCTTTAGATAAACCAAGTATTATTTGATTGTTGAGTAAATGGATAAATATTTAAAGAATATACACGCATAATACTATCAATAATCGTTTTATTTTAATATGCATACTTTATTTTATAATATAAATTTAATACAACGTAATAAGAGTTATCTAGAAATAATTATATGATTCTTTCGTGAATAAACTTTAATGTCTCTGTTACAATATTAGGAGTTTGATTTATTATATTAGTATGAGTCATTTATATTTATTTTCAAGTTAGTAAGAAGTAAAAATATATCTATATTTTTTATTTTTTTTTATTAGACAAGTTAAATTAATTTTAGATAGAAATTTATATTTTGTTTGAAGGGTTTATCATATATAGATGATGGGATATAAGAGAGTTTAGATAGTCATTTTTTTTTTAAAATTGGTAAGCTGATACTGAAGTTAAATAAGATTAGAATGATACTTGAAGATAAGATTTTATTAAGAGGGAATCGGAATAACAAGTAGAGAAGAGTAGTAGTTTAAATGGAAAAGAATCATAGAATTTTATTTTAATATAATAACTTTATAAAAATTGGTAATTTATAAATAATTTTTTTTGTCTTCACAAAATTGTTGAATAATTTTAAAATATTATTTTAAGAAAAGAACATATATGTATTGCATATTTTGGTAAGACATATATTATGAAATTACATCAGAATGAAGTAAATAATTATGTAATCAATAAAAGTCACATAATATTACAAAGTTATATCAATCTATACCTTAGTTGATATTTAGTTAATGTTAATAATAAAAGTAATACATAATAGTTACATTATAATAAAAATAGCTATAATACTTAAATGGAGTAGCATTTTAATTGTTAAAGTTTGTTTATTTCACATGTGCTACCTAAGCGATATTTCACATAAAAGCCTTATATTGTACTAAGTGATTATAAATGATATCTAGTAAAATATAAGTTCATAAACTCAATTAAATGTTACTGATAAAACATTTAAGAAATGTATTGATTATTTATTTTGGATTATGGAAATAATAACAATGTAAGAATCTTGTATTATTATTATTTTTCTTTTTTCTTATTTTTTTTTTCTTGATTTCCACTTATAATGTAAATAATGTATATAAGTTGTTTATTAAAGTTGATGTAAATAAATTTGTTTAAGTTGTTTTAAAAGTGTGTCGAATTCATTATTTTGCACCACAGCATTTGACAACAGATAATTTGAATAAAACATAATATTTGCACAATATGAATTAAATTATTATTATTTTTTTTTAAAAAAAGAAATACAGTATTTTCTTAATATAATTTATAAAAATTCATTGATATTAACATATTATGTTATTATGGTCATGAAATAGTTATAATGCATAATATAAAAGTATAATATTATTTATTGCCACATATTATTAGATTATAAGATTTTATTATATTCTCAATTAAGATACTATATGAAGATGAAAGACATGTAGATGATTTACTTGTTTTCTTAATGATTAGTAGTATAATAAAATAGATAAGGTTAACTTATACACTGGAGATTATTATTATTAGTTATTTATTATTATTATAAGTTAAGTGTAGTTAGGTCTGATATTAAATCCCTTATCATGCCTATCTGCAAGAAGTATTATTACTTTAAGATAATTAAAAGAACCTGAGATTATTTAGTTATATTTCTTTGATAAAAGATTGAGATTTATTTATTGATATTATTGAAGTTAGTTAATTTTCATAAAAGACATAGGAGTGCTATAGATGTATTAGTGAGATAATAAAGAGGTAATAGTATTCTTATGCCATTGAGATAATGTCTTAGAAGACATAGGCTCAATGTAAATTCATATTACCACTTGTAACTTCACTTCATAGTCTCATGATTTAATAAATACTTATTTAATTAGTACATGATATTGAACTATATTAATTTTCTGTTAGTTGTACTAAATCTGATAAGATATAGTATTATAAAAATATATTAATAATAGTTATACATATTTTAGCCGAGCATAACGATTTAATTGAGCTAGTCATATTTTAAGTTATATTATATATTTTTTGGAAGTGAGGGTACAATATATATATATATATACACACTATGCTATTATGTGCCATGTAACACAATTGTTATATTATATATATATGGTTCAATACAATCATTAAAATAATAGATGCTGTTATAATAAATGCTATGCATTCTCACTTAACATTCAACAATATCATAATAAAAAAATTGTTTCATTTTCTTACTTAGTTTTCTTTTGTTTATAAAAAAATGGCATTAAATAACTGAGGTAGAAGATGTGAATATTAATCAATCCAATCATTTATTGTAAGATATGTATTCAAAAGATTGATTTTCATTGAACAAAAAAAAAAATTACTTTTTATTCTTTTTACATATAATTATATTTTCAAATGCTAAATGGGAGTGTTTATCTATTATTATAATAGCATTTACTATTTAAATAATTCTATTGAATTTTATATATATATATATATATATATATATAAATATATATATATATATATATATATATATATATATATATATGTTTTCTTGTATTTCATAATTATCATTGAAATATTTATTACAAAATTTAAAATATCAAGGAATTTCTTTAATTTGTTAAATAAAAAATCAATCTGTTTAATGAATAACTTACAACAAATAATTAGATTGATTAATATTCACACTTCTGCTTTAGTTATTCAAGACAATCTTCTTTATAAACAAAAAGGACTAAGTAAGAAAATAGAATTGATTTCTTATTATCATATTTTTAAATGCTAAGAGGGAATCTATATTATTTATTATAACATCATTTACTATTTAAATGATTGCATTGAACTTTATATACAGAAGCAGTCAATCTAAACTTAAGATTGAGCTTCATGGTTTCATCTACTAACCTGTGTTCAAACCCTATATCCCATCCTGCACCTTTAGTCATATATATATATATTACGTATATATTTAAGATGCATGCCTAAAATTTATAAAATTTAACTTTTCAATATGTATTATTATTAATTTTTTAAATTCTTTTTTTCACAATAAAAATACATAGGTGCAGCTCATATATATATATTATGGCAGCAAAAAATGCTAACAAAATAATGATTTTTTTAAAAAAAATATTTTATTATATGTCATTTTAAAACTTTTTCTTTTTAAATTGTTTTTTTTTTTTTTTTTATTAAACTGTATATTTTTATAAAATCCAAGATGGAAGATGCAACCATTAATTGTCCAAAAATAATTAAAGGGTTAAAAATATAATATTGTTTTAGTCTTGGGAAAGAATTTTTAATTAAAGTTTTTATTTAAAATGGGGATTAAGATTAATACTTTTGTATCAACATTTTTATCAAATCTATTTCCAATCTGAAAATAGATTCAAATATATTTTGGAATGTTATCAAATGATTGCATTTTTCAAAAACAATGGACAAAGAAATGTAAGATTTTGTTAGATTAAAGATTATGTTTAAGCTAGAAATAAGAAATTGAAAGCATTCCAGAAATACCTGGGCAGAAGTATAAAATGAGCTAATTTTGATCACCAATCAATACTCCAAGAAATTTTGAAATGTAAGATAATGATAGAGTAGATGCCAATCATCTTTTGGACCCTTGTGGGCTTTTTTCCACTACTGTATCATCTTTCTGCTGCACTAGAATGAAATAAAAGCCTGATGAAGAACTTTAGAAAAACTTGCATGGTTCCTTTCAATTACGCCTGATGAGCTGACTTTTTAAAATGAACTCTTAAGAAATTGTGCAAGATAAATTATTTTAAACCACCATCATTGACCTAAATCTGGCTTGCCTAACTAATCTCAAACTCTATTAAGATTTCTCATAATATATTATTTATCAACTTTGTATCTTACTAAAACGTAAATGTAAACTGCTCTCAAGTAATTTTGATAAATCTAATTCTCTCTCATATGCTCTAATTTTCTTCAACTTTGGTGCAGTAATTTATTTATATGTATTTACTTGATTTTATATGTCTATTTTAGTTATTAATATGCCAATCTCAAGCAATCTGATGAATTGAATTTTTAAAATCTTTTCTTCTTTTTAAGTAAACCTCCATGAATTAAGGTTATTAACGTCCCCTTAAAACATAATGCTTTATTAATTAATATGCTCACCACATTGTTTTTATAAGTCAACATTTTGTTTATCTTTTAGTATCTCTGGATTCTACCCAGAGTGAATCCAGAACTCAAGCTAATCACTGCTCTGAAACCTTATTTATTTTATAAATGTTATTATTCAATTCTGAAAGGGGGACTTATTTGTTTTCTATGTATAACTGCTAGTTTTTATTTTATTTTTCCATACTCTTAAAATATCACATGCTTAAATATTCTCAGTTATTATAAAATCTATAAGGTGGGATTGGATTATATTAAATAGCAGAAAAGGAGGGGGTCAAATCTTAACATATATTTTATTAAATGAAATCTAAATATATATATATATTCTAGTGGCATAGCATATTATTTATATAAATTATGGCATTCAAACAAGTCATTTATTTTAAAGCAGTATATCATATTCAATGTCGTTAGTGACATCTTTCCATACTGCATTACTGACATTCAGCATATCTTTGTGAATATATATATATATATATATATATATATAATGTGCTTCTAATCTG
Organism: Epiperipatus broadwayi; assembly: GCA_028023455.1. NCBI lineage: Eukaryota > Metazoa > Onychophora > Udeonychophora > Euonychophora > Peripatidae > Epiperipatus > Epiperipatus broadwayi. The sequence continues at coordinate 2,109,757 of JAQFVV010000142.1, read as the reverse complement.
GGGGTTGTGACAAGATCAAATCCATAGATTTCATCTCATGTCCTGTCCTGAGGATAGATGATCTTCCCAGTACTTATTTTATATAAAAAGGTCTCTGGAAGTGATTCCAGTATGCCTGGCACACGCTATGCCTATCCACTTTCTTTGTATAAAAGCCTGCACATCAGTGATGTCCATGGCATGCCTATCCACTTTTCTCTAAGCACTGTCCAAGAAGAGGGTCTTAGACTTCGTCTTTCATCCAGAAGCATGACTTTTCCTGTTATTTCTGCACCATTGTCAGTACTTCCACTTTTCATATTATTATTTCTTTTGCATATGACCTAATTTTAGTGCTGTAATATTAAAATTGCACTCTGTTAAAAAAATATATATATATAAATGCCAAATATTACTAGTTTTGTTAATTAAAGTGTTATTTCAATCCCACCATCATAATTTGTTAGTTCTGTATTTAAGTATATATGCCTTAAAGAAAATAAAGCGTTCTTCTTACTATTGTTAATTAAAATAATTTTTAATAAATATTTTGTCATATAACTAAATGTAATTTTCAAATGTGTTTTACTTATTTTCACGACCGTAATGGCATGAAAATAGTTTATATTATATCTGTAAGAATCTCAGAACGCTCCCTATCACCATGTTTCAGAATCATAAATCAAAGCATTAATGGCAATATTTTGTAATTCTTTTAATAAATGATTGGCATCTTAATACTGTGCCCACCAAAGATGTGTGATAATGTATATATACTATTTAGTTAATAAAAGAGCATAAGAGAACCCTTAGTGTGAATTTCACTATGAAATTATATACCATTGGTAGATCACTTGCTCATTCATGCACATACTAATGTATGCAATTAATTCATAATGTATATAATAATTTGTTATCATATTAAACTATTTTTATTGTCTAAACTTATTTGAGTCATTCAAATTTCTGTTTTTCCACTTCCACATGTACAATTACATATATGCATATTTTAATTTAGTTAATATTGAGTCTCATTGTCTTCTCCACTCTGCTAATGGGACAGATTTAAAGAAAATTCTCATGTGCCATCATTATATGTTATTCATTAGGTGTTTGATCTGGGGCTTATGGTAAATGGGTTTGAATCCAGCTTGGTCCATGACCTAAATCTCAGGCTTGACTGGGTTTGAAGTACATTTCATTGATTCCAGCTCATGTTACATGGATAAACATGTTTTGACCAGTACAATACCTATTCATGTTGTAAATAATATTCTGTAATGTAATTTGTCACACAAGGTGGGGACTGGTTCCTATTTGCTTTTTAATACCTTGTGGCATTCATAAACATGACCAAAAACTTGAAAAAGATATATGATTCCCCAAAATCACATTTTGTGCTGAACCAGCACTTACCAGTTAGCCCAGGTCACAATCTTTTATACATATCTTTATTATTGTTCAGTATATATAGATAGCAAAGTACTACAGTTTATTTCAAACTTACTGCCCTCACTATATTGACACAAACCATTTAATGTAAGTATATTAATAATTTTTCACACTACAGATTATCCACTTAATAACAATTTCAGAAATATTACTCATTAAGTGGATAATATTTAGTTTAATGAATGACTAATAAAAATTATTAATATATTCATGTTGCTTTTTTGTATATATAAAGCATCATGGCATAATGGTTAACTTGCTTATTTGTCATACCCATGATATAGAATATAAATTCAGCTAAATCTTTGAATTATTTTTGTTCCAAACAAAGTTAGGCATGATTTTTCAAGTGATTGGATTACAGTCAGTCTAATTAACTATCAAATTATTGATTAGTATATGCTAAAGAAAAAAACTACAAAGTCAATTACAAACCCTTAATACTAATATTTGGTGGCCTGGGAATATTGTCTTCATTTCATTATTTTTTTGTAGATAAAAAAAATTATTTAATGGCTGTTTTATCTATCATTTTACATTCATATATACAGAAATAAATTTATCAATAAAGCAAGTTATATATAATGTGACATTACTTTTATAAGCTTGTATTTACAAACATGTAATACAGAGTGCATAGCAATAGTTCAAACAAGCTTGTAATTGATAAGTGCGGTAAGAGAAAATATTTAAAATCTCTATCCAAAATACTCTTATCCCCAGAACAATTGGTTTCGAGCTTATGGTTCACCTCAGTGAGGAGTTAGAATATTCACATACTGGATCTAAAATATCAACTCAAAAACCAGCACTTATTTTTTGTCAGAAAATTTCAGAGTAGTGTCTGAATATTCTAACTCCTCATTGAGGTGAGCCTTAAGCTCAAAACCAATTGGTCTGGAGATAAGAGTATTTCAGATAGAGATTTTAAATTTTCTCTTACCACACTCATCAATTAAGAGCTTGTTTGAGCTATTGGTATACTCTCTGTATTACAGAAATATATCTATGTCATCAAAACTCTAGATGATAAGTTTAAAGCTTAGTAAAAAATGATGCTCTTATTTATGTTTCTGGATAAAGAAATTAATTGAACCAGTGTTAAATATTTATATAGTTATTGAATACTGAGCTAAATAACATTCATTAGAAAAGAATGTTAAAAAATAATTAAATTTTTGAAGCTGAAGTTTATAGCAAACATTGTAATAAAGGAAATGTGAATACAAAATAAATAATTAAAATATTAAAAAAAGTAATTGGGAAGCAAAATTGTTTAAATTATTGAATAAAAATATATGAGAATTTAAGTGAATTTAATAAATATTTAAGGAAACAGTTTAATTCAATAAAAGTTTAAAAAGCATAATATTAGTATAAGAAATAATTTTAGAATCAAAATTTAGAAAAGTTCCCAGAACATATACAAATAAGTATGTGCTAATCATACAGAAAATGTTTAGTATATCTTACTGATAACATGTTGTTAGAATATTTATTTAAATGAGAAAATATATTAAAAGAAAGACATATAATTATAAGAATTTGGATGCTTAAATTTTTATTTAAAAACATAAAACTAGTCAAGCATTGTTAGTCGAGAGGTCATCGCAGCAGCCTTGCAAGCAAGTAGTTGGTTGCAGACAGTTGTGCGTTCGCCTCCCAGCTGATGCTATGACATATGAAAAACAACAACAACAAAAAACAGAAAACTATCTTGGAAAATTGAATGTAATATTCTGAAACAATAAATTGAAACACATGCTATTTATGTAGAACTATTGATTATAATCTAATTTATTTCCAATATCTTTGATAATTAAATCTAAAATAATTTCTAAGAAAAATATCTTCAGATAGATGGCTAGCAGTAATTGGAATTAAAGACAGTTTTCTTGGGACAAAGTTATTCTTACTGGTGTACAGTGTTTAAAATAAAAGTAAAAGTGGTCATATTAAACTTCTGGAAAAGCTATTAAATAATATCACGAGAAATGTTGCTCTCACAATCAGGTTCATCCTTTTTTGGTGTAATTTTACATTCTATCACATATATTTTTACTAGTTAGCAAAAGATATGTTGTCTCACAAAAAACAAAAAAAATATAAAAATCTTAAGTAAATCAAACTTTTTATTAACGCAAGATATGAATTTTTTTTACTCAAGACACACCTCAAATCAATCTTTTTTTTCAGGAAGATCAGTCAAGGATGTTTTTAAACAACTCAATAAATGTGAACAAATTTCTTTTTTATATCTTCCAGTAAAAACAATAAAAATTGATTTTTCTAGATATTACCAGAGTTTCAGGAACTGCCCACAAATGCAGTAGTTATCATTTATAGAAATAAATTTGATGACCTTTCACTAGTGTAATTGTGTGTTAACACAAACCATGAGCCACATAATTAAGGATTCTCAAAACTAAATACTCAGTTGTAGAATTGAAGCACTTAAGAAAGTTATTAGTATTCATCTCTTGGTTGTAATTTCTACAGATTACAATATTTGTTAATAGTTAATTGATTAAAAACATTCCAAGCTAAAATAAATAATTAAATGTAACTGCTACCAATTTTTTTTAATAATGATAAATATCTTATTATTTAAAGTGATAATAAAAAATTGGGTTAAAAATATAGATTGAGGTCATGATAATATAAAGACTTGTAAAATTGTACTAGAAAAAAACTATTAAACTAAACCAGTGTTGATTGCCTAGACATTTTAACCTTTCTTTGAGGGGAAAATATACATACATAGTTATTTTTGTAAAAGAACGGGCTCACTTTAAAAAATGTAGCCAAGGTATAGTTTTATTTTTACCTTTAGTTAATTTTTTTCTTTTTGTGTTTGTATCTTGAAAATGTAAGTGCAAATTTACCTTATTCTATGTTATAAATATGTGTCTGTTTAAAGTTTTTATATATGTGTTTTCTTTTTATTTAGTCTACTCTTTGCTTTGACTGGAGTTTACTTCTTACAAAGATCCGATAATTAATATATCAAAATTTGGAATTTCTATTAGTGTACTAGTAAAGATTATAATATGTGGGTACTACCTGATTCGGTGAGCAAGACTTGATTTTTTTTTCTAAATATATACTAACAATTATTTTCAAGTGTGTAATAAAAGACAATTTTATTTATATAAATCAAGTGCTTTTTACTTTATTGTGATCCTATTCTAAAAATATAAATTATTAAAATTTTTTAATTAACATTATTTTTGGTGTTTGTTTAGCCTAACAAGATTTAAATAAATATGCTACTTATTTATAAATTTTATTAATTAACATGTAAGCTAAAATAATGATTTTTATTTTAATAAGTTTGCTCATATTTTTGTTCTAGTTACTATTTTTACAACATTTGCAATTGCATTATTATTTTGAATATATTGGTAAAAAAATTATAGATGAATTTTAAGTTTAGACTTTGTATTAAATTTTTATTTATGCATGTTAAGTTTACTGGGAAGGTAAGTTTAGCACTCATAAAGTATCTAAAATGATCTTATATTTGATTTTCATCGGTAGTAGTTTGACAACTCTTACTATTATTAACGTTATTTATTATTTATTTGAATAATAATTTTGTCAACAGTCATGTAAAATAACAATGCTGACCGAATAGTTTTTTAATATATTTCGTAGTTTTTTGGGGGATGGAGAAATCTTCTATAGATAATAATAGTAAGCGAATGGTTTGTCGCCCAGAAGGTCATAAAAATCATATGACATTCAAATATTGGAAATGATAGACTTGAGCTGTGACACGCAGGGTTTCTATAGATCACGTATAAGTAATGGCAATCCACGTATATACGGTTTAAATTAAGTGAAATACCATAAAATGTACTCTATCCCTAAAGTACAAAATGAGCGGCGGGTGGATAAATTTAACTTATTAGATTATATTGTATTCAGAAAATGGTAAATGATACATTTTTATCAACAATACTAAAAATTACAATTATTATTACTTGAAAATTGTCTAGAGGTTTCTGCTTGAGTAATTGTCATATTAAGAATTTCAAGTTTTGAATAAAATATTAACACGTGATCTCTCTCTGTCTCTCTCTGTCTATATATATATATTTAGATAATAGATTATTTTACATATTTGTATAAATGGATGTATTTGCAAGTAAGAAATGCAAACAAATTCACCTTTCTTTTTATTCTTTTAATGCTTATTTTATTCAATTAAAATTAATTTATCTAAGAGTTTTGATCGCCCAGCAATCTTTTTCAGAGTTACAAAACACATATAAATACATAAATATACACATTTATCTATTTATCTGTCTATTTCTCTATTTTATTTGTGTATATATCAGCCAGTTTGAGAATCTATCTATCTATTCATCTATCTATCTATCTATCTATCTATCTATCTATCTATCTATCTATCTATCTATCTATCTATCTATCTATCTATCTATCTATCTATCTATCTATCTATCTATCTATCTATCTATCTATCTATCTATCTATCTATCTATCTATCTATCTATCTATCTATCTATCTATCTATCTATCTATCTATCTATCTATCTATCTATCTATCTATCTAGTCTGTCT